>OY755236.1:32048466-32648466 GCA_963576725.1 Azorinus chamasolen
GGTAGAAATTATAGAATCATATCAATATTATTCCATAAGTAAACAGAGCAGACCGTGATCAGACGGATCCTGCAGGAGCCGACTGATCTGGGTCTACTCTGTTTTCAAAGGCCTGAAAGGGCGTTTACATGTAGGAAATGGTTAACCCTTTACTCCATGCAAGAAATAATTAAATCATGATTAGTAATTAGATTAATTGCTATAACAGCACATGGACACAGTATGTTTTGGACATGGGAGAGACTCTAGAATAATATATATACCATATCATAAGCAAATTGAGCGGATCCTGATTAGATGGCATCTACAGGAGTCATCTGATCTGGGTCTACTCTGTTTGCAAAGGCGTAGAAATGTGTATTTATGGAGAAAAGGGTTAAGTGAACACTTTACCGATACATCACATGAGTTTTTAAAACAGGTGTTTTTATGGATGCAGGGAACAGGTAAAGCGAAAAAGCCAATATACAAGCTTTCTGTATTACGTTTGTCCTGCATTAAGCTACCACCGGCTGTAAAAAAATACCTCTTTAACGTCATTGGACTGTGTACCCTATAGGGCGCCTTACAACGCCTTGGCAAGGGGAGAATACAGAACAGATAATCCATGTAAATGGTTAACCCTTTACCACACAAATGCGCCTTTCTACGCCATACCCAAACTAGATGGCCCTTGTAGGAGCCGCCTGATCAGGTTCTACTCTGTTTGCTTATGTTATACATGTAATATAGATATGATTCTACAGTTTCTGTAATTACCAAAATGTCCTGTGGTCATGTCGCATCATAAAACAATAGTCTAATTAAAACTCATGATGTCATTATTTCTTATATGAATATGCATGGCGTAAATGCTTAATGATAACCCTTGACCTGTTTTGCGAACCTTGACCTGTCATTTGCAAACAACTTGGGTCCAGATCAGACGCCGAGCAAATCTCCTCAGGATTCAAGGTGTTTGACAGTCTGTCAATAGATTATCGACAGTTTTTCCGAATCAAATACAGTGAAACCCCTCTAATGCGACCACCAATATAGGGGCATAATTCCCAGTGGCAAATGCAGGTGGTAGTTTAATGCAGGACGAAAGTTATGCAGAAAGCTCCTATAGGAGCTTTCTCCATAACTTTCTTCCTGCATTAAGCAACCACCTGCTTATGAAGACAGCCATGTTTGTTCATTAAGTGGTCGCATTAGAGAGGGTTTACTGTATAAGTAAACACGTGGCAGATGATTTAATTTCAGCAGGTCAAAGGTAAAGGCATGTTGACTATAATTAGGTGTTCTGTTAAAAATGCAGGAGCCCTATAGCAATCACATTTTCTGTCCGTTCGTGGGTCAACACTTTTGATGTGACGCGATAACTCAAACACAGTACATGTACTTCACAAATTGGTTTCATATCAAAGGCATATGCCTAGTATCATCAGAAGAAGACGCTTATAGTTTTTCGGTTGAATCAGATCATTATGTCTAGAGTTATCTGTCCTTGATTACCGAGCCCTATTTAGTACACATTCTTATGTCATACTCAGAGGTCCAGAAAAGATGCCTAAATTAAAACATTTCCAAGAATAGCTCCATTAAATCCCCCCCACCAAGTCCTATGTTGTGACCACACTTTAGAATCGTGGCTTCAAGACGAATGTAAATGTTGGTTTTAAGAGGGTGGGGGTTGAAGTGCAAATGTATCTAAATACGCAACTATTACTCAGATACCTGAAAATGAAACCAAACGCAATTAAAATGTTTATAAACACGACGGGCCCTGATTTACCAACTTCAGTTATTGACAGATCGTTTCTATGTAGGAGTGCTCAGTTAAACAGTAAAAGTACAAATATGAGTCATGCAGGAAACACCACATACAAAACAAACAGCCGCCCGAACAGCACCACGACAAGAAAACAGTAAATGTACATGACTACCGAAACACAAAGAGACGCACAAAGACAAAAAGAACAAACAATAGGGGGAAGATGGAAGTGCCGCATTGGAACGGTCAGTTCTATACTTTCTAAAATGGCTACAATGTACCACCTTCCATATTTCATTATAAATATTGTGTCAATGAATATTCAGTAGATATTGAAATTTGTGATGAACACAGAACAGGGTAAGGGTTAGCCATTTACCTGACAGGAGTATATTTTCACGCCTTCGCCAACAGTAGAGACCCAAATCAGGCATATCATTAGTTTGCATATGAACTAATAACGATTTAAATCTACGGAATCTGACATGGCCTAAATATCCCTTGTTTTATCATGTTATGATAAATTTTCAGCTTATTATATTCATACAGTAATTATTTCTTACATAATTATTCACCAGGAAAAGGGTTTAATATTTTCGATTCTACACCCATATTATTCAATAAAAAATCATACAGATCATACTTTTCATATACAGGGGACACAGCAAACATTATATTTTCTGGAATAACCCACCGACATTGGTGGACTCGGCAAAAGGTGCAGACCCTGATCAGAGGTCTACTTCAGGAGCCCTCTAATATGGGTTTCCGCTGTTTGCCTGTGTCATTTTAAGGGACACCTTGCATGGATGGGTCTCACATGTGTCTCACCTGTGTCTCACATGTGTTTCACCTGGGTCTCACCTGTGTCTCACCTATGCCTAACCGGTGTCTCACATGTGTCTCTCCTGTGTTTCACAGGTGTTTCATCGGTGTCTAACTTGTGTTTCATCGGTGTCTCACCTGTGTTTAACCGGTGTCTCACTTGTGTCTCACTTGTATTTCACCGGTGTCCTAGTAGTTTACAAAAGCCAGACATGTTGTGAATGATAGGATTCTCGGGAATAAACACAATTAAGATTCTTATGTAAAAGTAATTTGGCAAGAAACTCATATCCGGTACTTTACAGGAATTATGAGTAAGGTGTACCCTAATAACAATTAGCCTACATGTGTGTATAAGAAACACGTTGTTAATTTCTGGTGCTCGTCTGGAATGGAACTTTTAGTGACATTTTGATGAATTATTTTACATGATAGACACGCCGCTGACGCATGTGCAGACGAAATAGATATAGACCCAGACCAGACGGAAGAGACATAGACCCAGACCAGACGGTTTCTGTTTGCTGATGCAATATTATAGATCTGTTTTTACAGTTTGTGCCATGGCAAAACTATCCCATGTTCATGGCTGTTATATTCAGCTTATATACACGTGGCCATCATTTCTTACGTGTATACTCATCAGTTATTGTGTAACATTAAACAGACAATTCTAATCACTTATCCCATTGTGACGCATTTTGACATTTTTTTTGGCTATCAGAGTAGACCCAGATCAGAGAGATCCCATTTGACCAGTGTCTGTACTGCTTGCCTATATTATATTTTAGATTCTACACGGCCTGTCCTAGCAAAATATATTCCTAGCAATATATTCACTTGTTTTATATTACAATATAAGAAAAATAATATCAATAATGGATTGGGCCTGTTATGAATAATTATCAGTTAACCCTTTCCCTTTTACAAACGTGTTTTCACGCTTTTGCAAACAGAGTATACCCAGATCAGACGGCTTCTATAGAAGCCGTCTGAACAGGATCTGCTATGTTTGCTAATGGAATTCGATACATTTGTTTCTTTTCTTTCTAAAATTGCTACAATCTTCCACGATCCATATTTCATTATAACTAGTAGGATTTAAATTTGAAATAAACATAGAACAGTGAAAGGGTTAAAGAATTAATTATATGTATCCTTATTACACCGGTTGTACCTGCAGTCTGACTTTTCGAGATGTGTCCTCTGGTGTTACTCAAACCATAAATAAAAATTCAAACAGTCTAAATATAATTTTATTATATTATGTTATGTGTGCTTGTGTTTTGTACTAGTTATGAATACATGGCTCTAGATAGGAAGGGGTATTGAAGTGTTAAAATATTTTATATACACGCCCGACTCATTGGCATGTAAGCTCATTAGAATCATTTCGAATAGATGATTCAGATGAGTAAGCATGGCATGAGGGTATGGTGGAGGTAAGAAGAAGAAAATGTTAGAAATATTCTGCTTGTCTGGAATCCTGGGAATTTATTGCTTAATATTTACATTTTATTATGCATGAAGTAAATGTACAAAAACTGATGAATTGCCAAGACACCTTTCAACTTTGGAAATGAGTTACATGTATGTATTACTAATGAAAATGTAGTAAAGTCAAACAGATAAAGATACGCACAAAACGCAACCACCATCAAACAAAGACCTATGGTAACACATATGTTATCATAGGTCTTTGCATCAAATCACCGATAGAAATCAAGTAACACACATACACAACCACACACACACACGCGCGCACACGGACACGCACACGCACGCACGCACGCACACACACGCGCGCACGTACGCACTCTTTGGCCTAGCGCTCAGCATCCGATATTCAAGCGGAGACTGATGACAGGGCTAGAGGATGTGTATTGTTGTCCTGGGGTGTGCCTACAAGTTTTCTGTACAAGTGCTATGCAATATAACTTAGCCAAGAGAAGTAACTCATACTTCACTAACTTGGGGACTTGTATGAGTTACCCCCCCCCCCCCCCCCCCCCACTTTGACAGTCATATTGTCATATTGATTAACACCATTGGACGGTATAGTTTTTCATTTTGCATGTAAGTTATATGTTTCCAGAATAAAAAGAAATCTACAGTTAAATCTCTCTATAACGGCCACTAAATTACATCAAGTATTTTGAGTTAAAGGCAGGCGGCTGCTTAAAGCAAGGTCAAAGTAAAACAGAACGCTCCTATAGGAGCGTTCTGTTTTACTTTCACCTTGCTTTAAGCAGCCACCTGTCCTAAATACCAACTAATTAACACAATTTAAAGGCCGTTATAGAGAGGTTTTACTGTATTTATCTATATTTAACACCCCCTCCCGCTATCCGCAACATGGCACCCATTTGCAGACAGTTTGGCTCCAGATGGGGCGCCGGGTAACTCGGCGTCTAATCAGGAACCACGATGTTTGTTGCTCGGTTAATTCTTCCTCGAATGTTTAATCGAATTGGAATTAGTCAAAAGTGTAACAAATCAAAATCTGATGAGACAATTATTCGTGGAGGAGTAACGGCCAGTAAAGCTTTATCATGACTTACCGAAAAGAGGTAGAAAATAGGTAGTAAGGGCCAGTAAAACTTTATCATGACTTACCGAAAAGAGATAGAATTAGTTATTAGTAGTAAGGTTCAATAATGCTTTATCATGACTTACCGATAAGAGGTAGAATTAGCTAGTAATGGTCACTCAGTAATGCTTTATCATGACTTACCGAAGAGATAGAATTTGCTGACTCATGCAAAGCATTTGAATTTATTTGTAGTGTAATACATAACTTGATGCTCGAAAGATGATCCAAACTACATGTACTCCACCCGCATACTGAGCACTCACGAGTAACTTACCTTTACCTTGCATAAACTGAATAGAACTGGTTTTGTGGCAGAGAAGCAAACATAAATAATACATCATGTGATATATATCAAACCTCTCAAACCCTTCCCTGTTTGAATACAGTAAAGCCTCTCTATAACGACCACTAAATTGTGTTAATTAGTTTGTATTTTGGGCAGGTGGTTGCTTAAAGCAAAGTGAAAGAAAAACAGAACGCTCCTATATACACCTGCCTTGAACACAAAATAATTGATGTAATTTAGTGGTCGTTATAGAGAGGTTTTACTGTATTCATATAACAATAGTGACATCAGGAATATTTACAAGCTGACTTTTTTTGTTAATAACATATATACACAGGAGTGTGTGGTATTTTAGAACATGTTAATCTAGATCTATTACAAGCAAACATAGCCGTCCGATCTGCACCTATGCAAATGCGTGAAAAGATGTTTATATGAAGGAAAGGGTTATGTTATAAACAAAAAGGTACCTAGTTATAGTCTACTTTCAGTCCGAATGACCGCTCAGTCGACTGTACGGTAAGAAATTTGCTATACGCAAGCCTGCAAAGCAATCAAAGCGTTGCAGACGCTGCAGTATTCTTTGCATGGGACCAATGTGTTGAAAATCAAATACCTGATATCGAATGAGTGCGCGTTGGCTTTACATTACGCATCTATAAGGGAAAGGATTAAAACTCTTTCAGTGGATAATTAAGTTGCAGCTGACACTTCAGCCGTTTCCAACCATGCTTATTATCAAACTGACCACTCGCAGTCTATGGGCGTGATTACCTAATCGCTTGCATAAGGTCATACGACGCGCACTTTCTTTATTCATTGAGTAACTTCCTCTGGAAGAATACCTTCATTCATATTATGGTTGCGTTATTTCGTCATGTGACTGATATTTGTATATTCCTGCGCACATCTTACACATTGCTATTCTTGTGGATTTTGTTGCACATGCTAAACCAAAGCTAATGTTACGAAGCATTTTCATGTCAGAAATAGTATATCATGATTGTTTCCGGATGCCATGTTATTAAACGCCTGTATTTGTATCCATCGAATGCAGGTCAATGATTTGCACTAGACTGCTATGCGGAATGTCAGTTGTCAGGTAGGCAGGTTTACTACAATGGGTTCATCTATGTATTCATTGCTTACGCAAAGAATACAAAAATAGCACGCATTATGAGTTCATTATCCTTCAAAACAGAACGGGCATCCAGGGAGTTGGTCATTTGTAAACAAACTAGAAATAGACATGTCGCTGTAACAAGCCATAGATTCAAGTTTGATAAGGAATTACTGCAGATAATTATTAACCCTATAAAAATGGTGTTTGCTTCAATTCAGATCAAAGACCTACAGATAAGGGTGCGTACCCAAATACTAAAATCGTAATTTCTCCACCAAACCGATATTCATGAAACTTCGCACATTTTTACAGATCCGTATGTGGAGCATTCTCTATATATACCAGCATGTTCTATTTTTATCATTATACTCCAACCAAAGGGACGAGGGCTACTCTTGGGTCCTCAAAATGTAACACAAATTATTCATTGCTGCCAGTTTGACATTCGCATTTCGTATTTACATCAATATGTAATATTGTGCTTGAATGTTCAACTCGCTGTTAGTTGGACATTCGGTTTTCGGTTGTAGGCTCGCATGTGGTGAATGTTCAACTCACTATTGGCTGTATATTTGAGTCTGGTAATGTATTTGCATTGGCATGTGATCTTATGTTTACTATTCAACTCACTACCAGTTGGACAGTCGATTTTAAGTTATAAGTTCGCATTTAACGAATGTTCAACTCGCTTCTGGCTGTGTATTCGAAGGTAGCAGTGTATTCGCTTGTATCCATTATCGGGTGTTTGAAGGTCCAACGCACTTTCACTAAGACATTCGATTTTCAGTTGTGGGTTCGCATTTAACGAATGTTCAACTCACTTCTGGCCGTGTATTCGAGACTAACAGTGCATTCGCTTGAATTCATGATCGGGTGTTTGAATGTCCAACTCACTTCTTGATTCTGATTTGTTGAATGTTCAACTTACTCCTGGGTGTGTCATTTCTATTAATTATAGACAGACATGTTTCGACATGTCGCGAACATTTCTCTTCGTAGAGGATGACGTCATCACGCTCCTCCCATTGTTTGACGCCAAACCGGCCCACTTGTAGTTCGACAAATTTACTCTTTGTATGGTAAAGGTTAACGCACTACAAGAAAGGAGTGACAGTGTTGTTGATATATTTGTGAATTACCCAATATCTACTTTAGATACCGCAATAAGTCAACTTCTACATTAGATACCTCGAACAGTCAACATCTGCATTAGATACATCGATAAGTCAACATCTACATTAGATACATCGATAAGTCAACATCTACATTAGATACCTCGATAAGTCAACATCTACATTAGATACATCGATAAGTCAACATCTACATTAGATACCTCGATAAGTCAACATCTACATTAGATACCTCGAACGGTCAACATCTACATTAGATACATCGATAAGTCAACATCTATATTAGATACGTCGATGAGGGATATTTACATTAGGTACCTCGACAAGGAATATCTATATTAGATAGATAAGTCAACATCTTCATTAGATACCTCGATAAGGAATTTCTCGATAAGGAATATCTATATTAGATGCATCGATAAGGAATATCTACATTAGATACATCGATAAGGAATATTTACATAAGATACATCGATAAGTCAACATCTACAGTAGATACCTCAATAAGGAATATTTGCATTAGATAACTCGATAAGGAATATTTACATTAGATACATCGATAAGTCAACATCTACATTAGATAACTCGATAAGTCAACATCTACATTAGATAACTCGATAAGTCAACTTCTACATTAGATAACTCGATAAGTCAACTTCCACATTAGATACATCGATAAGTCAACATCTGTATTAGAAATCTTGATAAGTCAACATCTGCATTAGATACCTCGATAAGGAATATCTACATTAGGTACCTCGATAAGGAATATTTACATTAGATACATCGATAAGTCAACATCTGTATTAGATACCTCGACAAGTCAACATCTACATTAGATAAGTAAATAATAAATGCCAGTGTAGACATTGTCGCAGGATTGGAGAAGATAACTATCAGCCTTACACCAATGCACAGTTTCCTCGTTATATATGTATTATCTGCACCACTATTAGAGAGACAAACAGCCTTACATCAATGCACAGTTTCCTCGTTATATATGTATTATCTGCATGTCTATTAGAGACAATCAGCCTTACATCAATGCAAAGTTTCCTCGTTATGTATGTATTATCTGCATGACTATTAGAGACAATCAACCTTATATAAATGCACAGTTAACTTAGCCTGGATCTACACTGTTTGCATATGGCAGTGCATGTGTGTCCCTAACTTAATGTGCTAAGTAAAGTTCGTCTACGACATTCTAAACAGTTTGGCTCCTGAATCCTGGATCCTTATTATTATACCAACTTTATATAGTGCTCTTTTTACACAGGCTATGTGCGTTCAAAAGCGCTGGTCATTCGGTATCTCATCTGGAGCAAAACCTTTACGAAATACATCAACATTGTCTATATTGATGAAACGGTCACCAAGCAGATGTTATATGAACGTCGTAAATTCCCCATCAACAAACCAGCTGTTGTTTACAATATGAATTAATCATTAACCTCTAATCTGCTCACACCCCTAATCTCAAATATACTCACACTTTTCTAAATATTAATTAAACAAAAATATGTATCAAAATGTATCACTGAAAATATTTTTATTACACTTCAGTCCAACAATTCTAATAGCTTGAACAAACTGGATGTAAGTAAAACTCCAATAATATGGAATTTAAACAGGCATTCAAATTGACGGTTAAAACAGTTTGGAGAATACTCGTTAGGGACTGCCATGGAAATACCATATCCTTCACAATTACCTTCGATCAATTTGCGGTAGATCAAAGATAAGCTCGCGTGTGTATCACACATCAAGCATGGTATAAAACATTTTTCCTGTCTTGTCAGACGTGTGGACGTGCTTGTGCCGATGTTCAGAATTGTATCCAACGTTAAAGTAACTTTTTTTTTATTTTTGTCCCGAAAACCTTACTCAAATTTGCAAACAGCTTGGATCTGGATGAGACATCGAGTACATTGGCGTCCCACCAGGACCTAAGCTCTTTGACACTCGGTAAATAGTTTCTCAAAATCTTTGATCAAATCAGAAATACAGTAAAATCTCTCTATAACGGCCACTAAATTGTGTTGATTAGTTGGTATTTAGGGCAGGTGGTTGCTTAAAGCAAGGTGAAAGTAAAACAGAACGCTCCTATAGGAACGTTCTGTTTTACTTTCACCTTGCTTTAAGCAGCCACCTGCATTTAATACAAATTACTTAATGCAATTTAGTGGCCGTTATAGAGAGGTTTTACTGTAGTCAATATTACACCCAATGCAAAATTTAGCAGAAATTGTGTTATCAGCTCGGTAAGGGCTGCAGTCCCAGATCAGACGCCGATTTGAAAAGGCGGCGTCTGATCAGGATCTTCACTTTTTGTCTTAAACTCTATTTCTATATGTGTGCTTTATTCCTTTGAAAATTACATTTATTTATCTTATTTCCTTATTTCTCCGACTGATTCAACAAAATTGGTTTGCAGACGACAGTAAAAAATTTGGCGCCGAAAGGGTTAATCGTCAAGGCTAATATTATCTATTAAAAGCCATTACAACAATGATTTCTGTTCATATGCCATTTTAACAATTCATCTAATTAATATTCATAATGTCATTATTTATTGCATGAAAATTCGTCATTGAAAATCTTAAACTAGGTGTCAATATATTTAGGTCTGTTTAGATTGCTAATTTTTCTATGGTACATTGCACATTTAACAATTTGCAAATTAGTAAAAGCCAATTTACTAAATAATAAGTTGTTGCTCTTGAAACGCCATAAAATGTGTCATCTTTCACATACAGTTGAACTTCAATATCTCGAACTCGGATAACCCGAATCTCGGGATAACTCGAACATAAATTTCAATCCTTCCAATACTTGCAATATAGAATTGCTTTAAAATACAATACTACGCATATCTAGAAACACATGTGACAGTTTAATGAAGGTCTAAAGTAATTCTGGAGTAATTACAGGAGTTTTAAGCATTACTTTAGACCTGCATTAAGCTGTGAACTTATAATATGTCCAGATTAGAAATCTGATAACTTGAATTTTTGTTATCCAAAACTAATTTGTATGGTCCCTTGAAGTTCGAAATATCGAAGTTCAACTGAAATTTATCCTGCACCACGAATAGTTGAGAGTGGTTTATATATGTTAAAATTTCCAAAAGTTGACACTTTCATAGTGTTTTAATGACATGTTGTAAAATACCGAGAATACATATATGCATGTGAATGCTACACGTGAAATACGGAAACGAAAGTCATGCTTTAACACTTCACCAGGTAACACATTACCCTCTAGTGACGCATGTTTGCGCCTCTATAAAATTCATATTGTGAAACCATTGTGATAAATAGAGCATTTGCTCCTATAGGAGCAAATGCTCTATTTATCACAATGGTTTCAAACTACAAAATTCAAAACCTTTCCTTTTCTCTAGTTAATGCTCCTTTTCGGTGGATTCATTAAAAAAGTTGGATCTAAAAATAGCCTATGAGAGAATGAGTTAAGCGCGACCGGGTTGTCATTTGCTTGGGTCCAAATGAGACGCCTCGCCAGAGTCCAAGCTGTTTGATAGTCGGTCAATAGACTTTCAAAGGTATTTATTACAGATTACTGTTTGAGCATGCATAATTTTTCAACGGCCTTTAGAAGGTGTAATGAAGTTACTCAGGGAACATATTGTAGAGGACTCTTGTACTTTGAGAAGTGATTTACATTGTGACTATTTCATGACTATGAGTGGGATATTTCTATTTTAGCTTTTGCATATAAATTATTCCTTGGTGCACATTGTCCCTTAACCCTTCGCTTGCTGTTCACGTCAATATACCTACCTGTAAATAGTGAAGACTTAGATTAGACAGCTCCTGCAGGAGCTGTCTCATCAGAGTCTGTACTATTTACAAATTGATTGTGCAACCAGTGCACTCCACAGCAGTGATTGCACAGCGAAATACTTGTACACAGTGAAGATATATGTAAATATACAACAGGGTAAAGAAGGAGAAATGTATTTTAAAATTCAGCAAGAGAAGGGTTAAAATGTCTAAAGCAAATAGTTTACATTCACATCAGAGGGCTCCACGAAGAGCACTCTAATCAGGATATACACTGATTGCTGAACTCTTTGATGGTAATGGCTTATATACCAGGAAATACACCGTGCCCTCTCAATATGAAACATGAATGGGTTCGACCGTAAGACTCTGAACGGGGTTTCCTTAAGTGCTATGCAAATAAATGAAATAAGCGAAAACATTTTCAGTTATTCAGTTTAGTTCAAGGTCGATAGGCAACTCTAATACCGTTATATTTTCTCAAACCTCAAGGATATGAATAGTACTGATATAAAGTGATCGTTAATCATTTTGTGGTACAGTCTGAATACATCGCATTAGAAGTCAGGGCAGTACTAATAGTACCATAGCAATAGACAATCAAAATAGAGATGGTCTTTCTATCTTCTATCATACGAATTGCTCCATGAAAATGGGCAACCAGGTGGTGCAAATGGTCGTAGAAATGGAAACAACCCGTCTAATAAATATATTTAACTTTTAGCCTGCTGAGCAAATTATTTTCACAGCATTGTTCACCAACTACATTTCCAAATTAAAGCTATTATCAAATCGTCTACCAAAATGCAATCAGAGTGTCAAACAGTTTGGATCCTGATGAGACGCCGAGTTACTCGGCGTCTCATCTGGATCCAAACTGTTTGCATATATATCCACCCATCCGCCCACAGCAGACTAAAGGTTAATGCCACGATCTAAGCAAACCATGTAGACCACAATCAGAGTGATGCAGTGGGATTCCACTTACCTGGGTGTTACAATAAACGGTCTCCAGCTGTATATATTTCTTTTGACGGATCTGCTCAGTTTGGCAAACCGCGACCTATTTTGTATTTGAGAACAGTTTGGATCCAGATGACGCATCGGGTAAATCGGCGACTCATCAAGATGCAAGCTGTTTGACACTTAGTTTCTCAGAAGCTTGTTTGAACCCGAAGTAAACAAAAGTGCACCTGATTCAAATTTGAGCATACATTATGTTTTAACAGTGATTATAAGGGTTAAGGGTTGCAGTGTTTGCAGCGATACTGAAAAACAAAACAGTTCACTTAACCCTTTGAAAAACCTTTGCAAACAGAGTAGACCCAGATCAGACGGCTCCTATAGGAGCCGTCTGATCAGGGTCTGCCCTGTTTGCTTATAAAATGATACAGATCTGATTCTACTGTTTCTGCTATGGCAAAAAGTTCATTTTTTAAAATGACATTTTAAAAATTAATCTGATCAATATTCATGACGTCATAATTTATTTCATGAATATTCATGGAGTAAAGGGTTAAACGGATCGCAACCAGTTCAGATGTTGATCAGAAACGTGCATCCAATACAGTGATTATCCCTTACCCTGTTGTAAAAAATAATGCGTGCGAATATTGGAATATAGTAGAACTTTGACTACTTCCGATTCGATCAAGCTTTTTTTCTTTTTTTTTTTAAAGTATTGATTAAGTGTCAATCAGCTTTGATCCTAATGAGATGCCGAGTTACTCGGCGTTTCCTCTGGATACGAGTTAGTTGCGAGAATGAGTCAGGTCGCGGTTGGTGGGAAAAGGTTTAATATGAGTGGGTGTGTGTTTTCCATAGGACAGGGCTAATATGAACTGTTTTGCATACATTCGGCATGGATAGAGAAGTGGTTTGTTTCTGGGTTTATTTTTTTCGATTGTTTTCATTTGGTTTATTTTGTTCTGCTGTTTTGTAGGGGGTAATAAACTTTATGACCACCCCTTTCCAACTTCATTTCAATTGTATACAAGATGATATCGAAGAAATTGCGAGAGATCATACAAGCCAATGGACCGTGCTGTTGCATTAGTACTTATTGCTTAACACAACGCTATAGAAGTTCAGACGATCACCGATGCTCAGTTTGTATCTTAAAAGCTTTTATGCAGATACGAGTATGATATTTCTCTTCAACGGGTATATAATAAATTCTTTTAACGTATAACATTGGATTATATAGAATATGTACATGAAATATCTAATCAATTATTTTCCAAAAGAGATTATCCAGTGAAAGTATGGAAAATAGTGCAGTGACGAATTTTCTAAGTGGTCAATATAATGCCACCCATAGTTCAACTAACGATGAAGGACACCATGATATATTTATCAAAATGCGGTATGTTTTCTTGGCAAGAGACTTAGTGTGTTTGCCACTCACGTTGTTTGGTAACATTCTTATTCTTGTTGCTATCGCGAGATTTTCGGGTTTGTGTAGAGCAACTTCGAGTATTCTCGTCGCCAACCTTGCTACATCAGACCTTTTAATGGGAAGTCTGGTTTTTCCGGTGGACATCGGAATACGAGTAAGTGATGATCTCGCTAGAACCTTTACAGATTGTTCGTTGTACCAGACAGTTGTGTATATCGGCGTCACATCTTCCGTTTTGAGCCTTTTCTTGCTTTCCATTGAGCGCTTCCATGCTATCGTCCGGCCACTACACCATTTTATGGTTTTCACTAAACGAAGAGTGTATATAATGATAATGGTCGTTTGGATTACAGTGGCTACGTTTGGAGCTCTGTCAGTATATGGTTGGGACGGACAAGTAGATCCAGATCACCTATTTTGTCCGATGATAACCATGATTGAAGGCGTGTACTTCCGGGTCCTAAGTTATTTGATTGCAATAACCATGACGTTAAACACTATTTTCCTTATAATAATAGCCCGAGTGGTGTTCAAGAAAGTATCATCAGGAGTAACGAAGCATTTTACGGAGAGTATACAGGTAAATACGGGCACCAAGAGAGACATACGGCATACCATACTGATGCTACTGATATCCGGCCTTTTTATTGTATTCTGGGGACCATTTTGTGTAATGTGCGTAATTCCCGAACGCTCGGAAACGATAAAGAATGTTCACATTCTGTTAGCCCACGTTGGTATGTTTAATTCGTGTTTGAACTGGTTTGTGTACGGATGGAGATCGACAAGGTTCAGGCATGCTTTCAAATCGGTGATGAATTGTCAGTACAATAACAATGAACTGATTTCTTAACTTTTACCCGCTGTGAAAATGATGTTTGCCCAAATATAGATCTGGTGCAATATTGACAACTTCCTAAGTGTTAACCCTTTTACCGCCATTGTCTCATAAATGCACCACGACAAATAGTGCAGTCCCAGACCAGATGTCGCCTTTTCAAGTCGGCGTCTGATCAGGGACTTCACTTTTTGCGTCAGTCTCTAGTTCTATATCCGTGGTTTGTTCCTTTGAAATTTAAATTCATTTACATCATTTGCTTAATTTACCGAAACGTTTTTAACAAAACTGGGTTGCAGACGACAATTAGAAATTTGGCACCAAAAGGGTTAGGCAGGAGAAGTGTTAACGTCATTATCTTTATTGTCAAATGTCCATATCATATATACGCTCCAGTAGTAATGCATACATCCGTTTATTGTCAAATCTCCATAGCATATATGCGCTGCAGTAGTATTGTACACACCAAGTTTATTGTCAAATGCCCATAATATATATACGCTGCAGTAAATTTTAGTATTGCACACACTAATGCTGAAACGATTACCCGGTTAACCGTTGCCGATTACGAAATGGCGATTAACCGGTTACAAAATCCGTAACCGGTTAACCGGATTGGTTACTTCCCTTAGTTTGTCAGTAGACTACTAAAGGTTACAACGGCCATAAAATGATTTTTAAATTTGTTTGCATGTTCAATAAAACTTGAAATACATGCAATTGTTTCAAAACTGTTTTGTATGTTGGTTGCTCTATTTAGCACATCAAAATGATCGATATTCTTCTTTACTATGGTTATTTGTCATCTGTAGTAATTTTAAAAGGTTGTTGGTCTGAAAGATTTCGAAAAAATTGTGATGAAAATATCAGCTTAACTTGATTATGATAACACGTTATAATGATAGAATATATCATCAAATATTAATTTCTTTTCTCAAGTTTGAAGTCACGCTCGGTTTATGCATAACACAAGCTTGAGCGCTTCACGCAATATAGTATTTTGAGAAGGTCTCTGCAGCCATGACAAGTGCACTGTATTCTCATGATAATTGTAATTAATGGCAGAAATGCATGTGTTTGAAGTTTGAACATCTGTGACATTTCTTGAGTACAGCAACATATCAATACTAGCACCCAGGTAATTATTATTGGCATATATAATAATAACAATACATATAATAACAATGGTCTTTCTCATTGCTCTTTCATCATATGTTGATATATGCACTCGCATTATTAGCATATATCGATAATAACCACCCTATTATCATATGTTGAAACATGCAGTACAAAGATTTACAGTGTACCCAAGTTTGAATGATTGTGGAACAGAGCTCCGATTAACCGGTTAATCGCGGTTAACACTCCCGATTAACCGTTAACCAAATTCCTGTAACAATTTCAGCACTAGCACACACCCATTTTATTATCAAATCACCATAACATATATACGCTGCAGTAGTATTGCACACACCCAGTTTTTTTCATATAACCATTTCGGCGCAAAATGAATTTCTTCTGCAAAGATTATCGTCTGCTTCAGCTTTCAAAGTGGCGTTCTATACATTGTTTTATAGAAATACTACCAGTGTCATACAGTCCGGATCCTGAGTAGGCACTGACATAATTCGGCGTCTCCTCTGGATCAATACTGTTTGCAAAAGTAATCAACATTTCGTTTTTGGCGGCGAAAGAGTTAACCCTTTTCTCTCATATTAACGTGTTTTCACGCATTCGCAAACAGAGCAGACCCAGATCAGACGGCTCCTATACACACCTCCCATATTTCATTATAACTATTTTGTCCATGAATGTTTAGTAGGTATTGAAATTTGGAATAAACATAGAACTTGGAAAGTGTTAAATGTGTTAAAATGTTTAAATTTTCCAATAAGCAATAACTGTGTTTGGTATGGATTTGACGACAATATGTTTTCTTTATTTCTAAATGTAAATAATACTTATCGATCGATTCCAGTAGTATTGCACTAACTTAATTTAGTTTTTGTTTTTGTGTGACCATGCATTGTAACAGTTGGACTTATGTGAGAAATGTTTAAAGTTTAAAGTTTAGAAAACAATGACACGTTGCATGTGAAATGACGGAATGTTAAGTTTATTTCTAAATGAGTATAACATGCATCGATACTAGTAGTGCAATCACTCAGTTTGTTTATTGTTTTCTGTGTGACAATGGTTTGTAATAGTTGAAATAATTGTGTTTGATGATTAATAATTTCAATAAAAAGATATAAAACTTGCTTCCCGGAATGTTACAAATCTGTTTATCATTGTAAAGACTATGTTAACCCATTACCTGATGAAGACTCCTTTTAACCCTTCGCTTGCTGATTTTTAAAATACATTTCTCCTTCTTTACCCATGCCCTGTTGTATAATTACATATATCTTCACTGTGTACAAGTATTTCGCTGTGCAATCACTGCTGTGGAGTGCAATGGTTGCACAATCAACTTGTAAATAGTGCAGACCCTGATGACACATCTCCCATATGGGTCTTCACTATTTACAGGTAGGTATATTGACGCGAATAGCAAGCGAAGGGTTAAAACATTCACAAACGGTCTAAACCCAGATCATGCGGCTCCTGTAGCGACCGTCTGATCAGGGTATGCTCTGTTTACTTATGGTATTAAATAGATCTACCTCTACAGTTTTCCAAGGTAAAAACGCCGTATGTTCATATACCAATATAACAAAAAATCAGAAAGTTGTAGATCCTTAGAAATAAAAAGATAAATATTCGTTAAGTCATTATTTCATACATGAATATTTAATAGGTAAAGTGTTAACCCTTCGCTTGCTATTCGCGTCAATATACCTTCCTGTAAATAGTGAAGACCCAGATGAGACAGCTCCTGCAGGAACTGTCTCATCAGGGTCTGCACTATTTACAAATTGATTGTGCAACCAGTGCACTCCACAGCAGTGATCGCACAGCGAAATACTTGTACACAGTGAAGATATATGTAATTATACAACAGGATATGGGTAAAGAAGGAGAAATGTATTTTAAAAATCAGCAAGCGAAGTGTTAAGGTATAAGTGTAACTGACTAGTATAAAACGCTGGAAACGTTCAGAAAAGGCACATATATAAACGTGAGAGAGTTGTTAACTATGATACTCACATTCAAATACACTGCACTACTTAATGGCAGTTCTTTACTTTTGATAGTTTTGTGAAATATTAATATCATTTGATCAATCGCAGAAATTTATTTCCTGTCTATGGTGTATATAATATGGAATATGTAAATTTATTTTCGAATGAAATACAAGGAATAAAGCACATATATGGAGTTTGAGACAAAAAATGAAATCCTCGGAAAGGCGGCGTCTGATCTGGGACTGCACTATTTGTCGTGGTGCATTTTTACGACATTGGCGGTGAAAGGGTTAAATGAACGCACAGCGTGTAAATTACATTTTCTATTATTGTCACAATAGACATCGTACAGAATGCTTAAATATACACTAGAGTCTGGCTAATGCGAGAATATAATTCATTAATTCATACAATAGAAATGGTTGCCTAGAGCAGCAGGACAACAGTAATACAGTTAGTTCCTATATGGGCTTTCTACATAACTTGAGTCCTTCATTTTGCTACAACTTGTTTTTAAATATCCAGAACTAGGCTTCTTTTGGGTGGTCGTAATAGCGACACTTTACTGTATATGCATATAAATTCTGAAAATGGGTGATCCTATGAAAGCAAAAGAAGAAATGCAAAAAGAGAAAATTGCACTCGGTTTTATTGAATCTGTTTATGAGTAGTAAATAAATGTGCAACACGTCTCACGCCCCCTAGCACCGGCTTAAGCAGTATTCAATTTTCAAAACTAATAACAACACAACTAATGATCCCGAAGGACCAGACAATATTAACAACACTGCGAATGAAGTACGGGGCGACTTTTTACAGCCGCCACACAAGCACTTAACACCTGCTGTTGTGAAGTACATATATTCTGAAAATTGGTGATCCTTCGAAGCTTACTTCGGGTACATCATTAAATGGTATTATGAAGTGTAGTAAAACATCTGACGACTGTTATAATGTCAAGCATAGACTTGCTCCCTTGTTTTCTCGCATTCTATTGATCATGCTCTAATTGAGTTGAATGGGCGGTTACTGTCCGCATACAAACTGGATAAACCATACACTGAGGTAACTAATTAGTAACTGTTCACATTCAAACGGATATATCATCCATTGGGATGACTCGGTACTGCCTATACACAAAAAAGGATATAAAGTTGAACTTCGATATCTCGAACTTCAAGGGACCATACAAAATAGTTCGAGATGACAGATTTTCTAATCTGGACAATTTATCGAGTTCACAGCTTAATGTAGGTATAAATTAATGCTTAAATATCCTGTAGGAGCTTTCAGTATTATTTTAGATCTGCATTAACCCTTTCCCTCATATGGACGGCTTTTGACGACTCTGTAAAAGTCACTTTGTGAAACCATTGTGATAAATAGAGCATTTGCTCCTATAGGAGCAAATGCTCTATTTATCACAATGGTTTCAAACTACAAAAATCTATAATTTTCCTTTTCGCTAGTTAATGCTCTTTTTCGGTATATTTATTCAAAGAGGTTGTATATAAAAATAGCCTATGGAGTAAAGGGTTAAACCGTCACATGTATATCTAGATACTCCTAGTGATATATTTTAAAGCAATTCTGTATTGTAAGTTTTGGAAGGACCGACTGCTTGGTTTTAGTTACCCCGGAGTTATTCGAATATGAGATATCGAATGTCAACCAAAGGTGCCCGACGCATGCTTGGACTCACCCATAGACACCCCCCACCCACCCACAAAAAAAAAATGTGATCGAAGTATGTTCAACTAGCCTAAAACTATCTATTTGAACCCTAAACCACTCCGAAAAACAAGAAAAACACGACCCGGAAAAAAATTCCTTTCGGGTCTATATATGTATTGAAAGGTACCTAACTACGTCAGATCAACGGTGGAAAATTCAAGAGTCATGTTTTTCAAAGTCTTACAGCAAAGCCAATTCAACACCGATTTCAATCATTTTGGTCTTGATCCGTTCCAAATTCCATATATTAAGCGGCACAGTTAGTGCTTTCCTTAAATATTGCTCCTTCTTGTCGCTGCAAGACCGCGAATTTGAAAAAAACGCTAGAACGAAACGATGTGACTCCCACCAGGATGCATAGAAGTATATAGGGGGATCTGTTTTCGTTTAACTTTTCAACAAAAACGCGAATTATGCTGAAACACATTCGAAAAACATTCAACTCACCGCAGTTAAAACGATGTTGGCTATTTCCAGTCTGCTATGAGTGGCCAGTTTTCTTTCTCCTACTTTCGTTTTGAACGGAGATGGCCATTTCGCTGTGGCCCGGAAGTAGTAGTCAATTTGCATATCTAATAGTTTATGAGCCGGGTCACAGCAAAATGGTCGCATCCGTTCAAAAAGAAAGTTGAGGAAAGAAAACTGGCGCCTCGTAGCAGACTGGAAATAGTAAGCGCCGTTTTAATTGCGGTGAGTTTAATGTTTTTCGATAGTGTTTCACCATAATTCCTGTTTTTGTTGAAATGATTAACTAATACAGATCCCCCTATAATCGTCTATGCATCCAGGCGGGAGTCACATCGTTTCGCTCTAGCGTTTTTTCAAATTCGCGGTCTTGCAGCGACAAGACGGAGCAATATTTAAGGGAAGCACTAACTGTGCCGCTTAATATATGGAATTTGGAACGGATCAAGACCAAAATGATTGAAATTGGTGTAGAATTAGCTTTGCTGTAAGACTTTGAAAAACATGACTGTTGTATTTTCTGCCGCTGATCTGACGTAGTTAGGTACCTTCCTTTCAATACATATATAGACCCGAAAGGAATTTTTTCCGGGTCGTGTTTTTCTTGTTTTTCGGAGTGGTTTAGGGTTCAAATAGATAGTTTTAGGCTAGTTGAACATACTTCGATCACATTTTTTTTTATTTATTTTTATTTTTTTTATTTATTTTTTTTATTAATTTTTATTATTTATTTTTTTTTTTTTTGGGGGGGGGGGGGGGGGTCTATGGGTGAGTCCAAGCATGCGTCGGTCACCTTTGATGTCAACTGTATCATACATTAAGGTGGATGTACTCTATCTGTCCACATACAAGGGAATATTTCAAAGACTTGCATGACTGGGTAAAAGCTATTTTCATGCAAGCGGATATGAAAAGTGAGAAAACAACAGCCAAGCAGTAAAAGCCACACACGAAAGAGCACGGCAACAAACATCATCAAACAAGAAACGACACAATTACAAGATAAAACGTAACGGGACGCATATCAAAACATAAAACATTAAACATATAAAATAACAAAGTAGATCATAGGGTGAACGTAGGTGTACCACCTTGGACCGGTCAGTAGCCAAAAAAGGACTCCTGGGGGCTTAAACCACGTTTGAGGATACCCAACCTCACACTTATTCCACCTTCACCCAAGTCAAACTGTAAAATATAATCTCTCTTCCTGAAAATCCACAACATGAATAACGTTGCCAAGACAAAAAAATATTCAAATAAATTGAAACAGTAAATAAGTGACGTCATGATTTAAATGACGGGAAAAGTATACTAAACATTTCCACACGGACATTTTAAAAACAGAAGAAATATATATAACTGTTTTATTGGAAAAAGGACAAACATGACGTCGAAAACATGTACTCAATGACCATTCAGAAGCCAGAGCAATAGTGGAAAGGTCATTTGCACTCCCTACCGACTGTGTTACAATGAGGGGTGCACCTGCGAGAAGACATGTTACGGTTAAGTAAAGAGAATGTTAAGGTGCCTGCCCAATGTGTTAAGGCGCCTGCCCATATTTTCAGCAGCGCGGGGCGAGATGGAGCAATAAAAACACATTATCAGGCAATAAGTAAGATTTGTTTCAAAAATTTGAATACGTGTTAGTCTTATTACTGGCATTTGATTTATCGGAGGAGTTTTTCGTTTGATTTTCTTCTGATTGCATCGTTTTTATAGAGGATAATGTAAATCGTTAGGACTATTGCAAAATAAATGGCATAGTCTTTTGAATATCAGTTTCAAACACCAATGTTATGTACAAGCATGATCCATAACTAATTATAGACCAATTTCAAAACAAATTTCTCTCTTTTGACTGATTATAAGGCAAATCGGATGCATTTTTCAAAACTGCATTGTTAAGGCGTGTGCCAGAGGGTGTTACGGTTCATGATCTACATCCAAACTTACAGTTACGGTTTCTAATCGAAAACAAGAAGTGTTTTTGAGAGTATGGAATCGATGTTTTAGGCCTGATAGAAGACTCAAACTACACTAGTTTATGTCGTAGATCTTGAGTGAGGTTAAAAAATAAACTGAAAGTTGTATTAAGCGTAATTATGGAACACGTATCCCATTCTTAATACCAACACTTGATATGCCAGATTTTAACAGCTATTGTAGAAATTAAATCTGACTAAACCTTTGATGATCTCAGTGTATAGAAAAATCAGAGTGGTCCTAGAGGTGCCGTCTGATCAGGGTCTGCAATGTTTGCCATTCAAAATCCACTAGCAATGCAGACCCAGATGAGAAGGTTCCATTAGGAGTTATTTGACCAAGGTCTGTATTGTTTGTCATTCAGAATCCCCTAGCACTGCGGACCCAGATGAGTAGGTTCCTCTAGGGCCTCTCTGAACAGGGTCTGTATTGTTTGTTCTTCAAAATCCCCTAGCAGTGCAGAAGCAGATGAGAAGGTTCCTCTAGGAGCTCTCTGACCAGGATCTGCATTGTTTGTCATTTAAAATCTCCTAGCAAACCTTTCAAATTGAATAGATTCTATTAATTAACCCGTTCCCTGTTTTATATTCAGTCTAATTTTCAATACCTACTGAATATTCATGGACAAAATAGTTATATTGAAATATAGAAGGCGTAACCTTGTAGCCATTTTAGAAACTAAAGAAATATATTTATCAAATGCCAATAGCAAACAGAGCAGACCATGAGCTGGGTCTAATCTGTGTGCAAATGCGTGGAAAGATGTTTATATGACGGAAAGGGTTAAACAATGATTGGCTATTCCATTCCAAAACATCAGCGTTGAACATGTTAGCCCTTTTCCTGATAGTGACACATTTGGTGCTTCTGTATACATAGGGATCCAGATCAGAGGATCGCCGTGGATGTATCAGAGTCTGTTCTGTTTGATGAAATGTTATAGCAACTATTTGTTTTTTTAATACAATAACTAAAATAAGTGATACATGAATATTCATCCGGTAAAAGGTTATTAACAGTTACAACATGGTTCTATAATATAATATAATTTTCTTAATAATAAGCACGACTGGCCGATTCTCCATTGCAAAATTGATAATTTCGTCAGCTAATCTTTTTCCTGATATAAAGTATATAAACGCCAGACTCAGATCTGAAGACTTCTGTAGAAGACGTCTGATCAGGGTCAGCTCTATTTGCTTATGGTATAATTGTCTTCCCTGTCTGCCTGTCGCAAAGTTTGTCTGCGCTTCTTCTCAAAAACGGCTGGGCAGATTTCAATAAAATGTCACAGCATGAGTGTAGTTGTGCATGTCGCCTGGGTGATCTGGTTCGATTGTTTTTCATAGTTATGTCCCCTACAATTTGTTTTAGAAAAACACCGGCAGTAAAAACATCAGTTAGTAATTGTTATTACCATGTAATCGACGTCTTGCATAGATCCAAAGATATGTACTCAGGGAGCCAGTGGGGTCTACCGTGCACCCCCCCCCCCCCAAATAGTCGGAGTGGGAGGGGGTAGCACGGTAGACCCCATTGTCTCCCTGAGTAATGACAGAATTTAAGAATCTATGTCTCGAGTATTATCTGTAGATGTACAGTAAACCCCCTTTAAACCGGAATTTTAGTAGAGAAGAATTTAGATACTTTTATGCAGGTGACTGCTTAATGCAGGGTGAAAGTCATGCAGAAAGCTCCTAGAGGAGTTTTCTGCATGACTTTCACCCTGCATTAAGCTTCCATCTGTCTCCAAGACCGATATTTATGCTACATTTAACGTGTAGTTTACTGCATACCAAACACGTCGTTTATGTTGGAATAAAGTCAAAATGTAATGCCGTAAGGCATTCTGGTAGAGTCTGTAACGCTGTAGATAAGAAACCGTAACATGCGTCAGTTGATTGGGAAGAAACCGTAACATGTACACGGGTGTGATAGTATGGATAAACTCGTCAAAAGCAATTTAAAACCTGCAAATTAAGTATACATGCGGGTGCTATATGCTAAATAAGGCATTACTGGTACATATCGTTTAAAGATTTTTCACCTTTGTGAAACGAAATGTAAAACAGAGCAAAATCTTCATTTTTTTAACACGTTATTACCTTTAAAACTCCTTATTTCGCGCACTAACTCGATTTCCTGCGTACGTATGATGTACAATTCGACACGATATACGATATTGCCTAAGTATTGAATAAAGGAACCAAAACTTAGGAAAATAAACAGCTTACTGAGCGTTAAATGAATCTTCTCTCTCGCATATTTGCAAACAAACAGGCAGGCGCGGTAACAGTATCGAACCGATACCTTAACGTGTCTTCTCGCAGGCGCACCCCTCATTGTAACACAGTCGATAGGGAGTGATTTGGGGTACGACAGAAATAACAAAATACAAATATCCACCTTCCTCCCTCCATCAAATGGTTTAAGAGGACGCCTTCATAGAGTATTATCGCACAAGCAAAGAGAGAAGCATACTGACCAACTGTAAAGGGTGTCGGCCATCAAGCATGCAATGCGCTGCATTATAGAGGCGCTTTGAATGAACAATTTGTTAACATGTGGTTAATTTCTCCACAGAGATTTACTCTTAAAACTATGATCGTTATCAAAATAATGGTATTATTTCAGATTCTGAATTCACCTTATTGCCATGGCTGATACTAAACAAACAGTACATAAGCCATTGTCCTGTTAAGCTATACCTGATAGACGTTTACAAATAGAGTTTGAATCTAGATGAGACGCCGAGTAACTCAGCATCTCACCAGAATCCAAGCCAGTTGACCATCGATCAATTTAGGTTTCGTTTCTAAAATCTCTGTACCATTTGGACTTAAGTAAATTGCAACAGTTCAATATTTGAGTAAACATCATTTATATAGCATAACAAGGGTAAACTCGCTTATCGATGCTTGATAAGATCATTAAGTAATTACGTTTGGTTGTGAGTTAAGAGTATTTTACCGGATTTTATCAAACGCAGTTGCCATTATGATAGAAGCATGGCATTCAGCTAACCTTGCCTAGAGCTTAGATAACAATAAGGAATTACGACAATGGTGAAAAGATAATACAGAACCATGGAATGTAGAATAATGACCCCTACTATCATGGGAAATACTTTGAGTCTGTTATTGATTGTATGGTTGAAACGTATGTTCTGAAACACGTCATATATTTTAATAGGAAATTTCGCATCGTCAGATCTCCTCGTCGGCGTCGTGTTGTGATTTATCTAGTGGACAGCTCTGCCATAAGTGAAACTTTCTGCGTGTTCCGCCGTACTGTTGTCATTATTGCCATCGGAACATCTGTCACGAATCTGTTTCTTTTATCACTAGATAATGCGACCACTTCGATATGGATCAGTGTTCACAAAACGTAGAATATATGCATTAATTTATTTTATGTGGGATGTTATGCTAGTAAACGGTGTACGGCATATCTTTATCTGATCAAAGACAACATAGACGAGCTTCTTTGCACCATTCAAGCGAGTCATTTCAAGGTCAACCACAAAATATTTTATTTCGTCATCGCAGGTTCCATGCTTACACATACTTTTTTTCTTTTTACCCCCCCCCCCCCCCTCCTGTCTGTTTGTTTGTTAATTTGTCACAAACTTTAACATTGGTCATAAATTTTGAACCAGTAGAGATAGAGACTTAATATTTCGCATGCATGTGTATCTCATGAAGCAGCACATTTTTTTTTTTTTTTTTTTTTTTTTTTTTTTTGGGGGGGGGGGGGTGACATGTTAAGGTCAAGGTGATGTTGTAGTGGTGATAATTTCATTAGTAGCGGGTATGACCTCCATTTCGACGTATTGCCTCTACAATAAAACGTCTTATGGGATTGACGAAACGTTGTACGGCACGCGGAGGATTGTTATTCCATTCGACCTGCAGAGCATGCTCTAGCTCCTGCAAACTGTTTACAAGATACCTTGACCTAACTCTAGGACCAAGAAGATCCTAGATATGCTCAATGGGGTTTAGGTCTGAGGAGGAAACGGCAGGCCAAGACAAGACGTTAACGCCATTTGCATTCAGATATTGCCGCATAATATGAGCCGTATGCGGACGCGCATTGTCATGTATCAATGAGGCATCAGCATGCTGGTTGATGAATGGAAATGCTACAGATCTCAACACCTGATTTATCTACCATCATGGTGACTAAGGTTGAACCTGGATTCGTCATAGAAAACAGTTTCTTCCACTGACGCCTTCGCCGACGGAGATGTTGCCGTACACAGTTCAGACGAGCGACGCGATAACGTCGCGTGAGCATGCTTCCAACGTAAGGCAGTCTCGGTCTTAAGGGCCGAACACAGTTACGAAGATGCACCAGAACGGCTTCCCAGCTTATAGCATACTGTCTCGCTGTAGCTGTAGCCGTTTGGAACCTATGTCTAGTAAACGGTTTTCTTAAGCAAGGCTACAGATATCATAAAATTCGGAAAGCTTTTTCAAAATTCTATTATCGAAATTTACCCCTCATTAGTAAATATAAATGCAATTTACGGACGTTAATGCAACAAGGTATTTCTCATCCATATTTCTATGGTGATATTATCTACACACTTAGGAAAATTCATTGTCATATCCATTTTCACGATTTGTTTATTAAACGCATTAAAACTTTTAGGAAGAAAGGTTATGGCCCTATTATATTGCAACACACTGCATGTTTGGTAATCGACCACTTTACAGTCGGTCGCTACGCTTTCCTCTTTGCTTGCACGATGACAGGCCGAGGGTAGTACTCTATGATTGTATACTCTTAAACTCAGAAATGGGATGAGCTTACAAGCCTCATGTATTACCTTTTCTATGTCGTGCCCTTAACGGCTTCCCTGCAGTTGCTCTGTCTTCAGCAAAGTCATTGAGTACATATTTGACGGACTTTCGCAGTTGTTATGCTATGTTTTACATTTTGTACTGGGATTACTGTCTTCTATGTTGTGGGGAAGTCCGGCGGGGATACCTTTATTTACAATGTTTGTTTAGCTAGGGTGACTTTGAGATAAGTGTGAGGTTAGGACGTCCGTAAACCGGTTTAAACCCCCAGTGGTGATTTTGCTACTGACCGTGCCAAGGCGGTTCTCTCTTTGTCACCCTTACTTTTGTTTGTCTTGTGTCTGTGCATGTGTTTTGTTCATGTTTGTCTCTGGTGCTCGTGTATTTGTTGGTGTTTTATGTGTTCTTCTCGTGTGTTTGCGTGTGTTTGGTTGTGTGTGTGTGGCATGCTGTCTATTGATGTGTTGGTGGTGATTGCGTCTTGTATGTTACTTTTTACTGTATGTGTGTGTATGAGTATAAATTGCTATGCTTTCTGTAGGTGTTTTGTTGATGGTAGCGTTTTGTGTGTGGCTTTTCCTGCTTGACCTTACTACTTTTTCATTAGTAACGTGAGGCCTGTCGCTTCGAGGCCGATCTGCAACTGCACCTGTTTGCTGGAACATTGCATGCAGATTACTGATATTGTTTTTGTGGCAATTAAAGGCCCGTGCAACATTAAAAGCCTGTATTGTGCATCATCAACGCATCAAGGATATTGCTATCAAATACTAAAAAATATTCCCTTATTTTTACCAGCGAAATCTCTTACTTTTTGGCAAGTATAAATGTAATCTTAGGGCGCTCCTGCGACAAGGTATTTCAGATCCGGAATTTAATGGGGATGTGATTTACAAAACATAATACTCACTGTGGTGCAAGCTGTACGGTCGCGAATGTTTAGACTTTTCCAAGATGGCGGACGAACAGGAGCCTGAAAGGTAAGCATCAAATTTTTACAATTTTTAAATAATGTAGATTGTTATTTCCGTCTTTTAGTTGGTGTCATAACACAGAATTATAACGCCCGTCAACAGCGGTTTACCTCCTAATGGTTAATGTCTGTGTGTAAAGCTCAAAATCTTCCGTAAACAATGCAGAAACCGAAATCCAGAAATCGAATCGAGAAGGAGGTCATATTTTGGCTCAT
Organism: Azorinus chamasolen; assembly: GCA_963576725.1. NCBI lineage: Eukaryota > Metazoa > Mollusca > Bivalvia > Cardiida > Solecurtidae > Azorinus > Azorinus chamasolen. The sequence continues at coordinate 32,076,535 of OY755236.1, forward strand.
TGTAAGCTTACCAACAACGCTAAGCCTTTTCTAACACTGTGGGTATATGCATTTGAGTCCGATATTAACATTGAGTTAATTAGTTTGAAGCACAAATCTACATTTTGTCTTTTTGAAAGGGTTGAAAAAATGTCGAGTGTACGGTTTAGCCCGTAGTGGTAAAAGTGCACTGTACGGTTTAGACCCGATCTATTTTGTACGGTTTAGACACGGTTTTCTTACAAAAACTGTACGGTTTAGACACATACAAATACTAACGTTTGAATATGCGTCGTAGGTCTAGATAGTGTAATCCCAACTAATTAGTGTAGATATTCCTTCACACAATGCCTATTTGCGATTTTGACATTATATAACAAACAATTAGGATCGAGAACAGAAGCATAGCATATAATCTGGATCTATACTGGTTAACATTTGAAGTCAATGTTATACTTAAAAAGTTTTGAAGTGAATTGATTTTTAAGTTTAACTGACTGGGTATTTGGGTAAAAGTGTTTTACGCGTTTCAGTCCTAATGCAAATACAGAGCGTCTGAAATTAAGTCAAGCACTTTGTACTGTTACTTTACATTACTTTACATATCTTTTCAGATTATTTGCCTGTTACTATTGCGAGACAAAGGAAACCATCAGCCACTTTGTAGATGCCAATCCGAGAAATTCAATGAAAATTAGAAGAAAAGAGCTAATTCATATAATTATATCGGGAAAGTCGGGGCAACGTACATTAACGTTTAATGTAATACCAGACGTTTTGAAATAAACAAGCAAAATAATTCTAAATGGTGAAATGCAAACCATTGAAATTCAAGATATTGACGAAGATTTTAGACTTGACAATTTATTTGGTCCAATAAATATATGTTTTTTTCTCATTAACTTGTTATCCTTTTCTGTTATATAATTATTTCACGTTTATTTTTATGTCACCTTTAAAATGCATGTATGATCTACGAAATGGCATTTAGACATTCCATACAGACTCAGCCCAGATCCGTCATCGCGAAACTGACGAGATATCGACCAAGTGCTAAATTACACCAACTCAACTAAATGCCTGTAAAACATAATCCGAGGGTAGGTTCTTTTTTTCTGACAGATGATACAGATTAACCATTATGTTCGCTAAATGAATTGCCGGCATGTCAAAAACATGTTAGTTAAACTTAAAAATCAATTCACTTCAATTTTTTTTAAAGTAAAACATTTTCTTTAAATGTTTAATAACCAGTATATATCCAGGTCATGTTCTACCCATAATTCTATTCTGGTTTTCCAGTTATCTTACTGAAAGAGTGCAACGTGTAATTTTACCTGGTACCTTCTCTGACTGGAATACTATGAAGCTGGTGTTCCACAAGGATATATATTAGATCCGTTGTTATTTTTTGTTTTTATAAAAGATATTGTTAGCGACATTAGATGGAGCATTCGTTTGTTTGCTTACGACACTAGCTTATTTAGTGAAGGTATTACTCCCGTACATATGGCAACAAATATCAATAATAATATATTAAAAGGCAGAGAAATGGCTAGTTGAATTCAATCCTAAGAAGACTGAGTCGTTAATAATCTCGAGAAAAATGTCTCATCCGTATATATGCAAGACCATCAAATTCATGAAGTAGATTCACATAAGCACATTGGCGTTCATCTCTCACGTGATCTAACATGGCACTGTCATATCGAATATATCGCAACTAAGGCATGGACAAGAATAAATGTCATGCGAAAACTAAAATTCGCTTCGGACAGATATTCCCTTGAAACAATCTACGTATATTTCGTGATACCTATTTTAGAATACGATGATACTATATTTGATAACTGTAATACCAGAGAATCTAACAGTTTTGAAAAAAATCAATATGAAGCTACCCGTATAGTAACTGGGACAACTAAATTGGTTTCTGTTGGTAAATTATTACATGAAGTTGGATGGAAACACCTTGAAACCAGACGTAAAACACAGACTTATTCTCTTTTATAAAATGGTATTTCATTTAACTCCAAAATATCTCACAAAACTTGTACCTGAAGTGGCTGGAAGTGTTTCTCCATGCAATTTAAGATTAAGAAACGCTGGTGATATTCAACCTTTGGCCTGTCGCACAACCCATTATAGCAATTATATCCTCCCTGCAGCAATACAGGAATGGAACAACCTTCCCGAAAATGAAAAACAATATTCTACTCTAAACGCATTCAAAACGTCTTTGAATATCAATCTGCTAATTGGTCCCAAACATTTTATTACGGTGTCAGAAAACAGCAGCTCCTGCACAAGAGGCTTCGTACAAACTGCAGTTCCTTGAACCATGACATATTCTCAAAGAACATATCTGACACTGCCTTGTGTACATGTGGCCTCGTTGAGAACGCATCGCACTTCTTCTTAAGCTGTTGCAAATATACCAACGAAGGAAACCAACGAAGGAAAACAAGTTTTTGATGATGTTGCCAGATTCACTACTCCGTCCCTGTCTGTCTTTCTGTTTAGTGATCCTCTTTTAAATTATAATACAAACATCATTATGTTTCTTTTATTTATCTTTTTTCTTTTATTCTGAAGTATCTTTCTCAAAAGGGTTTTGTATAAACTGATATATCCTGCTTAATTAATTTAATTAGTTTTTCAGTACTACTAATATAGTACAATAACGGGCAGTCATTTCTGCATAAAGCGAGTGCAGTTGTTACGGTGATGGGGTAGAAACACAAAAAGCAGTCTTGTTTTCGTTTCCATCCTTTTCTGTTCCTTTGTGTTATCATTACAATATTCATGCAAATATTTAAATATAAAATACGTTTAAACCAAAAATATACTGTGCTTCTAATTGTTTGTGATATGCTGTCATAATCGCAAACATGCATTGCATGAAGGAATATTCATAATAAAGAGTTGGGATTATACTATCTAGGCCTACGGCGCAGATTCAAATGGTAGCATTTGTTTTGTGTCTAAACCGTACAGTTTTTCGAAAGAAAATCGTGGCTAAACCGTACAAAAAACATCGGGTCTAAACCGTACAGTGCACTTTTACCTCTAATGGCTTAACCGTACGCTCGACATTATTTTCAAACGTCTCCAAAAGACAAAATGTCAATATGTGCCACAAACTAGGTAACTCAACGTTAATATTGGGCTCAGATGCATATATCCACAGTGTTAGAAAATGTTTAGCGTAGTTGGTAAGCTTACAATGAGGCAAAATATGACCTCCTTCTCGATTCGATTTCTGACTTTCAGTTTCTGCAAAGTTTACCGAAGATTTTGAGCCTTACACACAGACATGAACCATAACGGGGTACGCCACTGTTGACGAGCGTTATAATTCTGTGTTATGGCACCAATTAAATGACTAAAAGAAAAATCTACATAGTTTAAACAGTGTAAAAATGTGATGCTTACCTTTCAGCCTCCGTTTTGTCCGCCATCTTAGAAAAGTCTAAACATTTGCGGCCGTACAGCTTGCACCACAGTGATACTTGGCATACCAATATTCTAGTTTTGTTCATCAAATATGTTAAACGATTCACCAAGGGATATGATCCTACAGTACTACAACATACTGAATGTTTGTCAACCCTTTTACAGTTGGAAATCCTGCTGCCATTTTTTCATATACGCCGATAGCAAATACCCAATAAAAACGCCCTCTAAATTCCGAAAACAGAAGGAGGATCTTTGTACTTGTTTTTGTCGTGCCCTTTATTACTTTTCTACTGTTACTCTGTTTGCAGCTCAGTCATTTAGTACACTAGCTATAGGTTGATCGAATTTTTTCGCTTAATATGTTTTCGTTTTCCATGCAATTTACCATTGTATTTGCAATCGCGGTTGTTGTAGATTAGTCGGAGAGGGGATATGTTGATTTACACTGCTTGTCCCTTAGGTCGGAGTTTGAATGAACGTTGGGAAACCCTAGACCGGTTTTAACCCTCAGTGACAATTACCACTGACCGTTTCAAGGCAATACTTCCATCTTCCTCCTATTGTTTGTTTGTATGTCTTTGTTCGTCTCTTTGTGTCTTTTGATATGCATGTACATTTACTGATCTTTTTTGACGTGGTGATGTTCGTGTGTGTGTGGGGGGGGGGGGGGGGGGGGGCTGTGTGTTTTGTGAATGTGCATGTCTCTTACATGTACTTTCAAATTTAAATGAGAGAAGGGATGTATGTATGTAGCTGTAGCATAGAGATAGCTAGCATAGAGATAGCTCAGCCTCTATGTCCACTCTCACTGACCAGCTGATTAACCAGCCTACTGTAAAGGTGTATTGAATGTGCTGTGAAGAATCAGTACATTATATTTAGAAACCAAAGAGTAAGCTGGTGTCTTCAAAGGTTATTCCACATGGTATTTAGCATATCAAGAATTTACAGAGCAAGACTATGTCAAGTCACGAGGCAAGCATGTATTTTGATGATATTCCTTTATCTTAACAATTAACCCTTTCCCTCATATAAACTCTAGGAGCCGTCTGATCAGGGTCTACTCTGTTTGCTTGTAGAATTTCAAAGATCTGTCTTTACTTTCTAAAATGGCTACAATTTTCCATTTTCCATATTTCGTTATAATCATTTTATCTATGAAAGTTCAGTAGGTATTGAAATTTGGAATGAACACAGAACAGGGAAAGGGTTAACTGCCGATAGAAACTACTAAAATACGATTACGTCAGTAGTAAAAGCACAATAGCGAGTTATGCAAGCTTGTATGGTAGACAAGATGTCTGTGCCTGAAATATTGCGTGTACAATGCATTTGTTGTGTATAGTTTTAATGCTTTTGAAAAAACCCTCTTAAGCAGTTATGATGATTTGGTTATAAAGTATGTTAACATTATGTATAAATGCCATATTGACAGTGAAAAACTGTATCCCCACCATACCCACGTGCTGCTGTTTAGTTGTGTTATATATCTCAATCGCCGTAAACGTACATTTAAAGATTTTCTGTAGTTTTCTTGTAGTTTGATTGATTTGGTCCTTACATTCCGCCTTACATTCCGCTGCAAATCAATCGCACCTTGTGGTTTCTGGCAGTTGAAATGCTGGCAAAATTGATGGACATATATCTATACATGTATATAAATAAAGCTAATAAAGGCCATTCCCAGAACTGGGTTCAATGAGTAAAGATCAGTTAAAATACATTTTAAGTGCCATTCAACGGTGATCAGATAAGCGCGAAGTGTAAATCAATGCACCGTTCCAAATGTAAATATTAATTCCACAAAGTCGCCTGCATGTATTCCCACCGATCAATGTCATTTGTCACTGATTCCCCTGTCTGAAAAACAATACCAATCTATTTAGTGCGTGTCGTTATTTGCTTTCTGAAATTCTACAAAATGCTGTGTACGGATGCTTTAGAATACTTTTTAAATCGAATTACCTGGCATTTCCGCATAAATATCAACATACGGATTTTACTTGCGTTGTGTGAAGTGCGCTGAATAGTTAACTGACCAACACTAACCTTCTATATTTTAGCATTGCTACTTTTCAAAGGATCTCCCACTTTCAGAATATATTAAACCAAAGAATGAAACACGTTGGACAACAATTTAATGAAAGTTTTCAAGTCGAAAATGTCACCTATGGACGTAACCATATACTGAGTACAGTCTCTCAATTAGATGGCTTTGACTTGAAATTGAATTCATTTGTTCGATTTTGGTATGTATTCGTCATCAGGGACATTGTGTGCATTCCCCCTACTGTGCTTGGAAATGTACTTATCTTAGCATCAATTGTGAGATTTCCCAAGATTTGCAAAGCTACTTCGAAGATCTTGGTTGGAAACCTAGCAGTGTCAGACCTTTTCATCGGGGTGCTAGTATTTCCTCTTGACATTGGCTTGCGAGTGGATGAAAATGTGAACCGAAGTGAAACGTACTGTATCCTGTTTCAAACAGTAGTGTTTACGCTTATTGGAGCAGCGGTAATGAATCTTTTTCTATTATCCTTGGAAAGATTTCACGCCATTATGTATCCACTTCGCCATTCTGCAGTGTTCACAAAACGAAGAGTTTACATAATGATTGTTACAATATGGATTGCAGTGATATTAATTGGGTGTCTTCCATTGCTGGGATGGCGGAGAGAAATCAGCCAAAACAGATTTTATTGCCCAATGAGGGCTACCATAGAGGACACATATTTACGAGTTTTGTGTTTCATAATTGTTGCTTCAATGACACTTAATACTATATTTTTCTTTGCTATTGCGCGCATAGTTGTGACAAAGGTTTCATCTGCTAAACGTCAAGCCTCCTTTAATGGAAATAGAGGTAGTTATTCGAAGAGAGACATCCGACATACCTGGAGAATGCTTACAGTTTCCGGACTCTTTATTGTGTTTTGGGGACCTTTCTGTATTATGTCTCTTATTCCCAATCAGTCAAAAACAATGCACGTTGTTCAAGTTTGGTTTGCTTGTTTAGGCTTATTAAACTCCTCAATCAACTGGGTGGTGTACGGATGTGGATCGAAAATGTTCAGACATGCGTTCAGAATTCTTCTGAAGTGTAAGGATGACTCTCAAAATGTAGACTAATGTGCCATAATGAATCTCATTGCTTATACTACAATGCAGTTCTTGTAGATTATTCTACTGTGTATATTTGATTATCGACAACATGTAATTCCTTTATACATTTGTTTGGAGTACTTTTTCCGATACTTTTTCAAATATTATATCGTCCTTTTAGCACATGGATTTTCTAATTAAATGGTACTTATTTCATTTTACCACTTATATTTCCAGCTGACTTGTGCAAGAGTATTTTGTATGTCATAATTAAACTACAACTTTGCATTAAACTACCTACCAGTACTTTAATGAAACATATTTATAAAGTACATGTATGAGTCATGCAGGAAATACCACATACAAAACACAGCCGCCCGAGCAGCACCACGACAGAAACAGTAAATGTACATGCATATCAAAAGACACAAACAAAGAGACGCGCAAATACATAACAAACAATAGGGGGAGATGAAAGTAACGCCTTGGAACGGTCAGTGGCACTTGTCACTTGCAGTTTAAACCGGTTTAGGGGCGCCCAATCTCACATTTATTCCATCACCACCCTAAAAGACAGTGTAAATAAACATATCCCATCTCAGACTAATCTGCAACAACCGCGATGGCAAATACAGTGATACATACGTTTCAAACATTCCAAAGAATCAAGAAGGGCCGCGTTTGTTAATTATTTTTTCATTTTATAATATAGCGAGTCCCGCCGGTAAATTTTGGTTGCCATCAGCACAGGAGTCTGTACCGCTTCATGGGGGTCTACATGTACTATATAATAATAAGGGTTTCAACTAACAGAACAGACATTCGTGTACCACAAGTACAAATATGAATGTAACTCTTGCAATTGTAATGATGATTTTGTAATTCTTTCGGCTACTGAAAGCCAATGTATTTTACTATCAAATAAATATAATCTTCTGACGGTAACTTATGCACAAATAGCAATGCAACAATGATTTTCTCAAAATGTCACGTGTTTTCTGGGTCATTGACAAACGTTCGTTCACCCTGGTCTCATTATATCAGAGCAATAACCTGGCAACTTGCAGTTCAAAAGAGTGATTCAATAAAACAGCCAAATTCTATCACCAATATCCACTTGTTCTGTACTCTAAATACGTAAGCAACTAGCGACAGGGGCCTTTCCGTCTGTCAATATGGTTCTATTTCGGATGCTGCCATTTTGCAAAAATATTAATGGTGCCAGTTCATTGGATGAGCGAAGGAAAACTTGGAAAATCCGCGACGTCACGTACAATGGCTCCTTCCTCGACGATTTGAAGCTAACTGACAAAACTTGCTAGTTTTACATCATTCTTTTGATGTTGAGAACTAAAAATATGGAGATCGGTGATAGAATCGAGTCGTTTTATTGAATCACGCCATGTTTTGAACTGCATATGGTTAGGTTATCGCTGTGATAGGGTGAGACCGGGGTGAACGAACATTTGTCAATGGCCCAGAAAACATGTACAGTTTTTAGAAAATCATTGTTGGATTTATAATAATGTATTTGATACCGTCAGATGAGTATACTCACTTGGTAGTGTAATATCTTTACTTCCAGCAGCCGAAATAATTACGAAATTATCATATAAAATGTGAGAGTTACAGACTTGTTTGTACTTGAGGTATATGGGTGTCCGTTCTGTCAGTTAGAACCCGTGTTTATTGTATAGCATATATAGACTGTCATGAAGCAGTGTAGACCCCTGTGGCCATCAGTCAAGCTAGTAACCGCACAGCCCGTTGCTTAACATCGCAAAATATTCAGCACTTAAATAATGCTTCCAAAGAGCTAGCTCCAATTTACATAATAACGTCATTCTTTACATTACCCTCAAAGAAAATTCGACCCAAGGTTTGGTTTGTGGAAATTATCATCTGACATCATCCCACTCAGTGCCACCACATACAGTGCGTGTCCTTGGTAGACCTGGCTGTCACCCACCTAACCAGTACCGCATACTTCGCAACGTCTATCCGCTCTTAAGTCACGACGTGGCAAACGAGCTGTTGTTGGCGAGTAGTCTTCACCAACTTACTCCATCATAGATACGCTTTGTAACGCCTTTGTAGACCTAGAACAGACGGATCGCGGTTACAATAACTATGTAACTGTACGTTAATGATGTTTATCGAAACGATATAGTGCGATAGCGTTTTAATTAGATACTAAACTGTTCGAGATATTTAACTTAACCCTTCGCTTGCTGAATTTTAAAATACATTTCTCCTTCTTTTCCCATGCCCTGTTGTATAAGTACATATATCTTCACGGTGTACAAGTATTGCGCTGTGCAATCACTGCTATGGAGTGCACTGGTTGCACAATCAACTTGTAAATAGTGCAGACCCTGATGAGACAGTTCCTGCAGGAGCTGTCTCATCTGGGTCTTCACTATTTACAGGTAGGTATATTGACGTGAATAGCAAGCGAAGGGTTAACTTAAAAGCTGTCCTATATAACAGTCGTAAATTATATGATTGAGGTTAACACTGTTTGCATTCAAAGGTTAATTACATTTCCCATATAGATACTTTGAACTGATTGTCCAGATACCGAAGCAAACCATTGTTCTTTATGACATGAAGCAGCACATTTTCTACATTTCATTATTTATGGTCGATAACAATTTGCCTCTAAATTTTCTGAATTGTTTAACTCATTGTAATCAATTTCACTAAATATTTACTTTGTTTCATAGCGGCTAGCGCACAAAACTATCAACTAATTTAAACATAATTATTGGCCCACTGCGCGCAGTGTCCCATAAAAAGGACATGGGCAATCAGTAAGACCCAGATCTGATGATTTCTGAACCTCTGATCCGGGTCTACACTGTTTGTCAGTGGCTGATATCTATGTCAGTGGCTGATACTAGTAAATACATGTGGTATGTTTGTTGTACCCACTCAACATGAAAACTAGATGCATTCCAATATAAGATCTGGGCGGGTTTATTTAAATTATATAGGGATAGATAACACGGTTTACTCTTAGCCTGCTGAGGAAATGTATGCTTAATCCATTCCCTCATAGGCTATTTTTAGATCAAACCTCTTTGAATAAATCTACCGAAAAGGAGCATTAACTAGAGAAAAGGAACATTTTAGAATTGTGTAGTTTAAAACCATTGTGATAAATGAAGCTTTGCTCCTATAGAAGAAAATGCTCTGTTTATCAAATGGTTTCAACGGGTGACTTTTGCAGAGGCGTCAAAAGGTGTCAGTATGAGGGAATGGGTTCAACTTCCTCTGAGCTAAACTTCCTTATTCGCAACGAATAATGTCACAAAATTTGCAATGGAAATAAAATCCTAACAGGATTTTCATAAGATCGCGCTTTATGTAATCAAACACAATAAAACAGCAAAAGGTATGCATATTGCAATTGTTTACTTTTGCCAACTGCCATACAGAATAAACCCGTACCCAGATATGAACTTGAGAATGAAGTGTTCTTTCCAACAGTAATCAGAAATGGCCTAAACAATTTCCTCCATAAACACGCCATTCTACACATCTGTCAAAGTCACGTTTTGAATCCATTGTGATAAATAGAGCATTTGCTATATAGAAGCTCCATAAACACAGACAAACAGCAACACATATACATACACAAACACACACATGCACACAAATACACACAGACAAACAAACACACAAACACACACACATGCATACACATACATGCACACACATACACATACAAATACACACACATACACAAACATGCACACAGACAAACAAACACACATACACACAACTTTCATAGAACTTATAATTGCCATTTTCAATATAAATATCATATTAGCCGTATAAGACCAAAATGTGTCACATAGCCAATAACCAAAAACTTAAACTCATCGAAAACAAGACACCATGTTACTCTATAACTGACACATGGGTCATATAATACAGTAAAACTTCGATTATTCGAACACTAAAATACGTATTATTATCGATCTTTAAGACAGGTGGCAGCTTAATGCGTGGTGAAAGTCATGCAGAAAGCTCCTCTAGGAGCTTTCTGCATGACTTTCACCATGCATTAAGCAGCCACCTGCCTAAAAGAGTCTAAATTCTTCTATACCGAAAATTCGAATAATCGAGGTTTTACTGTATATGGCGTCACAAAACGACTAGCTAAAAGTTTTTATTTGGTTGGGCTTGGTCTAGGACACTACGACACTGAATTAGGTTGTTTTTGGAGTTAAGGGCACTGCGATACTTAACAGGACACGTAGCCAAAGGATGTTGAATATACAAGAACTCCACAGACACCGGGTCGAAACAAACGAAGAGCGCGTTCACATATTACACACATACACAATCATATAAGGATGTAAGATACATGATGCAAACAAAATATGGTAAAACGTATAATAAACTAACATACAATGCATATTTCGATCTAGGTTTTCATTGTCAGCAAACGTAGTTACCGGTTCGAAATAAGTTCATCTAGTCTAAATATTGAAAAATAATGTGTAAATACAATAAATGACAGTAAAACATCGATATCCAAATAATCAAATAAGTATCATTGTATGTGCTTTACATAGGTGTCAGCTTAATACACGGTGAAAGTCATAAAGGCATGTAAAAAGCTCTTTTCATATTGAAGGTTTGCATAACCCCCCCCCCCACACACACACACACACACACCACACACACACAACACACACCCACACACCCACACACTCACACACACACACACACACACACACACACACACACACACACACACACACACACACACACACACACACACACACACACACACACACACACACACACACACACACACACACACACACACACACACACACACACACACACACACACACACACACACACACACACACACACACACACACACACACACACACACACACACACACACACACACACACACACACACACACACACACACACACACACACACACACACACACACACACACACACACACACACACACACACACACACACACACACACACACACACACACACACACACACACACACACACACACACACACACACACACACACACACACACACACACACACACACACACACACACACACACACACACACACACACACACACACACACACACACACACACACACACACACACACACACACACACACACACACACACACACACACACACACACACACACACACACACACACACACACACACACACACACACACACACACACACACACACACACACACACCACCACCACCACCACCACCTTCTTTAAGCAGCCACCTGCATAAAACATTCTCAAATCTTCTTTTGTTTAGCGAGTTTTTTCCACTGTGCTGATAGAATATTGAAATGCATTTAAATGAATGCATTATAGCGTTAACTGTATATTAAACCTTTGCACGTTAAGTGATTTTGTCGTCTCCTCAATGTCATCTGAAACATTTTCAAAGCTAATAAAATTGTTTGTGATTTTTTTTCAGACATTGAGCATGAGGAAAAAACAGTTTGGATCTCAGATCAGGCTCCACAAAACATTGAACCTGATCTGGATATATAAGAATTACTACGCCAGTAGTTTTGAAGTTCAGTTGTATTTTGGCGAGTTAGAAAAGTTGTTAAATGCGAGCCTTGGCGAGCATTTAACTACTTTTCTGACAAGCCAAAATATAGCTAAACTTCAAAACTACTAGCGTAGTAATTCTTTTATCATGCAACACCAATAAAGAATGGAGAAAATGTAGAAAAAGAAAGTTTGCTCAAGCGGTTCTGTCCCCTGAATAAAAATACATGCCAGTACAATATACGTGGCGGCATATTGGCGTGCAGTGACGTCGTCGATTTTTACAATATAAACAAACTTGTTTTAATCCTTTTGTATGGACAAAAAGTTGAGACAAATGTGAGCAAATGTGTTAAATTTGATGTTTATGTTAAATTATCATGATTATGCCGTTTCTTCCTTCTGTTTTCCTCCTATTTAACTGAATTAAACTTGCATCGCAGTGGAGTCAGTACAAATGCACTGTACCTCACAAAATACAGCATCGACGTAGAAAATATTATGCTAGTAGGAAGTGACTGTAATTGGTGACGTTGCATGATAAAAACAGTTGCTGAGGTCATAAATGGTGAGAGACATAAATGGTGAGAGAATCCATCGCTAGCGTGCAAGGATTTAATCATTCCTGTAGGCTGGATTTAATTACAAGCTGGTACATGTAATACCTTTTACGTATGGTAGCAATACGAAGTGCCATAATTTTACTGTCTCTCATCTCTCTCATACATTACCAGGCCTCGTGTCGGAATGGAGCCGCGGTGGTCAAGTCAAATCCCTATCACGGATACAACAGTTTCTTTTGTCAACATAAATTCAGTTGTGTATTAACCTTTATCCCGCTATCCGCGACTTGGCTCCCAGTAGCAAACAGCTTGCTTATCAGACACCGAGTCTCATCATGACCAAACCTGTTTGACACTCGCTCAGTGGTGTCTAAAAATATTAACCCTTTTGGCGCCAAATTTCTTATTGTCGTCTGCAATCCAATTTTGTTAAATCATTCGGTAAAATAAGGAAATAAGATTAATAAATGCAAATTTCAAAGGAATAAAGCACAGATATAGAAAACGTGAAGTCCCTGATGAAGCGCCGCCTTGAAAAGGTGGCGTTTGAGCTGGGACTGCACTATTTGTCGTGGTGCATTTTTTGCGACATTGTCGGTGAAAGGGTTAATCAAATCAGAAATAATCAAAATTGCACCAGATTTAAATTTGAGCAGACACTATTTTTTGCAAAGAAGTGTAAGGACTAATGACTCTCCTTAGCAATTTAACTCTTCGTAATTCTAAATTCGTGACCAGAGTTGATTGTTAATAATAAATATAGAACTATTACTGATTAACAAGATACATTATTTTTCATTAGGCTTGGTCGTATTAAAAGCTATATTGATTTGCACACATCATTACCTGCATCCGAATCATTACTTAATTCTAAAACTAATTGTCTGACGTCATGTAATCGATCCGTTAACCCTTAGCCTGCTAAGCGTTGTGACCTAACAACTCGCAATTGCAAACAGCTTGGATCCAGATGAGACGCCGAGTAACTCGGCGTCTCATCAGGATCCAAGCTGTTTGACACTCAGTCAATAGTTTCTTAACAGGCTTGCATGTGTACGAATTATAAGTAAGTAAAAATGTAACAGATGAGAATTTTGGCAGATAAATATTTTTAGCATGATGAGGGGTAAGATAAGCTCAAGAGTATTTTTAATGGAGTATGTGCTCTGCACTGGATTGAATCATTCTGAGAGATAGAACAATATAACTCTCTGTACCGACAGCACTTAACCATTACCATCCATGGTAATCATATACAGTAAAAACCCTCTCATGCGACCATTTAATGAACAAACATAGCTGTCTTATAAGCAGGTGGCTGCTTAATGCAGGACCAAAGTTATGCAGAAAGTTCCTATAGGAGTTTTCTGCATAATTTTCGTCCAGCATTAAGCTACCACCTGCCTTTGCCACTGTGAATTATGCCCCTTTTGTGGTCGCATTAGAGGGGTGTTACTGTATCAAGAACTAATCAGATCAAGAATAATAATAAGTATTTCACAACACAGACATATTTTGCCACTACAGAAACTGTAGAACAACATTTATATTAGTCCATAAGTTAACAGAAGAAACTGCGATCTGATGGATCCTACAATAGGTCTACTCTATTTGCAATTATGCAAAATGAGGGTAAGTGATTATAAATAAAACTGTGTGGCTTAATGAAGAACGGAAATAATGTAGAAACTTAACCCCTTCAGTGCCAGCATTTTCGTCTGTTGGACACATTTTCGTCTGCTGCACACATTGTCGTCTGTTGGACACATTGTCGTCTGCTGGACACATTTTCGTCTGCTTCAAATTATAGAGTGGGCGCTTATTCAATTTCTTTCTAAAATATAAAATAGAGTTTCAAGCAGTTTGGATCCGGATGAGACACCGATTCACTCGGCCTCTCATTTGGATCTAAATTGTTTGCATATCATTATGATATCCCCAACCCGTCTTCGTGGCACTGAAGGAGCTCTTTTACTTAAGTTTATTCATGTAACACATCATGATATCATGAATATTAATAAACGCCATAAACTCCTATAACAAACAGTGTGGCACAACAAGAGTGTAAACAAGAAGGTAGTTGCTTAATGCAGATCGAAAATAAATTTAATAATACCCTGCTTTAGGCCACTGTCTAGTTGGCAGACGAACAAAAATTGTGACGCTAAAGAGATGTGTCACTGTTATACATCTGGTATTTTTGTAATAATATTTTGTTGTTTTAAAGACCATGTTCGGTAATCATCTTTCGCATGAATGTGTCATTTAGTCATTAGACTAATTGCGTTTGACTTGACACTAGGTTTTAGTCAGGGTTTGGGGGAAAACTAACACATGTTTGGATCCAGTTGACCCTGGTACCAGTACTTCGTGAGCTCTAAATAGAAATAATTGTTTCGATCCATTCGAGCCTGGTATCTGTACTCGCGAGCAATAAATAGAAATAATTGTTTTGATTCACCGGAGTCTAGTTCCAGTACTTCGCGAGCACTAAATGGAAATGATTGTTTCGATCCATTCGAGCCTGGCACCAGTACTTTGAGAAAACTAAATGGAAATATATTTTGTTCGGATCCGTTTGAACTTAGTACCAGTACTTCTCGAGCACTATTTTGTTTTATCCATTTAAGCTTGGTTCCAGTACTTCGCGAGCACTAAAAGGAAACAATTGTTTTGATCCATTCAAGCCTTGTACCAGTACTTTAAGAGAACTAAATGGAAATCATATTTGTTTGGATCCATTGGAGTCTGGTACTCTGAGTACTAAATGGAAATAAGAATTGTTTGGACCTGTTTGAGTTCGGTTCTAATACTTCGCAAGCACAAATGGAAACAAGAACAGTTTGACAAACAATATCTTGTGTATAACGTGCAGTTTAAAATCAAAATTAACCACCGATATATAATGTACACTTTAAAACAAAATTAACCGCCGATATATAATATACAATTTAAAACAAAATTACGCGCCCATATATAATATACAATTTAAAACAAAATTAACCACCGATATATAATATACAATTTAAAACAAAATTAACCACCGATATATAATATACAATTTAAAACAAAATTAACCGCCGATATATAATTTACACTGTAAAACAAAATTAACCGCCGATATATAATGTACACTTTAAAACAACCGCCGATATATAATGTACACTTTAAAACAAAATTAACCACCGATATATAATATACAATTTAAAACAAAATTAACCACCGATATATAATATACAATTTAAAACAAAAGTAACCGCCGATATATAATGTACACTTTAAAACAAAATTAACCGCCGATATATAATGTACACTTTAAAACAAAATTAACCACCGATATATAATATACAATTTAAAACAAAATTAACCACCGATATATAATATACAATTTAAAACAAAATTAACCACCGATATATATTGTACACTTTAAAACAAAATTAACCATCGATATAATAATGTGCATTTTAAAACAAAATTAACCACCGATATATAATATACAATTTAAAACAAAATTAACCGCCGATATATAATGTACACTGTAAAACAAAATTAACCACCGATATATAATGTACACTTTAAAACAAAATAAACCACCGATATATAATATACAATTTAAAACAAAATTAAACACCGATATATAATATACAATTTAAAACAAAATTAACCGCCGATATATATTGTACACTTTAAAACACAATTAACCATCGATATAATAATGTGCATTTTAAAACAAAATTAACCACCGATATATATTATACAATTTAAAACAAAATTAACCGCCGATATATAATGTACACTGTAAAACAAAATTAACCACCGATATATAATGTACACTGTAAAACAAAATTAACCGCCGATATATAATGTACACTGTAAAACAAAATTAACCGCCGATATATAATGTACACTGTAAAACAAAATTAACCGCCGATATATAATGTACATTGTAAAACAAAATTAACCGCCGATATATAATGTACACTTTAAAACAAAATTAACCACCGATATATAATATACAATTCAAAACAAAATTAACCGCCGATATATAATGTACACTGTAAAACAAAATTAACCACCGATATACATGTATAATGTACACTGTAAAACAAAATTTACCACCGATATATAATGTACACTTTAAAGCAAAATTAACCAGCGATATAATAATGTGCATTTTAAAACAAAATTAACCACCGATATAATATTGTGCACTTTAAAACAATATTAACCACCGATATAGTAATGTGAACTTTAAAACAAAATTAATCACCGATAACCTATAATCATATTGCCTTGAAGTCATCACTTTTCTATAAAAGAAATATTATAAAAGGTCGAACGGAAAACGTGTTATTTTTTCATTAAATTATTCACATCCGGGATCATACATTTCAGTGGTTTTAGTTTTGGAAATATTGATTATCGCTTAACCCATTCCCTCATATTGACGACTTTTGACGACTCTGTAGAAGTCACTTTGTGAAACCATTGTGATAAATAGAGCATTTGCTCCTATAGGTTTCAAAGGTTTCAAACTACAAATTCTAAAAGTTTCCTTTTCTCTAGTTAATGCTCCTTTTCGGTAGATTTATTAAAAAAGGTTGTATCAAAAAATAGCCTAGCGGTAATTGGTTAAGCCCGTACTATGGGGGCTTGAGTAATGTTGCAGATTCAATAAAATCGAGTCTAATTTTCTCTTTTCGCATTGCTGGTTTTGCTAACGAAGGTTCCTACTTTCAGAATTATATAAAATATTTACAGCTAATAATTGCACAACTGATACAATATACATCATACATAATGAAAGACGGCTGCGTTACACTGTCATCTCTCTTAACCCATTACCTCATAGGCTATTTTTAGATACAACCTCTTTGAATAAATCTATCGAAAAGGAGCAGTAACTAGAGAATTTTTTTTAGAATTTTGTAGTTTGAAACCATTGTGGTAAATAGAGCATTTGCTTCCTATAGGAGCAAATGCTCTATTTAACATAATGGTTTCAACAGATGACTTTTACAGAGGCGTAAAAAGGCGTATTTATGGAGGAAAGGGTTAAATACCTATACTGATTCTTATTTGTGTGTTCAAATTAGCAAGGTTTTCTGTAATACAAAAAATATCCACGGTCTTCACAAATCATATACATGCGCTTGTCTATTTGTCTGCATAGTCTATTATCTTGAGGCCACATGTTGTTTAATTACAATTACTGAAAAGTGCACATAGGCAATATTGTATAACGGAAGGGAGATAACCATTGTGATATTCATATATAGGACGTGCTATAGTTACTTGTTTAACAAAGAACCAACTTACAAGTAAAACCTCTCTATAACGGCCACCAAATTGTGTTAATTAGTTGGTATTAAAGGCAGGTGGTTGCTTAAAGCAAGGTGAAAGTAAAACAGTCCTTCCAAAACTTACAATATAGAATCGCTCTAAAATGTATTATTACGCATATCTGGAAATACGTGTTTCAGCTTAATGCAGGGCTAAAGTAATGCTGAAAGCTGCTACGGGAGTTTTCAGCATTACTTTAGATCAGCATTAAGCTGTGAACTTAAGAAATTATCCAGTTTAAAAATCGGATAAATCGAACGTCTGTTATCTCGAACTAATGTGTATGGTCCCTTAAAGTTCGAGATATCGAATTTCGACTGTATAAAAATCAACTGTATACAGTGCTCCCTCCCTACAACGGCCCTCTCAATAACGATTCCCTCCTTCCAACAACGCATGTCACTGTTTCCGAAACAACAAGGCTCCAGACACAACTTTTTCCATCGTATTTTCTTTACGCCTCCATCAAACCCTATGTTGTGACCACTCTTTAGAATCGTCACAAAGTGACGATTCTAAAGAGTGGTCACAACATAGGGTTTGATGGAGGCATAACGGTTTTAGTTCTCGAGATGCACTTTATCTGGGGATCTGCAAACAAGCATTTTCCCTCCCTATAACAACTCCCTCTGAACAACACATACAATCTTCGTATCCCAAAGGGTGTCGTTGTAGAGAGGGATCACTATAAACCGCAAAACCAGACGAGCGGTTTAATTGACTGAGCAAGCGTACAATGGTGTCACATGTGAACAATAACAGCAGCATAGACTAACGAGCTCTATATCAATATAGAGTAGTAACAAAATAAGTAGCCAACCATCTGCGATGCAGCGAATACAATATTTCGCTAAATATATTTGAAAAGATGAAATAAAATTTTGGAAAACTTAAGACAATCTTAAGACGCCAAAACAAAACTAACACTGACCTGACTCGCCCAGAAAAACCCCAGAGAATTTACTCTGAAAATCTGTGTCCGTTTGTCACTATCTCTTAAATACAAATGTTATTGAAACTTACAGAGATAGCTGTCAGATCGAGAATGTTGGATACAGTAATATCCATGGTCGAAACCTTCTCTTGTTCATCGGCGTCTCATCTTGATCCGCGCTGTATCCAAATGCGAGTAACGCTAACACAATTCCTTTGTGTGCAATCACGAGGGAGTAATCACGGGGGATGGATACTGTCCGAGAGCCTTAGCGTGAGGGCTAGAAAAGCCCCAACCAGCAATATGAATTCAAACGTTTGGGTCAGTTATATTTGTTAGAATATGATTAATGGTATAATTATGATTTCACAAATTCATTATTGAGCAATATTGGCAACCCGAGTGATTGATTGATTGATTGATTGATTGATTGATGCGTATGCAGGTCGAATCGCATTTACAGCTTGGATCCAGATCAGACGCCGAGTAACAGGATTTAAGCTAATTGCCATTCGTTCAAAAGCTTGATAAATCGAAGTAGTCAAAACTGCACAAGATTTGAAACGACATTTTTCACAGCGAGGTTAGAGCTAAGAAGTTTATTCATGTAGAAAATAAAACCAATCGTACTAGAAAATTTCATAAACAAAATCACTTAACCCTTTTACCGCCGAAGTCGCAAAAATGCACCACGACAAATAGTGCAGTCCTAGATCAGACGGCGCCTTTTCAAGGCGGCGTCTTATCAGGGACTTCGCTTTTTGTCTCAGTCTCTATTTCCATATCTGTGCTTTATTCCTTTGAAATTTGCATTTATTTATCTCATTTCTTTTTTTTACCATGTGATTTAACAAAATCGATTGCAGACGACAGTTAGAAATTTGGCGCCGAAAGGGTTAATGTATACAAAGTGCCCTTTCAAAACCCGAAAACAGAACAACTTGGATATAGAACCATGGACAAAAAATGAAAATATGCCTAGATAATTTTAACATGCAGCTCCTTCCCATTAATTTCTGTTCAGGACTATACTCAACATTTCAAACCCATTAGTGACCATGTTATTGTCATTTATGTTTCCTGACGTCTGTCTTATATAAATATATACATTAGAAGTACTCCTTTATTAAACAATCTCTTTTACCTGTTCTACGTTTATTCAAAATATCAATACCTACTGAATATTCATGGACAACATAGTTATAATGAAATATGGAAGGTGGAACATTGTAGCCAGTTTAGAAAGTAAGGAAACAGATCTATCAAATTCCATTACCAAACAAAGTAGACCCTGATCAGATGGCTCCTATCGAACAGGTCTTATACTGGGTTGTCTACGGTAGAATATGTATTTCATGAAGGCCTGAAAACTCAATATACAGTAGAGTCTGTCTTAAATGGCCGTCTATTGATTGAGCATAGGAATCTTAAAGGCATATCGAGGGCTTGGTGCAAAACTATTCTAACTCCTTCACAAAGTGAAGGAGTTAGAATAGTTTTGCACCAAACCCTCGATATGGTATGTTAAAACAGGACAAAAGAAAGACAAATATAATGCAGTAGCTGTCTGCATTATGTTTGACTTGCATTAAGCCAACACCTGCCAGAAACTACATACCCATTTGATAGTCGCTAAAGATAGATTTTCTCTTTGTTTCTACACGTGTATTCTCGAGCTGAAAAATAAGGGTTGCTTGAACCCTGAATTGAAACATTGTTTACTTACACCAAATTACATTAAGCTTTTAAGAAACTATTCGCCGAGTGTCACGCGACTTGGATCCCAACTAGATGCCGAGTTACTTGGTGTTTCATCTGGATCCAAATTATATTCAAATGTTAGCCAGGTCGCGCTTTGCATGAAAAGATATATATACAAACGTATACATACTTTATGCCGTTCGAAACAAGCCACACCTGCCATGGAAATGTATGATATAAGTACATTAGAACCACGCTAATGCGACCAACTAAAACAGGTAAAATTCTGGGTGCTAGATGCAGGTGGTAGCTTAATGCATGACAGAAGTAATGCAGAAAGCTCCTAGATGAGCTTCCTGCATTACATTTGTCCTGCATTAAGCAACCACCTGTTTATAAAGACACCAATGTTAGTCATCAAGTGGTCGCATTAGAGGGGTTATACTGTATTGGTTACTGTGACACAAGTCATTTTGTAATCATGGAAACAACAATAACCTACAACATTAGGCAGGCAATACATATGACATTGACTGTCGTAATAGATCTACCAGAACAAGATTGAGGACGAAGGTTTAACCCTTAACCCATTCCCGCATATAGACGCCTGTTGACGCCTCTGTAAAAGTCACTTTGTGAAACCATTGTGATAAATAGAGCATTTGCTCCATAGGAGCAAATGCTCTATTTATCACAATGGTTTCAACACTACACAATTCTAAAATTTTCCTTTTTAGTAGTAAATGCTCCTTTTCGGTAGATTTGTTCAAAGAGGTTGGATCTAAAAATAGCCTATGAGGTAATGAGTTAATACACCCTGCTGTGATAATAATTATAATGTCTGCTTTAATTTGGATATTGTGCATTTAGAACCCCTCTAATGCGACCACTTAATGAATAAACATGGGTGTCTGTATAAGCAGGTGGTGGCTTAATACATGACAAAAGTAATGCAGAAAGCTCCTTTCTACATTTCTTGTGTCCTGCATTAAGCTACCACCTGCATCTAGCACCCAGAAATATACCTCTTTTAGGTGGTCGCATTAGCGGGGTTTACTGTATTTTTGACTTCTTTTTTGAAACAACTGACCATGTGTCAGGCAACATGGATCCTGATGAGGCGTCTCATCTAGATCCATGTTATGTGCTAATGCCCACTAGGGTGCTACTGGCGGAATACACTATTTTCATACTTTATTGGTTTAGCAACTTACAGTATTTTCTTTTTTCTCATGATGGGAAAGGTTGTTGACTGAAACATCTACATGTATCCTTCTCATTTTCAAAACGTCAATTTTGTTGTTTTACTTTTATAGAAATTCATTCTCTTTGGTTTCCATTTTCTCAAAGATATCCTGTGTAACATTAGCTTTGCCTTAAGTCTGTTTTTCTGTACAGTCATTTCAGGTTTGGATTCATGTAGCTACTGTCTGCATTCTTCACAAACCAGACGAGATGCTTCTTTAAACCTTTCACCGCCAATGTCGCAAAAAACTCCACGACAAATAGTGCAGTCCCAAATCAAGGTGGCGTCTGATCCGGGACTTCACTTTTAGTCTCAAACTTTATTTCTATATCTGTGATTTATTCCTTTGAAATTGGCATTTATTTATCATTATACCGAATGATTTAACAACATTGATTTTCAGACAGCAATTAGAAATTTGGCGCCGAAAGGGTTAACAGTAGATAAACAGTTGGAAGTGGTCATTTGCTCCCACTGGAACTCTCAAACGAAGTTGTGGAGACACATCCACTAATAAACAAATTAAGAAATCTAATATGCTTAGTTTTTCTCATATGAAAAGCAGCAAGTCTCTCAATAGCTTTCATTATTTTTTCTCACGATTCTTTTATTTTTCGCTAATGGTCTGTTATAGATGGAAAGTTCTTCAGATGTAATTGTAGATAATAGATAAAATGAAGAACTAACTTCATGTTTCGTCCATAGCACTTCATCAGAGTATAAAAAAACAAGATGGTACTTTTGTTATGAATTATGCCGTATGTATTGACATTTTACCGATTTACTTTCCCACTTGCAACAGATTTTCTAGGAAAAATGTTATTGAATAAAGTGTATGACAGCTAACGCACGTATAGCAGAAGTTTATAGCACAGGCAACAATCGATGGCTCACATGGTATTGAAAATTGCTTGAAAAAGACAGTTGAATTTGATAAAGTCTGTAGTACCTCTCTACAATGCATTTATGGTTGAAGAGGTAACTGTATATACAATAAGTCTATATGTATAGCTTTACAAAGCAAAATTCGGATTCTTGAAAGGATAGAAAGCATAACAATTGAGATCTACTTTAAATGAGTGAATCTGGAGCCAAGATGAACAATACAACATGGAGTTGCCTGAGTGGTACATTTAATTCGACTGAGTATCCAGCAAGCGAACCGAGACGACAGGATATTTTTATACATATGCGGTATGTTTTCTTGGCAAGAGACTTGATGTGTTTGCCTCCAACAATATTCGGAAACGTTCTTATTCTTGTGGCCATCGTGCGCTTTTCAGGTTTATGTAGAGCAACTTCAGGGCTATTAATCGGCAACCTGGCGGTATCGGACCTTTTAATGGGAAGTCTAGTTTTCCCGGTTGACATTGGAATACGCGTAAGTGACGAGCTTGCAAAAGTTTTAACTGATTGCTCTTTGTATCAGACGGTGGTGTACATTGGTATCAGTGGTTCTGTTCTGAGCCTTTTTTTACTGTCCATCGAGCGTTTTCACGCTATTGTCCGCCCACTACATCATTTGACGGTTTTCACTAAGCGCAGAGTGTATATAATGATAGTGATTGTGTGGCTTATCGTGGCAATATTTGGAGCACTTTCTGTAATTAGCTGGCAAGGTAAAGTAGACCAAAACAACCTTGCATGCCCAATGAGAACCATGATAGAAGGCTTATACTACCGACTCTTGTGCTATGTAATTGTCTCAACAATGTCTTTAAACACCATTTTCTTCATTGTTATAACCAAAGTAGTCGTACAAAAAGCCTCGTCGTTAGGAAAACTCGGACATGCGAATCACCCGCTAAGGAAAACGGGCATTAATAGAGATATTCGGCACACAGTAATGATGCTTATCGTATCTGGCCTGTTCATTTTATTTTGGGGACCATTTTGTGTAATATCTGTCATTCCAAAACGTTCTGAGGCAGTAAAAGATGTCCATATTTTATTGGCTCACGTGGGCGTGTTTAATTCCTGTACAAACTGGATCGTATACGGATGGAGGTCAAAAAGATTTAGAAATGCCTTCAGATCGGTATTGAAATGTGAGCAAAACAACAATGAAGTGACCTCGTGACTTAAGTGACCTCTTAACTGAAGTGACTTGTTGTCTTAAGTGACATCTAGTCTGTAGCAGTTGAACAATTAGCTGATGTTATTTAATAGCACATTAACTCTTTCGCTGCCAAATTTTGTCGTCTGCAAAAGTTGACGTCTGCTACAATTTTCCATTTTAATTTTCTTCATTTTTGTTAAAGAAACAGTCACAATGACAAACAGTTTGGATCCTGATGAGACGCAGCGTTATTCGGCGTCTCATCTGGATCCAAGCTGTTTGCGAAAGGTAATCACAGGGGCGACATTGCAAGCGAAAGAGTTAACAACCCTTCAGAATTAACAAGATAAGTTTTGGTCATGGCAGAAACTAAAGAATAAGATCTATATTATCCCATAAGCAAACAACAGATCCTAATAAGACGGCTCCTACGCGAGCCGTTTGATCCATGTCTACTATGTTTGTAAAGTCGTTAAGATGCATTTCCTAGAGGGAAAAGGTTAAATGTATGTCCATGTATGCATCCGTTCTCGTACTCATATCAAACTCTTCAATACAGAGCAACCTAAACGTTTGATCTGGATTTCATCTTATAAAGAAACGTTATACCGAATGCTATTTAATATTTGATGATTTGTTTCAATTGCAAATAAAATTGTACAAAGTTGACAGTTTGTCTTTTAAAGTAATTTCGCAGATTTATTTGTGAGCAACTGCACAGTGGAATCCATTGTATGTGAAGCTTCACACTTGTTTTATGCATTCATATTTGATATTGAGTACATAAACTATTGTGCGTATAATTCGAGCAATCATAGAATCATCAGACATGTTTTTACTTATAGATCATTGAACTTAATATTAAGAATTCGTACTTGACAGTCTTAAAGCGCAGAGAAAGTTACCTTGTACGACAAGAAACTATCCAGCTTGAACATGATGGTAAAAAGTTAGTACTTTTATTTTCAGCGTTTTGAATACAGTAGGCTAACGTCTACTTTGGCTACAGTTATGGATTGCTTTAAGAAACTGTAGAGTCAGATCTATTTAAATCCGACAGGCAAACAGAGCTTTCCCTGATCAGACAGCTACTTCAGTATGAAGGAAAGTGTTAAATGAAAGTCTGAAATGTTGAGATAGAGTGCTAGATCCATGTATACATTCTGGGGAGCACTCTTCTGGGGAGTTGTCAAGTTTCTTTATCTTACCAGTTCGTAATCAATGCACTATATCAGATGACATGTTGCAGCTGTACATAGTTATATTTGACCTAGAATTGATACACATGATATGATTGGAAATGTTAATCTTAAAAGTCTGGAGTTGTTATTTAGTTAATCATCCTTGATAAAATGTTGAAAACTTCAAGAGTATCTAGTATTTCCTTGTCGTTCAGCACATCCTACCCAAGAAAATCCGTCAGTGTGGTATAGAAATGAGTGGCAACGTAGCTAACTTCCAATCACGAGATCGAAACAAATAGGCTCTAACAGTATGTAAGTCCGAATTAATCAAGGACACACAGCATTAGGCCAATAGGACCAGTGAAGACATACATGTACTGGAATGTTAACAAGGTAGAACAATGCCAATTTTGGAGAAACAAATCTATGGAACATAATCTAGACCTACTTGTTCAAGTATTTCTATTTCACCTATGATATTATACCAATACCCTCTCAAGATTATGCTTCATTTTTATAA
Organism: Azorinus chamasolen; assembly: GCA_963576725.1. Lineage (NCBI taxonomy): Eukaryota > Metazoa > Mollusca > Bivalvia > Cardiida > Solecurtidae > Azorinus > Azorinus chamasolen. The sequence continues at coordinate 32,102,211 of OY755236.1, forward strand.
GGAGCAAATTTTCCTGAGTTCTCAAAATCTATCTTTAAGTAACATGCATTTGAAATACTTTTATTTGTTTACTACTTTGGACTATTGCAAATACAAACAGAGCATTGGGCAAAATTAGGTGCAAAGAGTGTTACCGTACTTTCTTAACCCTTTCGGTGCCATATTTCTGATTTTTGTCTGCAATCCAATTGTGTTAACAAATAAACAAATAAATGCATTTTAAATAGACATTGAGACAAAAAGTGAAGTCCCTGACTAGACGCCGCGTTGAAAAGGCGGCGTCTGATGAGACTGCACTATTTGTCGTGGTGCATTCATGCGGCATTTACTATGAAAGGGTTAACCCTTTACTTGATGAACAATTATCTAAGAAAAATCACATCTTTGATATTCATTTGCTGACATTTCATTGGCGTATGAACACATAATATTTTGCCATGACAGAAAATGTTAATTCCTATCTATATATAACATACCCTGATCTGGGTCTTCTCCGTTTGCAAAGGCAAGGAAATGCACATTTGTTATGGAAAATATTAAATACTGGAGAACAGATTCCAGCAATTATGAGCAGTATATTACTACCTTATTATAGATTTGTTTTTGAAAGAAAAGAAACGTATAAATTATTAACTCAACAAAGATTGCAAATTATTCAATGATTGCATTAACCCTTTCACCGCCGATGTCGCATAAATGCGCCACGACAAATAGTGCAGTCCCAGATCAGACGCCGCATTTTCAAGGCAATATAGCAATATCACAGAGAGGACAAATAACAAAAAAGTAATTATAACGTTGCGTAATATTCAAATCAACCATTCTTCTGAAGGCAATCGTAAAACTTTGCAAGGAAGTAACATTGAATTCTTTTACTATTTGAGCATTTGATAAGTTACCTAATTCATCCTTCAATACATTGTTAATGTGACATGTATTCGGTCCTCTTTCCCTGCTAAAATATCCTTTATATAAAGAGAATCATATGTATGAAAATAAGATGTTTACAAATTTGTATTCTTTCGATTCGATTTTGCACCCTAATATTATATTTGTCTAGTTGCGAACATGCTTCTTAATACCACAACTGCTAAAACACCCGATATTAGCTTCCAAAACTGGTTTAAATACATGTAGTCACAATCAACAGAAAAGTGATTTAAATCTTCAATATTATTATATTTTAAACACTTTGGAGAATTATAGATCTTCCAATTACATGAACTCTCATTTGTAGCAATTATGTTATGCATTAATTTGAATTTATACTGTTTAACTCTACTGTCTATTAAGACTTTATTTATGTGTAGACTGTATCCAAGTTTGTTTCTATGTTTAGTTATCATTCTGATAAGTATGTAAGTATGGTCTTTTGAATTTGCGTTGAGTTAATCCACGCCTTATGTCTTTATTTGAACTATTTACAAATTGTATTCCCTTAACGTTCATGTCTAGTTTTGGTTTAACTGCACGTTTTTTTTTATCGAATTACAATGTATCGATTTAACGCAGTTCAATCATGTATTAGGGAGTACGGCTTTTAACGTATATAATTCAGTTATCCATGTCTTTTTTTCTGTTAGATATTCATTGTTATCAGGGGTCTAGCGTGTATCCCACATTGTTTAGAAAACATTCTGCCCAGGACCTTTTCACTTTATGACTCCCAGAGCTACAGATAAACGTGCGCACCCAAGTACTAAAATCATTTCTCCACCACATTCTATACTTTAGAATTGCCTCGAAGTGAAGATTCTAAAGAGTGGTCACAGTATATGGTGTGGTGGAGAAATAACGGAGTTATTGTTGTATGCGTAATATCAACTCAAACACAATACAATGTATGATGAGTACATCATTTTAAAGATACTATTCTGTCTGGCGATGTGTTGTGTTAAAACAGATGCAAAGGATCGGCGTATAATGACATGCAATAGAATTCACGTAGTTCTAGTAAGGAACTGTATCAAGCTTGTCGAGGCATTTCCCTAAATATATAGAGAAAGAAAAGTCGATACAGATATTCAAAAGACTTCATTTAATTTCTCTTCAATCAGGAGTACAAATCATATATCTGTAATATGTTATGCTTTAGGTTGCGAATTGAGTTTTCTTCAATGATCGCTACGTTTACGCTGTCACTAAAACATGTACGTGTAGTATCGAAACATACACTGATTTAAAAAACAAACATACAGTAAAATCTCTCTATAACGACCACTAAATTGTGTTAATTAGTTGGTATTTTGGGCAGGTGGTTGCCTATAGGAGCGTTCTGTTTTACTTTCCCCTTGCTTTAAGCATCCTCCTGCCTTTTACACAAAATACATGATGTAATTTAGTGGTCGTTATACAGAGGTTTTACTGTATTTCAATTGTTGAATTGTTCAGTATGTAGTCTGTTTAAGAAGGTGAGCGAAACACCAAGCATAGTTGAACCCAATATGCTTAGTGTTCCCAATAAGAATACATGGGCAAACAAAGCAGATTCAGATGAGTGCAGAATACGCGCGAAGGAGCCTTCTGACCAGGATCTACACGGGTTGCTTCACAAATCATTTTCAAATATCACATTGGACAGACGGAACTTAGATGGTTCATAAAACATATTTTGGACAAGTGCACCAAGAAAATGAGTATTAACTGTATCAGAATCGAATAGCCTATTACGTTTGCCCCGTATTATGCAACCATCTGTTTTTTAACTCTTCTTTGTAAACCCATTCCCATTTAGGCTATTTTAGACCTAACCTCTTTGATTAAATCTACCAAAAAGGGAGCATTAACTAGAGAAAAGGAAAGTTTCAGAATTGTGCAGTTTTTAAACCATTGTGATAAATAGAGCATTTGCTCCTGTGGAGCAAATGCTCTATTTATCACAATGGTTTCATAAAGTGACTTTTACAGAAGCGTCAAAAGGCGTCAATATGCGGGAATGGGTTAAATATATGAATGGCCACATAAGACTACTTATACCAGATGTAGTCAAAGGTTACCGATATGTTTCAACATTGGATATGGATAATGACTCGTGTGGAACCATACTGAATAGTGTCCCATATATATGGAAAATAACATAATTATGTACAAAAACACTGACAACACTTTCTCTAGTTTTACTGTGTCACTCGGTTGAAAACCGACCAGTACTCTTCCTTATAACAAAATATGGATTATTACATTAAACACCATCATATTTATACAGTAATGAGAATATCTTAGCTGTCGGAAATGTATAGGTTCTTATGTTCTATAGCAGCAGTGTTTTCGCTACTACCAAATGTAAAACTGAAATACACGCATGATATTGTAAGAGCGCCTATATCAACAGAATGCACTTACGTCTTTTTATCTAACTTAAAGTCTCTGCAAATACGCATTACAATGTACCTATATCCCGGAGCATTGTTTGCAACAATGGATACAAACAATAAAAAATTAGACACGTACGCGTATTGTTAATATTCATCAAAAAGATGTCAGAGATTTGGCTCTGCTCATATAGACTATGCCCATTATTGGCGCCTTTGTCTGTATCTTCGCCGTCTAGCATTGTGTCGCGACAATAGATGCCTTAATCTCCTTCTGTTTCTGTTCCTTGACGGCCCTCTAGCAGCCTTCACACGCTTGCAAGACTTACAACAGACTCTAACATATGCCAAATTTCCACAGAGTCTTTTGTTTGCCCGATGACAGAAAGGCGCCCGATTTACACAGGTAGACTGGCTCTTCTCCTCTGAAAACAATTGTTACTCTTTAGTTTTATGTTCATTGAACTAACTACAGAAGAACTTGTCCTAAGCTGTTATTCAATTAGTAGCAAACGAGTCTTAAAGAGCAGGTGGTTGCTTAACCCTTTCCCTGTTCTATATTCATGTAAGAACTAATGACGTCATTGATATTAATGCGATTAATTTTTATAATGGCACATGAACACAGGACATTTTTGGCTCAGGCAGAAGCTGTAGGATCAGATCTATTATATCTATAATCAAACAGAACAGACCCTGATCAGACGGCTCCTATAGGAGCCGTCTGATCTGGGTCTACTCTGTTTGTAGATGCGTCAAAATGCGCTTACATAAGAGAAAGGGTTAATACACGGCAAAAGCACATCACCAATAGGAGCTTTCTGTAATTTTTTTTGACCTGCATTATCCTACCCCCTGTCTTATAGACTCATAATTAGACTTTTGATGACCGCTTAAAGCAGGTTCTACTGTATCGTGTATCGGCTTAGGAAATGAATAGAATACAGATTATATATCTTTAAGCAACAATGTTCCGTAAAAATGTTAAACGTTTATTGTCATGTAAATATATTGAGATATTTATTTACAAGCGTATGACGTTTTCTTGAAACATGTTATGTCCTAGTATTACTATTGACGTTCTACGATAAAATACCACACATACGTACACGTATTGTGAATAATCATCAAAAATATGTCAGAGAATTTTTACCACACGTTGGCGTCTTATAGGTGTCTACGATAAGTGTTTTCTGCACGAAAAACCCAAATTGGTCTACAACATTTCTAAAACTGACTGATCCGGAATATCACTCAAATAAACTACTCGATGACATTTAGGTCCCGCTTTATGAAAGATCGCAAGGCTTATATAGTCGCAAGACCTAACATATGACAATCGACATTACTAACATAGTGATATTATCAAACACTCTCACATGAAACCACTAACCCATTCCCTCATATTGACGCCATTTGATGCCTCTGTAAAAGTCACTTTCTTAAACCATTGTGATAAATAAAGCATTTGATCCATATGAGCAAATGCTCTATTTATCCCAATGGTTTCAAAACTACACACTTCTAAAATGTTCCTTTTCTCTAGTAAATGCGCATTTTCGTTAGATTTATTCAAAGATGTAGGATCTAAAAATAGTTTATGAGGGAATGGATTAGGGCTAACTTTGTACGACAGAAAATATCGTCGTTCTAACATACGAATATCGCAACCGGAAGTTACGATCTTCGTATGTTATCTAGAACGTATGGCAATTTCCGTCTGAATCCTGTTGAGAAGTATACACACCTTCGCAAGGCTCATTTTTACATGACCGGTATTCGTTCGGAGCTTTTCCGTGACACATTGAAGGGTCGGACGGAGACACTGAACTTCCGCAAATTACAATACGCTTTTGTTGTCCAGTGCCACAAGATCTTGAACACTGAAATTATTAACGGACACCAACTTAATCCTTGTTCACAGCTTGCATTCACAAACATGTTCTCGAGTTCAAACTTTAGAATAGTCTCTTTCTTGCCTATTTGGTTCCCATTTTCTACTATTCTGGTAGAGGATTGGGCCAAGTGAAGTACTTTGGTAATAGTCTCATATATTAGTCCTGGGAATGTGCTTATTGATTAAAACCTCTTTCTTTGACAAGCATACTTTACTAAAAAAACACATGTATATGTATCATACCTAAGCGAATGTGGTATTGTACTTATCTTAGCATTTAAGCATCGTTTAATCCTTCCCTCGTATAAACATATTCGCAGGCATTTGCAATCATAGTAGACCCAGATGCGACGGGTCCTATAGGAGCCGTCTAACCAGGGTCTGCTCTGTTTGCTTTTGACATGATATAGTTTAGGGTCTACAGCTTTTATCCTTAAAAAGTTGACTTGAAAAGAGTTCTTCTAATAAATATTCATGATGCCATTATTTCTTACATGAATATCAAACAGGGACAGGGTTAAATTGTAGTATTCGCCTTTCTACCAGTGTTTATTGGTAGAGTTCATAAAGTATGAAAGGGTTAAATGACTTGTCAAGTCCTTTCGCCGCCAAGTACATTTCGTCTGCTGTTATACTCGTCTGCTTAAGGGTCAGGACTGGTGAAGTATGAGACTGTATAACAGTATGGATCCTAATGAGACGCCTAGTGGCTCGTCTGATCAACACCTGAACTGTTTGAAAAGGCAATCACGAAATTACGAATTCTTATGGTGGCCAAATAAATAATCCAGGATTCCCTGATCACTAAAAGTATGTACCTCTAAAGCGACCACCAAAAAGAGGTTTAATTCCTGGTCTTATAGGCAGGTGGTAGCTCCAGGTGGTAGCTCCTGCAAGAGGGTTATGCTTTACTTTTGTCCTTCAATAAACAATCGCCCGCTTTTATAGACACAAATGTTTATACATAAAGTGGTCCCTCTAGAGTGGTTAACTGTAGGTATTACCTGGGACCAAGGTCCAGCCGCCCATTCTAGCAACGCACATGTACCGGCATCACACGATTTTGTCGGGAATGTTTCACCGGCCGTTTTGCAGTGTTCTGCAGGTACAACCTCCTCCGTTCCGTCGCTTGCCGTCATTATACACTTCAGGAGCTGGTGTTTTGTACCAGGCCCGCATGTTACAGAACAGTCACTCCATGGCGCATCGAGGTCTTTCGCAAACCTGAATTACGAAATAAAACTGACAAAAAAGAGCCATGTACTTTGATGCAACGGGTTGGTCTGTGATTTCCTTTGCAAACAATCTGTATCCAGATGAGATGCCGAGTAACTCGGCATATGGCCAGGAGCGAAACTCTTGGGCACACCATTTTCAGATAAAAATTGAAGTAAATTCCACTATTTTCAAACAGTTTGGATCCAGATGAGATGCTGAGTAACTGGACGTCTCACCAGGATCGAAATTGTCGGACACGTTTTAGAAATGAAACTTAAGTGATGTCAAATATGCAACTTAAAATGTGACATTGTTTGCAGACGAATGTTATTTAGCGCTAAAAAGTTACACAGCGCTATCTAGCATCAGTATCCTTTGTCAAGCTATTTCTAGTTTCATTTAAAACAGCATTACGGTCATTAATTGTAAATGCCGATGAGTTAAAAGGGTTGTTTTAATAGGTTGTTTTAAGTGCACGTGTCCCTTGTCATTAATTATCTTAAAAATGCTATCAAAGTTCTTCATCCTTCTGCTGCTGTGAACAATGTTGTCTGTAAATAAGGTCAGCTGTTTGATTTTTAAATACCTTCAGCTTCGGGTATTTTCAGGAACTTTAGGCGCCAAGGTCGCACATGTGATTGCCTATGCAAACAGTTTGATTCCAGATGAGACGCCGAGTAACTCTGTTTCTCATCGGGATCCAAGATGTTTGTTACTGCGGTAATGTTTTTAAAATAAAAGCGGAGAAATATTAACATACGAAAAGTGTAGCTGGCGAAATTATTTGGCAAGGAAAGAGTTTGGCTAGAAACACGTAACCATAACTGTTTGTAATGGTCTGTATCCAAACATTTTGTAATGTCATTTGTATCAAGGCTGGCAAGAAAAAAAGTTAATAAGTTGTTGCCCTGTAGTTCTGAACAAGAAATACGTCTGATATGTATGTTAACCCTTTCCATGTTCAACGTCTTATTCCAAGCTTCAATACCTACTGAATATTTATGGACACAATAGTTATAATGAAATTGGAAGGTGGAACATTGTAGTCATTTTAGAACGTAAAGACATATATCTTCCAAAGTCCATTAGCAAACATAGCAGACCCTGATCAAACGGCTCTAATAGGAGCCGTCTGATGTGTGTCTACTCTGTGTGTTTATATGAAGGAAAGGGTTAACTTCCCTGTGGACGTACTGCATGATTATGAATAATTCTAATGAGTAGCATCAAGATATGTGTTGGTTAAAAAAATGTTTTTGATATACATTAAAACCTCGCTAAACCGGAATTCTAGTTAAGGAAAAAATAGATACTTTAGGCAGGTGGCTGCAGGTGACTGCTTAATGCAGGGTGAAAGTCTTGAAGAAAGCTCCTGTAGAAACTTTCTGCATGTCTTACACCCATCATTAAGCATTCGGCAAAACCGATACTTATCCTAAACCGTATCAGTACACATCTTATCTACAGGATTTTAACATGAATATATATATATATATTTTACTTAGCACATGGCACTTTGTCACACGCCCTTTTCTTTGGGACAGGTTTGGGCGATGTACACATGCTATCGTCGACAGCGTTCTTCTTGGTTCCGTTGCTGGATATCTCCTGACAATGTATTATTTCAGTTTGTGTAGATTCCTCCCCACAGGTTGTAGAACAATGTGACCATTCATTATCAGATCTCCATTCGTAGCTTAGGCAATTGATTGGTTCGCAGTGTTTCACAGTTTTGGGTTTGTTGTCTTGGTCACAGAACTCACCATCCGTCACTTCTTTTTGGCCAGTATGAAAAATCTGATAGCAGTATACTTTTCTGGTCTGTTGCAAGACGTTACTTGCTGTGCAGATATTCTGACATATGGGATTCCAATCTTCCATCACTCGCCATTCAAATTTATCACATTCAACACGATTACATGGTTCAATTACAACTGGACGATCTAGTGTTTCGCAAAATGCCTCATCAACCACCCGCTCCCTGTCATCATATGTCACGTTCTTACAGACAACTTGTTGAGTCCATTCTCCAAGATCACCGCAGGTATGGCTGCATGCGCCCCATTCTTCGATGGTATCCCATTTATAAGTGTAACACGGCCGTCTATTGCATTCTCTTGAGTTATCTGGTACTGGAATCTTTGAACAGTACCATGTCCCAACATTTCGTTCATATTCCCCTCCAGAGAACTTTTGACAAACGGGTTTTCTCGTCTGTACCCCTGTGTCGCCACAACTTTCATTACATTCAAACCAATTTTTAGTAAATGTCCATTTATACTCTATACATTTCTTTCTGTTGCAAGGCCGCAATTCCTTAGGGTCATTTATATCGGAACAAAACATACCATCCACTTTCTTTGTTTTACCTTCTCGTTCTTCTAGGCAGTAGAACAGCTGAAATTGTGTTCCTGTATGTCCACATGTCGCTGAACATTCACTCCAATCTGTGGTAACGTTCCATTTGAATGTAGGCAGTCCGCAGGGAACACGATTACACTCTTCGAGAAATATTGGCTCTGGGATGTGAGCGCAGTATTCGTTACCTACTTTCTTGGTGTCTAAGAGGAGTTCACATTCATACTCTCTATGGCGTGTTCCTTCCTCACCACAAGTCGCTGTACATTCGGAAAAGGTCCTCAACATCCTCCAACCATGCCTGCAACGATACTCATTGTACACTCTCAATGTTTCTTCTTGAAACAGAGTTCCCGAAATAATTGGTAAACCGAACATTTGGAAACAATACTTCTTCATTTCCTCATCAAACCCATATGTGTGATCAACCATTAGCACTATCTCAAACATGAATGGTCACAAATAGGAACTTGATGGAAATGGAGTTTTACATTTGCGGAGTTTTCTGGGCCTTTTATGTCTTATTAACAAAATTGCAGTCCAGTAGCTTCCTTCTTTGATATGAATTATGTGGAGTTTTAGTCATGATTATTGAAAAGATTCTAATGGAAACGTTTAATAAATATGTTATAACATTCCTGGTATGATACTCACTATTTTTCAGCCGTGCTTTTACACTTCAGTCTTATTCGTTTCGAAATAAAACTATGTAAATATGGTTGTATTAAAAGAAGGACGAAAATGAAAGAAAACGGGCACTCAGATGTTACACAATAACATCTGAAACCTTTTCCCTGATAATGGGCACTCAAATGTTACATAAAAACATCTTAAACCTTCCCGATAATGGGCACTCAAATGTTACACAGTAACATCTTAACCCTTCCCTGATAATGGGCACTCAAATGTTACACAAAAACATCTTTAACCTTCCCTGATAATTGGCACTCAAATGTTACACAAAAACATCTTAAACCTTTCCTGATAATGGGCACTCAAGTGTTACACAATAACATCTTAAACCTTCCCTGATAATGGGCACTCAAATGTTACACAATAAAATCTTAACCCTTCCCTGATAATGGGCACTCAAGTGTTACAAAATAGTATCTTAACTCTTCCCTGATAATGGGCACTCAAATGTTACATAATAACATCTTAACCCTTCCCTGATAATGGGCACTCAAATGTTACAAAATAATATCTTAACTCTTCCCTGATAATGGGCACTCAAATGTTACACAATAACATCTTAACCCTTCCCTGATAATGGGCACTCAAATGTTACAAAATAACATCTTAACCCTTTCTCTGACAGAGGCGCTTTTGACGCATCTACAAACAGAATAGTCTTACAGTAAAACCTCTCTATAACGGCCACTAAATTTTGTTAATTAGTTTTATTAGGGCAGATGACTGCTAATAGAAAGGTGAAATTAACGTCAAATTTCGTCAAATTTGAACGTCAAATTTCAACACAAGAAATATGCCTTTCTACGCCTTTGTGAAAAGAGTAGACCCAGATCCGAAGGCTCTTATAAGAGCTGTCAGGATCGTCTCTGTTTGCTTTTGGTATGATATAGATCTGATTCTACAGTTTCTGCCATGGCCACATTTTCTTGTATTTATTTGCCACTATAAAAAACAAATTCATATTCAAGATACAATACACTATTATTTCTTTCATGAATATTCACCAGGTAAAGATTTAAACACCCTGCCATTGTTATACGGATAACAGCTGCATTATTGCAGTTCATATTCCAAGGCTATTATTTATCAGTATCGACTCACAAAACGGCGCTGCAGTCGATCCTTTCACATTTCGTCTCGTCTGATTTAGGCGGGTCATTGTGTTCACAGTCCTTTTCATCAGTTTCGGAGTCCGCCTCTTTGTCGTAACACTTGTATACTATGTTTTGAACGCCTGCAGTGATAAATGTGGCGATATCGAACTCAATGTTTACCATAGCATGTCTTATTTTCGAAACGGTGTTTAATGAGCAATTGTAAATCGGATCCAAGTAAACTTTCAAGCTGATAACACCGTCATTCTATGCATGTGTAAACAGAGTGGACCCATATCACATAACCGCTGTAGGAGCTGTCTGATCAGCATATGCACTGAATACTAATATTTTACAGGTAGCTACTGTTTGTAATTTGTGATTGCAGTCGATTTTCGTTTTATGCTTTAGTACAATACTTACAATAATTAATACTCACAATGTGTAGACATTTGCATGAATATATATCAAGTAAAAGAACAGAGAACATTATCAACAGAGTCTAAATACTATACCAAAGTGTGTGCAATATATAGAAATATGAATATGCAATATTAGCTATACAATTACACATTGACAAATATTCTTTATATCTCATATCCAAATAGTCTAGAAAATGTAAATCATTTTATATTGTAATATACTTGTAAAATAATAGGATCATTAATATAATTTGATATATACAGGAAAATATCGATTATTCGAACACTAAAATTCGTACCATTATCGATCGTTAAGACAGGTGGCAGCTAAATGCATGGTGAAAGTCATGCAGAAAGCTCCTCCTTTAGGAGCTTTCTGCATGACTTTCACCATGCATTAAGCAGTCATCTGCATAAAAGGGTCTAAATCTGTCTATACCAAAAATTCGAATAATCGAGACACATTATCAACGGGGTTATTTGATTTCGTGACAACAATATGCACATTTCCGTTGTGATGTTAACATTTCTTCACTCATTTTGATCTTGAATGCAAACCGTATCATGCATACATGTATTAGAACACAAAGAACATGTTCAAGCAAAGTATCTTCTATAGCATGCATGTGGTCCTTTTGAGCAAATGCGTGATTTGTTATCAGTAATTAATAATATAAGCAATATTAACCGATCAAAGTCGAAAACTTAAACAGCGCTCCAAATTCATGATAGCTGAAAAAGAATCAGTTAGCTTGTATTGCTTATACAAACAATCGTGATTTCGAGATATTCTTGTGTCAAATCAAAATACTATAAGAATGTTCTTTTAAGGAACAAAATGAAGAAATAAGTAGTGTATAGGAAACACAAACTTTGAAAACAAGTTTCACTCTCCTTTACCCACTTTTAAAACTGTCTGTAACTCGAATCGATAACATCCCAAAATCCCTGTTTTGTGAAACATTATACAGTATTACCGCGAACACTAAAACACGTATCATCACCTGCCTTTAAGACACGTGGCAGCTAAATGCAGGGTGAAATGATATCAATTATGTTAACCATTTCCTATATGAATATTCACGAAAGAAACAATGTCATCACGAATATTAATATGATAAAGTTTTATATTGGCATGTGAACACATATTTTGGCCATAGCAGAAATCGCAGAATGATATCTATATTAATCCATAAGCAAACAGAACAGGCCCGGATCAGACGGTTTCTTCATGAGCTGTCTGATCTGTGTCTATTGAAATGAGCTAAATGTGTATCTATGGAGTAAAGGGTTAATTATGTATTTTTAGAACTTAGTTCCATGTATTTTAATAGATACTGAATAAAAAAGAACTGCAGTAGAGTTTATTGGGTATTATTAGAATTTATTTCCACGTATTTTAATAGACCTTGATAATAAATAGTACTATTAAACTGCAGTAGAGTTAATTGGGTATTATTATAATTGTTTTTTCATGTATATTAATAGACCTTGATAATAAAGATTACTATTTAATAGACCTTGGTAATAAAGATTACTATTTAACTGCAGTAGGGTCCTACCTTTACCACACGTGACACTGCATGGCGACCAGGAATCGAACCTCCACTGATACCTGTTCCGCTCGTATGTAAAGTCGTTCTTGTCTACAGTGTAGGCATACGTCACTTCCACCGGCTTTTGCCAGTCCATGGGGTAAATCTGATGGCATACAATAAACTATTAGTCGGGGCCATGGTTAAAGACAAATATTGATATCGTCATTATTTTATGCCAAAACCTGGTATGGTCAATCCTTAGAATCGTCACAAAGAGACAATTCTGAAGAGTAGTCACAACAAAGAGTTTGGATGAGACATAAAAAGAATTATTCTTGATTTGTTTGCGTCTTATCTATGCAGCTATTAGCTTGTCAACTGGATGATGGCAAATAAAATCCTATGTCTACATAATACATTTTATTAATCACTGTTCCATATAAGAAGATCTAATCCGTTACGGAATGTCCCCCAAACGAAACCTACAACTGGTATTAATGAGCAAAATATATGATTTCCAACCAATCACAGACCATCACTGGGTTACCATGTAAACCAGCATTTCTGAAACACCTGCCATTAAGTTCAGGGTACCCATATACCTCCTACTGACCAATTTTCTGAAAGATCTAATAATATGTAAATTGTGACCAATCAGAGGCAATAAAGTGTCTTTCAAAACAACTTAATTCAGATTGGGGTACCCAAATACCCATGAACGGTATTAGTTAGCAAAATCAAACAATATCTAAATTTCGACCAATCAGAGCCAACCATTCAATTACCATGGTAACCAATTCTTTCAGAATACTAAATAGCCCATGATACCAATTTTCAGCTAAATCGAATAATATGTTCAAACTTCTCCAAACAATATCTAAAAAAGATTCGACCAATCAGAGTGCACCATTTGGTTGCTATGGCGATTTTTTAAAAAACAATCTGCATGTAAATAACAATGTTCCTATTAAGTTGCATTAGAATCGGACAATTACTTACTGAGAAATGTGTCGGAAAAGCAGAAGAATCAGAAGAATCGGAAGAAAAAAAAGAAGAAGAAACGAAGCAAACACAATATGCCCCAACCCCACTTCGTTTGGGGGACATAATCTAATTACATAAATCTCCTCATGCTAATTGCAACTTGACTCGCATTGGCATATAACAATCGACCACATGGCCGAAAGAGTTAATAATCGTAACAAGGTTTTCTTTTCCAGATCGAGTCCAGTGCAATAATAGCGTGTTTACCAGAATATTAATGGGTTTATGGAGAGGACCGTGTGACGTCAATGTTTCTTGTCCACCAGTATTCATATAAACAAACCATGCACCCTCGAGGACAAAGTTCTTCGAGCCACTCTGCTTGCCGTCAGCGTTTAAAGCCTTTTCATAGTAGACCGTATCTTCAGCAGCTGAAATTGTTCAGAGGCAATATCAAAATGTGTTTACATCCCTAGTTAACCCTTATCTGATAAAATGATTGCATTTATTAAACCCTTTCGACTCCAAATTTCTAAATGTCGCCTGCAATCCAGGTTTGTAAAATCATTCAGTAAAATAAGGAAATGAGATAAATAAATGCAAATTTCAAAGGAATAATGCACAGATATAGAAATAGAAATTGTGATAAATAGTGAAGTGCCAGATCAGACGCCGCCTTGAAAAGGCGACGTCTGATCTAGGACTGCACTATTTGTCGTGGTGCATTTTACGACATTGTCGGTGAAAGGGTTAATTGAAGTTTTGTATGAGCACGGCAATTCTGGGCCAGAAAATGTATAATCAACTCTATATGATTCCATAAGCATACAGAGCAGACCTTGATAAAACGGCTTCAATAGACGTCGCCTGATCTGGGTCTACTTTATTTACAATGGCGTTAAAAGACGCTTCTCTCAGATGAATGGTTTAAAAGGCAGTATTTTATATAAAACTGGGAACAAGTATAGGCGGTTTTTTATTAAAACAGAATATAAGACAATAAAGCACTACATTTCCAGTCAAACAAATACCAGTAAATGAGAATAAACAGAAAATATCCTTTCCCTTATATTGACACCTTTTCGCGCCTCCGTTAAACTATTTTTTAACCATTGCAATAAATATCTAGCATTTGCTCAAAGAGCAAATGTTCTATGCATCACATTGCTTTCAAAACTATATAATTCTGAAAAAATCCTTTTTTTCTAGTAAATGCTCAGTAGATGTATTAACCCTTTCGTTGCCAATGCCGAATCTGTGATTACCATGCAAACAGTTTGGATCGAGATGAGACGCCGAGTAACCCGGCGTCTCATCAGGATCCAAACTGTTACTGTTACTATGTTTTTGAAACAAAAATGAAGAAAATCAAAAAAATGAAAATGTGTAGCAGACGACAAAGTTAGCAGACGACAGAGTTTGGCAGCGAAAGGGTTAAAAGAGGTATGGTCCGGGAGATAATGTGGTTAATCATTTTGCAGTCAACGTCACATATGTGATTACCTATGCAAACAGTTTGGATCCAGATGAGACTCTGGGTTACTCACATAAGGCTCTAAACTGTTTGTTACTGTGGTAATGTTTTTTGAAATAGGAGGGAATTTCAACATACGAAAAATGGTGCAGACGGCAAATTTTGCAGTGATATTATTTAGCAACGAAAGAGTCAAGACTATGAATAATCATATAAACGAACCTTTATGTATATATATGTTATATCGCAAATTCACGTGGAGAGTAATTTTACTAAAAAGCACACCAGAGCAATAGATAAGGGTGCGAACCCATGTACAGTATAACCTCTCTATAACGGCCACTTAATTGTGTTAATTAGTTGGTATTTAGGACAGGTGGTTGCTTAAAGCAAGGTGAAAGTAAAACAGAACGCTCCTAAAGGAGCGTTCTGTTTTACTTTCACCTTGCTTTAAGCAGCCACCTGCCTTTAACACAAAATACTTTATGGAATTTAGTGGCCGTTACAGAGAGGTTTTACTGTACTAAATCGTCAATTCTCCATAGGACCCTTCTATACTATGACCACCCTTTGAAATTGTCTCTTCGAGACGATTATAACGGGCACTCACAGTACAGGTTTGGTGAAAAAATAAAAAAGTTTTTTTAAACGTTTTAATTTACGCATGTTATCTGGAGCTCTGCAAACACACATTGCAAATACGTGACAAATAAACACGACATCGACATTTCGAAAATGACGCATTAACCCTTATCATGCTGTAAAATTAAGTCCGCTCAAGCCCAAGCTCTGTTGCTATTGTTACCAAGGTTCAACTCCATACACACTGTTGGTGCAATAGGTCGTGTCGTGTCAGGCATATTGAATCTTAGTACCCCATTACCTCACAGGGTATTTTTAAAGTCCTACCTCTTTTAATATATCTACCGAAAAGGAGCATTTACTAGAGAAAAGGAACATTTTAGAATTGTGTAGTTTTGAAACCATTGTCATAAATAGAGCATTTGCTCCTATGGAGCAAATGCTCTATTTGTCACAATGGTTTCAGAAAGTGACTTTTACAGATGCTTCAAATTGCGTCAATATGAGGGAATGGGTTAAGACACCAAGTGTCTCATCTAGGTCCAAGCTGTTTGCAAATGACAAAAGTCGCATTAACCATGTTAAGTGTTGATATAACCGTATACTGCACGTATGTCTCATGTCAAAGTTATACACAAATATATCACTTCCTGTTTGCACCATACTTACACAGGAAATGGGCCGATCTCGACTTTTCTTTGATTGATATATTCCTAGAACCCACAGGAAGCTGTATGATGGTCTCGTAATGAACTCCGGCTGAAGAAAAACATTTCAAGGAGTACTGCTTAATGAATTACGCAATTAATATTGTCTGGAAGAAGAAAATCGCAAATAGCGTGCGCATGAACTATATGTCTGTAGCACATTTGAAAACTGCTACATATTAAACAAAAGCATCGCATTTTTAAAATGTCTAAACGTGAAATACATCATTTGTTTATATACTGAAAAGAATCATAAAAACGATCGAATAAATGCACAGTCAAAATGCTAAAATAAAATCAAACTTTAAATGTTTGTGAAAATATTTCTTGTTATATAGCAAATTGTTCTGAAAGGACAACTACCTGCGCTGTACTCGAACATCTTCTTATATGTGCCCGTGATTATCTTACAGCTACTTGCCTCCCCTTCACAGACTCCACAATGATCCTCGCGTTTACTTGAGCCCTTGACACCATCACAACCCACAACCTGAAATGTCAAGGTCAATATCAATATTAACAAACAGCAATTAGGCAACTGGTGACTTAAATATGCCACAGATAAATTAAATATAACATTTAGAAATGGTTTTGATCCAGATAACCCAACGTCTTATCAGGATCCAAACTTTTAGACACTCTGGCTGTATTTTAACCAACTCGGCACCAACTTTCTAATTGTCGTCTGCAATCCAATATTGATAAATCATTCGGTAAAATAAGGAAATGAATAAATGCACAATTGCGACATTGGCGGTGAAAGGGTTAGGTAAAATTAACATATCTAGAATTTTGAATTAAGCTCACAAAATTTACAGTAAAGAAAACTAAATGTTACTTTCGGTTCTTACAGGAAACCCAGTAACGTAATGTTGTAATATAACATAACGAGGGATTGGTGGAAAACTATTCTAACTCCTTCACTTTAGTGAAGGAGTTAGAATAGTTTTGCACCAAGCCCTCGAATTAAGTTATATGGAAAGCTTATGTTAAGTCATCAGTTTTCATTTACGGAAACATGACATCATGAATATCAAGTGGCTGAATTTTTGTAGGGGTATATGAACACATGGAATTTCGGCCATGGCAGAAACCATAGAAACAGATAGTTATTATGTCATAAGCAAACAGAGCAGACCATCACCAGATGTTCCCTACAGTAGCCGTATGATTTGGATCTATTCTATTTGCTATGTTCTATGAGTTAATTGTGATAACAACTAAACTAGCAACATGTCTATTGAAAATGTGAAATATTGTAATTATCATACATAGCAACATTTCATTCAAGACATATTAAATAGTTGCGTGCTGATGGAGACCTCACTGGCATTGGCAAACTCCTAGGTGCCAGATAAATATGTGCGTCTCATCAGGATACAAGCTATTTGCAGGCGCGGATTTAGAGGGGCGGAGCCGGCGTACGCCCCCCTAAAATTGCCAAAACAATCTTTTTTAGTAATATTTTAGATCTATATACATCTCTATACATACATATATAAAACCTCTCTATAACTACCACTAAATTGTGTTAATTAGTTGGTATTTAAAGAAGGAGCGTTCTGTTTTACTTTCACCTTGCTTTAAGCAGCCACCTGCCTTAAACACAAAATAATTGATGTAATTTAGTGGTCGTTGTATCTACTAAAAATTAATAAAACAATGATCTAGTAGGAGTGTTTTTATTTCCCTCAACCTATTAAGCTCTTTTTCAACATGTATTACAACCACACTATTTATTTATGTCATCAAACATAAACATCTACGCCCCCCCCCCCCCCCACACACACACACACCCTCCAAAAAGCTTTCTACGCCCCCACTAATCTGAAATCCTGGATCCGCACCTGGTTTGAGACTCTGTCAACTGTTTCTCATAAAAAGCTTGCTCGAGTCGAAGTTAGTCCAAATTTGAGACTGATTGAAATGTGATGAAATATTTATTTTCTTTCACAGCAATGTAAAGGATTAATGTGTATCATTTGTCTATAACGCTAATGGTTATAAATATAAGACTAATTGTTTGCCATGTACGGTAAAGGTTAACTAATGTCTGAGTAATTAAACTTGTCACAAAGAACTGATCTTCTGCACGTTCATCTATCTAGTACTATCAATATGTCTATCATGGCAACGGGTACGTATGTGATACCATATTAGACACCACATGAGTACCCATATGAGTAACTCCGCTTCTCATTAGGATTTACACTGTTTATCGTTTTTTATTATAAAGAAATTGAAGAAATACCTACTTTAAACCATAAAGCAGACGACAATGTGTCTAGCAGACGACAATACTAGCACTGCAATGGTTAAATTAACCTTCACCGCCGAAGTCGTCGGAAACGAGTCACGGACTGGCTGCAGCGGGCGAATCAGTACCTTTGCAAACAGTTTGGATCCAGACGAGACGACCAGTGTCTCGACGCCTATTCGGAGATCCAAGTTGTCTAGACTATTTTTGACCCAACCGCTTTGAATAAATTTATCGAAAAGGAGCAGTAAGTATAGAAAAGCGGAAATTTTGAATTGTGTAGTTTTGAAACCATTTTGATAAATAGAGCATTTGCTCCTATGAAGCAAATGCTCTATTTATCACAATGGTATCCAAAACATACTTTTACAGAGGCACGCTAATGCTTCAGTAGAAGTCAGAATGCTAGGTAAATAATCTACTGTTGATTTAAACCCTTACTCCATGAATATTCGTGGTTGACTCCATTTATTATGAAAACTGACTATTCTATAGTATCATACGAAATAAGTGAATGTATAGCTATGACAAAAAGTATAGATTCAGATCTAGTATGTATTCTATTACCATATAGAGCAGACTCAGACAAGACAATTGTTACGAGAACCATCCGATCTGGATCTTCTCTGTTCGCAAATGTGTCGAAATCCTTTTTCATGTCTTTAAGTTTATCTTTTACCTCATTCACGTAAGGAATAGTTTGCCAAGGCAGAAACTGCTGAATCAGACCTGTATCACTGCATAAGCAAAGTGTAGATCCTGTAGGCGCCGTCTGATCTGGGTCTTCTCTGTTTGCAAAAGCATCGATGAGGTAAATGTTTAATTCTTTCGATGCCAATGTCGCATCTGCAATTACTAACTCGGCGTCTCATCAGGATCAAATATGTTTGTTACTGAGACTATTTTATGAAACAAAAATTATAAAAATTGAAAATTGAAGCAGACGACAAAGTTTGCAGCCGACAAAATTTGACAGCGAGAGAATTAGGCACACTGATGCAGGTATCATACACCAGGTATATCCAGGCTTTATATTTGTTGTTCTTGCAGTAAGTGTAGATGCCGTGTTTTACCTCACATTTCCTGTTAATACATATGCCAGTTGGATCGTCATACGAGCAAGGCGTGGCGTTGTCTACAAGAGTGTTGAAGGTGATCACCTCATTAGTTGATGACGATATACATGTCAGCTTACATAGGTCCTCCTCTAAAAGTATACATATACTAGGAATTCTGATTCACGAAGAAAGGTCTCATTTCTTCAATTAATAAGTATATTCATCTGCTTTTAAATTGGTATAAAATGCATTAACTAACACATTTGAACAATGTTATGGGTTTTATACTTCTGTACATTGTTATTAACTGCATTGGTTCATTTGGAAAGTGTATAAAGAATTTAAACAATTAAACGGCAGGTCGCAACTGGATAACAATTTACGTGCAATACCATTTATCGTTCTTATCGTGATTGATACCATGTAAAACCGGTGTGTATTATACATTGTTTGCGGGGAAAATACTTAGATGCATTAAACTGACTGGGATGACCTTACTATTGTTGGCAATGTACCTTACTTCTGTTGACAAAGTATCTTACTATTATTGAGAACGTATCTTGCTAATGTTGACAACGTTTGTTGGGTACATATATTTTTATTGCTGACAATGTATCCTGTTAATGTCGAGAACATATATTTCTATTGTTGACAACGTATATGATTATTGTTGATATATATCTTATTATTGCAGAGACTGTATTATACTATTGTTGAGAACACGTGTTAACATAGTTAATAATGCATCTTGCTATTGTTGAGAACATATATTTTTTGAAAATGTATCTTACGATTGATGACTATGCATTTTGCTTTTGATGACAATGCAACTTACTACTGATGAAAACATATCTTACTTTTGTTGACAACATATGTTACTACTGTTGACAGCGTAACTTACTATACTGATAATGTATCGTACTACTTTTGAAAACGTATAAATTCTATTTTTGACAACGATCCATACTATTATTAACTTAACTTACTTTTGTTGACAACGTATAATATTATCTTTATTTGAGAACATGTAATTCCATTTTAGCAACGTATCCCACTATCTTTTAGATGTTTTTACTATTATTAAGAACATTACTTACTAATTACTATAGATGACAAAAAATAAACTTACTATTGCTGCGATAATCCTAGTCTTGTTGAGAATGTATTGACTATTGTTGAAAAAATATATTTTTATTTGTTCAGAACGTATCTTACTGTTGTTGAAAGTATGGGTTAATGGGTTACTATTGTTGAGAACGTATCTTATTTTTCCGTACAACAACATGTCTTCCTATTACTCAGAGCGTATCTTTACACTGTTGTTGACAATGTACCTTAATATTATTTAGAACGTACCTAAGTATTGTAGACAACGTATCTTACTTACAGAGCTAAAGATAAGGGTGCTTACTCAAATACTAAAATTTTCATTTCTCCACCAAACCCTAAGCTGTGACCACTCTTTAAAATCGTCTCTTCGAGACGGTTCTAAAGAGCGGTCACAGTATAGGGTTTGTTAGAGAAATACAGGAGTTATTCTTGAAAATATTTTAATTCACTCATCATATCTAGAGCTCTGTTACTTTTATTCAGAATATATCTTTTTACTACTGTTGACAATGTCTCTATTTTTGAGAAAGTATCTCAATATTGTTGACAATATGCGTCATTTTTTTGAGAATTTTTCTTACTATTGTTCACAACATGTCTTACTATTTGTTACACCATATCACAGTAGATTTCAGAATGTATCGTAGAATTGTTGACAACGTAGACTACTATTATTAAGAATGTATATCACTATAGTAGACAACGTATCTTACTATTGTTTAGAACATTTATAAATATACTTTTGACAACGAATCCTACTTTTGTTTAGAATGTATCTACTATTGATTAGAACACATATTACGTTTTTGACTATGATATTACAAATGTGGACTGTGCAGCTTACTATTGTTGACAACGCATAAAATTATAACTATTGTTGATAACGTATCTAACTATTGTTGATATCACATCATATCTTATTATTGCTGACAATGTACCTTTCTATTGTTGACAATGCATCTTGCTATTGTTGACAAGGTTTCTTACTATTGTTGAGGATATATCTTACTATTGTTGACAGTGTACCTTATTATGCTTGAAAACAAATTTTACAATTGTCGACAATCGTTATACTATTATTGAATACATATGTTACTACTGTTCATATACAGTAGAACCCATCTAATGCGACCACTTAATGAATAAACATAGCAGTTTTTGTAAGCAGGTGGTTGCTTAATGCAGGACAAAAGTAATGCATTAAGCTACCACCTGCATCTAACACCCAGAATTAAACGTCATTTAGGTGGTCGCATTAGCGGTATCTTACTATATGTCTTACTATTGTTGACTTGATACGGCAGCCACCTTTGCACCACCCCGTTAACCTCAGTGGAGTCCATATTGCTGCACTGATACGCTCTCATATCTTCATAACTCGTACAGTCCTGAACCAAAGAAAATAAATTAACCCTTTCGGCGTCAAATTTCTAATTGTCGTCTGCAAACGAATTTTGTTAAATCATTCGGTAAAATTAGGCAATGAGATAAATAAATGCAAATTTCAAAGGAATCAAACACATGTGTAGAAATAGAGTTTGAGCCAAAAAGTGAAGTCCCTGATCAGATGCCGCCTTGAAAAGGCGGCGTCTGATCTGGGTCTACACTATTTGTTGTAGAGCCTGTTTGCGACATTGGCGGTGAAAGGGTTACAACCAATCTGTAGCTTCAAATATTCCGACAATTGACACTTTATGGTAGATTTATCAGAAGAGCCAAATACGGCATGTTAACTTCATTTGCATACACATGCTTTGGTCATTAAACAAAAGAGTGCGGTAAGTATGAAATTACGCACGAATCGTCATTTCACCTTTGTGAGGTAAATTTCAAAATGAAATCGTTGTATTACAAATTCTTGAAAATGTATTTTAATTCAAAACCTCCGCAAAAAAATTAAGCAAACAGAATTGATTTGTCAGTTACAATTCAAAATAAACACGACTGTGAGCGTGAGTCTAGCTTCCAAAGAACACTACTTATCCTTAGCCTCAAATTAGGACAGTTATGTGTCTGCGATATGAAAAATACATTCAGAACAGTTCGGGACTTCACCGATTGTCTCCAAATCACCATCTAAGATACGTTAGATACGATACTGGGTATGGGACAGCTATGCTTGCAGTCAGGTACTGTATCTGCCACGACTCATATTTGGATTAACCCTTTCGCTTCCAAATTATGTCGTCTGCTAACTTTGTCGTCTGCTACAAATTTTCATTTTTTTGATTTTCTACATTTTTGTTTCAAAAACAGTAACAGTAACAAACAGTTTGGATCCTGATGAGACGCCGAGTTACTCGGCGTCTCATCGGGATCCATACTGTTTGCATAGGTAATAATAGACCCGGCATTGGCAGCGAAAGGGTTAACTTTCACCCGTTACCCCACTTTGAGAAAACAAAGTCGTCACAAATTTGGATCGGGTGCATTTTTTACTTCTTTCTATTCGAAAAAGGTTTGAAAAAAACTGTTAACCAGTTTCAACCAGCTTGGATCCCGATAACACGCCGAGTTAGTCGCCGTCTTATCTGAATCCAAGATGTTTGTACATACGAGTCATGTCTCGAAAAGTGCGATAAGAATGAAGAGATATTTTTGTAAGACAATCGCATCACCTCTGATTTGCAGGTGTCTGTGTTTTCACCCAGGCCGTCACATGTCTTCCCGGTGAACTTCGGTCTATATGAAAAATATATAACTAAAGATATGGTATGAAAACAACCGTGAACCCCTAATATTCTGCAGCAAATGATATCTGATCAAGATTTAATTGTTTCAGGGCCGTCTTCAATAACCATTTCCCTTAATTAAGCGCATTTTGACGCATCTGCAAACAGAGAAGACCCAGATCAGACGGCTCCTATAGGAGCCGTCTGATCAGGGTCTGCTCTGTTTGCTTATATTGATGTTAATACCCCTATTTCTTGAGATTGTAGCATTTCTAGCTTTTGCTATAAACCAGTTGGTCATGTCATTACTGGTAATTTTGATATCATTAAGGATAAACGTCTCAGGACCCTCCTAACTAAAGGACCTAAATATAGATTACCTTCCCTTATTGATTTTGACGTTTGTCGAATTCATATTGCGGAAGCTATTCAAGAATTCTACATCAAATGGTGTCGACGAGAACATGCTGATGTTAATGCCCTTTCGGATTGGAAGAAATGTATTTTCGATATTATTGATACGCGAATAACTTTTTACAAATCAAATTACCATCTTTTACCACCTCGACCTAGAGTTACATTTCGCTACTTGAAGAAAAACATTTCTAATTTTCATTCAGATTATGTTCTTGTTCCTGCTGACAAGGCATCAAACAATGTAATCATTATTTGAAGATTGTATTATGTTGATGTTTTAAAGAAGGAGCTAACTGATTCAAAAACTTATATAACAGTTCAAACACCTGAAAAAGATATAGTCTCGGAACATGTAAAAATGTGCAATAATTTTAAGTCTGGTCCTAACATAAAACATCATAAACTTTCTACTTTGTACTGGATTCCGAAACTACATAAAAACCCTTATAAGTCGCGTTTTATTGCCAACTCTAGCTGTTGTACCACTACTAAATTATCTACACTTTTGACGTCCTGTCTTACTACGATCAAAGAACATGTTAAACGCTACTGTGATAAAATATATGAAAATTCTGGTATTAATGTTTTTTGGTCCATAAAAAATTCAAATGATGTTTTAACAAAACTTGAAAATGAACAGTATAACATTTCTTTACTGAGCTCTTATGATTTCTCTACACTCTATACTACTCTACCTCACCATCTTATAAAGGATAAACTTATTAAATTAATAGAAAAAACCTTTGCCAGAGAAAACAAAATGTTCATTGCTTGTAATGTTCAACGTTCATTCTTTTCGAATTCAGAAGTTGAACATTACACAATGTGGACTTGCCTTGATGTTTGTAGATCTCTTACCTTTCTTTTAGATAATATATTTGTGCGTTATGGGGATACCATATATCGTCAAGTTGTTGGTATACCCATGGGTACAAATTGTGCCCCTCTTGTTGCAGATTTGTTTTTGTATTGCTACGAGAGGGATTTTATGCTTAGCTTAAAACCTGATACACAGACCGATATTGATAATGCTTTTAATAAAACTTCAAGGTATTTAGACGATATTTTGAAGTTAGATAATCCTTATTTTGATACTATGGTTTCTTCAATCTATCCAAAAGAACTGTCTTTAAACAAAGCTAATCAATCTGACATTAATGCTTCATTTTTAGATTTGAATCTTTCAATTACAAATGATAAAGTTTCGTCCAAAGTATACGATAAAAGAGAAGATTTTAATTTTAAAATGGTTAATTATCCTTTTCTAGATGGGGATGTGCCACGTTCTACATCTTATGGGGTTTATATTTCTCAACTTATTAGGTTTGCCCGAGCCTGTTCTTTGCTTGAAGATTTTAACAGACGTAATTTAGTTATAACTGATAAACTTCTTAAGCAAGGTTACAGATATCACAAACTTCGGAAAACCTTTTCTAAATTTTATTATCGAAATTTACCTCTCATTAGTAAATATAATTGCAATCTACGGACGTTACTGCGACAAGGCATTTCTCAACCAGAATTTTATGGGGATGTTATCTACAAACTTAGGAAAATTCGGGGTCATATCCATTTTCATGATTTGTTTATAAAACGCATTAAAACATTTAAAAAGAAAGGTTATGATCCTATTATATTGCAACACACTGCATGTTTGGTTATCGACCCTTTTACAGTCGGTAGCTACGCTTCCCTCTTTGCTTGCGCGATGACAGGCCGAGGGTAGTACTCTATGATGGTATACTCTTAAACTTGGATACAGGAGGAGCTTACCAGACTCATGTATTACTTTTTCCCTGTCGTGCCCTTAACGGCTTACCTGCAGGTGCTCTGACTTCAGCAAAGTCATTGAGTACATATTTGACGGATTGTCACAGTTATTATGCTATGTTTTACATGTTGTCCTGTGTTCACCGTCGTCTATGTTGTGGGTAAGTCCAGCGGGGATACCTTTATTTACAATATTTGTAAAGCTCGGGTGACTTTGAGAGAAGTGTGAGGTTAGGACGTCCGTAAACCGGTTTAAACCCCCAGTGGTGTTTTTGCTACTGACCGTGCCAAAGCGGTACTCTCTTTGTCACCCTTCCTTTTGTTTGCCTTGCGTCTTTGTGCTTGTGATTTGTTCATGTGTGGAACGTTTGTCCCTGGTTCTTGTGTGTCTTTTGGTGTTTTCTGTGTTCATTTCGCGCGCGTGTGTGTGTGTGTGCGTTTGGGTGTGTGGTTGTGTGTGTGTGTGTGTGTGTGTGTGTGTGTGTGTGTGTGTCATGCTGTCTATCGGTGTTTTGGTGGTGGTTGCGTCTTGCATGTGGCTTTGGCTGCTTGATTTTACTACTTTTCCATTTATGGTGTAATATAGATCTGATTCTACAGCTTCTGCCTGAGGCAAAATGCCCTGTGTTCATATGCCATTATAAAAAATAATCTTATTAATATTCATAACGTCATTATTTCCTACATGAATATTCATCAGGGAAAGGGTTAAAGCTGTTTGCCGACGCGAGAAAGGTGGAGATTAGCGGGGTAACGCGACTGTAGTAAAAGTCGCTGTTGGAAACCATTGGTCATATATCATGTAAGAAAGGTTTCACTTGTAAATCATACATGATAAGTGATCTTTGATATATGCAAACTGTTCTTTGATAAATGCTGATCATTAAAAGTATTTTACCATTTGCCACATTGAGTAGCTCGTCTGAATAAAGGCGTTTATGGTCCAAACAAAGAGTTTATGTCTAAATAAGTTTCAATAACATATTTTGCTATGCAATTCAAGTGCAATTAATGTTATTGTCTCAATCTGCCATAAGTAGAACTTTATCAAGAGTTTATGGTTATACACATAAATAAATAATAATAATAATTTAGAAATAAACTTTACAACCAATTCCCTTATATTGAACATTATCGACTCTTTAGTAAAAGTCGATTTTGGAAACCATTGCGATAAACAGCGTTCTATTTAGCAAATGTACCATAACTCTTTTAGAGCGAATGCTTTATTAATCACAATAAACTACACAAGTCTAAAACAATACTTTTTGTTATTAAATACTCCTTTTCGGTTGATTTATTCAAAAGGTCTAAAACAGATGATGAGATAATGAGTTAAATAATGCATCTTCTTTTAATTCTTAACTCGTTGTTAAAAATAATGTCGAATCACTTCTTCCGAAATTATCAAGTTTTGGAGAAAACATTAAGCGAGTGCCAAAGCGCTTAGACTCTGATTAGATGATGATTTAATTGGCGTCACATCTGGGCCCATGCTATTTACAAAAGAACACAATGTCGCGTAAATGGAGGCGTTAGTAAATAAAACGCCATGTAACTCTGATCATATGTGTAAGAGTTTACTCAAACTTTAAATAGACAAGCGTGGTCTTATCATTATGATCAGAATAATATAACATAAAACATGCGATATCCATGTAGTGTAAAACAATGTCATCTGTAAAAGCAAAACTAGTATTTCTTTATAATTTTGAAGTCGACTTCAGTTTTGTGAAAAAATATATTTGTAAAAACTAGTCGGACCTCTTTGTGTGATCGCGTTTAACCCATTACCTCATAGGCTATTTTTATATCCAACCTCTTTGAATAAGTCCGCCAAAATGGAGCATTAACTAGAGAAAAGGAAAATTTTAGAATTTTGTAGTTTGAAACCATTGTGATAAATAGAGCATTTATTCCTATAGGAGTAAATGCTCTATTCATCACAATGGTTTCACAAAGTGACTTTTACAAAAGTCGTCAATATCAGGGCATGTGATAAATATCGATCGGTGCCCATACCTTTATACCAGAATCTCGCTTACATCTTCGTATAAAGTGATTAAAGCTGATCAGAAGTTTATAAAAGTCGATTTAACGTAATGTGTCACTAATTGAAATAAATAATGTAGTAATATTGACGGCGATATATGCTTTTAGAAGTTCCCAGCCGCTGAAGACGGATAGTTCACGGTGTACCTGATAACTCACACCTCTATATATTTTTACAAACATGGATGTCAGATTGTAATTTCGATAAAGTCCTAATACTGATCCTGTTTTTTCATTCAAAATATTAATGAAACGGTTTGTGGACATATTCAAAACAGATACACAATGTTTTTGTCATACTCAGGATTATTGCACAGTCTCGACCGCCTCTTAAACCCAATGCCGCATTTAGACGAACACTCGCTCCAGGAATTCCAACCGCCCCATCCACCATCTTGTGGCTTCTCGTTACCATGATAACCGCATTCGCCTTGTACACAGTACCACTGAAAGTAATAAAAATCAAAAATCGAGCTGAAGTTAAATGTTTAGATTTATTTTCAATGACACGTCGTGTTTATATCATTCTCGTAAACAAATATATGTTTGCAAGCGTAAAACTATAGATATTTCGCACTTCAGTCGGTCTATGACCAAATTTCTGTCAATTTGTATCCAACCGGAAATACTCGGCAATAAATATTTATACCTGTCCTGGTTGTATTCTCCACGTACAACAATGACAAAATCCTCAAATGGCACTCTTGGTACAGGTTTTAATAGATACTTGTTAAAAACAATACTTATGTAGGTCACCCAAAGGAGACAAATATTATGCAACTTGAATTTTTAACCCATTCACTGCCATGATGGCGGGTCTATAATATTAAATTTGAAGAAACACCAACTTTAAAACTTGAAGGAAACGAACATGTATCCAGCAGACGACAATACTGGCATTGAAATAATTAACCCATTTGCTCCCAGTGAATTCTTCCATGCTTATATATTGGATTAGTCTAACTTGTATCTAAGGGATGTCTGGTCTAATTTTTCATTTTTGTTTTGTATTGAATTTCGTATCAGCAAACAGTGTAGACTCTGATCAGACGTCGCATTATGCGGCGTCTGATCAGAGTCTACACTGTTTGCCTGTGTCCCATATATGGGATCGTGGGAGCAAATGGGTTAATGAACAAGTGGGAAAACAGTCAAATCCCCCTCCAGACAATTCCACAACATGAATAACGATGTCCAGACCATATAACATTCAAATAAAATGAAACAGTATTATTAAGTGACGTCATAAATTAAGTAATATAATAAGCACGAAAAATTTCAACACCGACATTTTAAAAACAGAGAAGAACATATAAATACAACAGGATTCTAAAGATATAACTGTTTTATTGGAAAGAGAACAAAAACAAAAACCTCTGGGTATACTTAAGGATATGTCTGTAGCCTAAGCACGTTTCCAGTTCATTACTTTCAGAACTTACAGGCCGTTTCAATATATTGTCAAAGTATTCATCATCACCACACGTAATGTATTGTTCCAGAACAAAATAGTATTGCATACGTTATCATCCCATTCGTATGTTTTGTAAGTTATTTCCACTCCCTGCTTCCTTTCATTAATCAAGCTATCATTTCATTCCATTTTTACTTGGATAGACGCTCTGCGTTTGAAGGTAATTTGAAAACAAACCACTTTAGAATCACACTTAATTATGATTTATTGGAGCTACATGTATTTTCTTTCTGCAATGGCTAGCTAGTATCAATATATGGTTGTGTTTGATTGTTGCTTTTTAATGCTTATCCAATATGTCTCTTATAGGGTTCAAACTTAGGCAGAACTTTACTAGTGACTTGAAAAATCGTACTAGCGGCTCTTTCTCTTGGTGCTCACCATATGGGCGCCGTGCTAAGTATAGTTAACTTGGTAAACGTATTTATAGTAATGTGTGTGAGGTAATCTATAAACAAATAGCAATGTTATAAACTGGGCAGATTGGGCAGACTGAATAATAAGGGAACTTAAGGTGAAATTGTTTTACATGAGTGAATCCTCTTGTGGGATGACCATTAGTTTCACATTAAGTACTATTCACGTGAACCCTTTCCTTCATATAAACGTGTTTCATGCATCTGCAAACAGAGCAGGCCCAGATCACACGGCAGATCAGGGTCTACTCTCTTTGCTTTTGACATGGTATAGATCTGATTCTACAGTTTTTGTCAAAGCAAAACTTTTCCTTGAAAAGATTACATTATAAAAATCAGTTTATAAATATTCATTATGCCATGATTTCTTACATTTCTGATATTGAACAGGGAAAGGGTTAAACAAACATAATTAACCTTTTAACTTTTACTCGTCGGGTATCGGATAACGGAATAAAGGTTAACCCTTTACCTGATAGAAGCGGCTTTTAGCGTGTTTGATTTATTCCTCCGCTGAAGAAAATAGTTCAAATTCATACAGTCATGAACATATTGCGTAATAAATATTTTCTATATCCTAGTAGGTGGTAGCTTAAAGCAGGCTGAAAGTAAAGCAAAATGCGCCTTAAGGCGCATTCTGCTTTACTTTCAACCTGCTTTAAGTGGTCATATGTCTTCAAAACTAGAAACAGGCTATTGGGTAAAGGGTTAAACACCGGGTCCCCGTCAGAAAGTTTGATTGGGACTCGGAAAACATGTGCCTCACTTCAACGCCATGTATGAATGGTTATCTATAGTACATAATGGTGACTGGCATCATGTCTACCTGGTGTATATCAACTAAATATGCTACAAATCTAATCGATGTTCGAGCTTAGAATTATTGATGCCAAAAGGTTAAAGTAATATAATTTACATTGCGTTTTCCAATATGTTTTATCATTACCACTTATCCTTTAACTCCATATAAATGCCTTAATACGCAATCACATACTTAAAAGTCCTAGATTCTTCTTTACTAGAAGATGATTCTAAATTTGATGATGAAATTTTGAGTTGGTTCATACGGGAGTTATTAACTATATACCTTTAAACAGCTAACGTCGTTTTCCTGCAGAACTTGCATCCTGTTTAATACTGAGGAACATGTTTCTTCCATTTCTTTGAAGAGCACAAAGTCTCAGGGCGTCAAATCGTTCCGATTTCTATAAGACGCCAAAATGCTCTGCATCGCATATAGATCTATACCATTTGCAAAGGTCATCAAAATCCGTGCACTTGTTAATTGATTTAAAATTACCTAAAGATTTTTAAATATCCCTCACTAATCGTTTTTTAAAGACGTATGAATAATACAGAACGTTGACGCACGGTCTAGTACTTATAGGGTAATGCTTTAACCCTTTCACCGCCGCAGTCGCATTAATGCACCACTACAAATAGCGCAGTCCCAGATCAGACGCCGCCTTTCTAGGCGGCGTCTGATCAAGGACTTCACTATTTGTCTCAATCTCTATTTCTATATATGTGCTTTATTCATTTGAAATGTCTCATTTCCTTATTTTACTGAATGATTTAACTAACTTGGATTGCAGACGACAATTAGAAGTATGGCGCCGAAAGGGTTAAAATGATGAAAATAGATATATTTGTACACTCAATCCGTTCACATAGGTACACTGCAATAGGCCAACCTGTGATTACGTAGGCAAGCGGTTTGGACCCTGATGATATGCCAACTGTTCTAAACTCATCACTTATAGTTTCAGAAGAAACTTAAGGAAAGTCCACCATGAAACTTAAAGTAGACGATAATGTTTGCAAACGAAAATTATTCGCCGCCATAAAGCAAGTAAACTAATGGGAAACTGAAATGAGGCTGTCAACCTCATTTAAGTTTCCCATTAGTTTACTTGGCTTTTATCCATATGGTGGATAATAGAGCTTGTATAGAAAATTTTCAATATCCAATCTACAACTTCCTTACTGATTTATTAACCCTTTCCCTGTTCTAGGTTTATTCCAAATTTCAGTACCTACTGCATATTCAGGGGAAAAAAGTTACAACTAAACATGGAAGGTAGAACATTGTAGCCATTTTAGAAAGTAAAGAAACAAATCCCATCCGCAATCAGAGCAGACCCTGATCAGACGGTTCCTATAGGAGACGTCTGATCTGGGTCTACTGTTTGCAAATGCGTGAAAACACGTTTATATTAGGGAAAGGGTTAACCCTTCTCCAACTCGAGTAACTCGACGCCCCATCAGAATCTAAGCTGTTTACAACTCGGTCAAAAGTTTCTCAAATATTTAACCCTTTCGGTGCCAAATTTCTGCAATTCAAGTTTGCTAAATCATGTGGTAAACTAAGGAAATAAGATAAATATATGTAAATTTCAAAGGAATAAACACAGATATAGAAATAGAGGTTGAGACAAAAAGTGAAGTCCCTGATCAGACGCCGCCTTGATCTGGGACTGCACTATTTGTCGTGATACATTTTTGCGACATTGGTGATGAAAGGGTTCAACGAAAATAAAGCAGTAACAATTTAGCAGAATAGAGTTTTTGCAGACTTCATTTTTAGCAGGATAAGGATAATTCCTTGACTGTTTCCTCCGACAGAAAAAAAATATACAACGCTGATTTGCAATGCTACCATATAAGGCTATTATAGAGTATTATCAGTTTTTAATCACTTTTAATCCTTTACCTTATGAATATTCATGTAAGAAATACTGACGTCATGAATATTAATTAGGTGAATGTTTATAAAATAAAAGAATGCTTGAACATAGGCAGACACTGCAGACTCATAACCAAACTTGATCATTCAAACAAGTTAACGGACAAATGAAACCGCCTTAACTCTTTCACCGCCAATGTTGCATAAAAGCACCACGACAAATAGTGCAGTCCCAGATCAGACGCCGCCTTTTCAAGGCGGCGTCTGATCAGGGACTTCACTGTTTGTCTCAACCTCTATTTCTATATATGTGCTTTATTCCTTTGGAATTTGCATTTATTCATCTCATTTCCTTATTTAAACTGAATGATTTAACAAATTTGGTTGGCAGACGCCAATAAGATATTTGGCGTCGAAAGGGTTAATCTGTATTCTGGGCGACTATATTATCTATCTAAAAATATCTAGTCCATCTGTTCATTAAATAAATAAAACATTAGCCAACAAAAGGCAATATTTGATTTCAAAATATCCGTTTTAACCATTACTCCGCTATTGGCGACCTGACTCGCACTTGCAAACAGCTTGGATCTAGATCAGAAACCGAGTAACTCGAAGCTTCAAGATTTAAGTTAATTGTCATTCGTTCAAAAGCTTGATAAACAAGATCCATTTTTTCCACAGCGGAGTTAGAGCTGAGGAGTTTCTAAATGTAGAAAATAAAACAAATCGTACCATTTCATAAAAAGTCACTTAATGCACACAAAGTGCCCTTCCAAAACTCCAAGCTATTAGACACTATGTCAATAGTTTCTTAAAAGCTTAATCGAAACGTGAAGGGAACGCGTTCAACGCGGGCGGCATTGCAGCATTATATACAGATGACATTCGATATCTCAAACTTCAAGAGACCATACAAATTAGTTCGAGATAACAGAGGTTCGAGGAAACAAGACGAAACCAAACAAGGCTTATTTAACCTCTTACATGATGCACACGCGTGTCCGCGCTTTTGTCAATATAGCACGACCAGATGAGACGAATACAGTAAGAGCAGTCTGAACAGGCCTTGCTTATAGAATATTTTGCTTATACATGTAGAATAGTTTCAATCTGTACAGTTTCTGTCGTAGCAAAAACATCATGTGGTTGAATTCCATTATAAAGATATCTATTCATGATATACAGTAAAATCTCTCTAAACCGGAATTCTAGTAGATATTTAATGCAGGGTGAAAGTTATGCAGAGAGCTTATACGAGAGCTTTCTGCACGACTTTCACTCTGCATTAAGCTGTCTCCATGACCGATATTTATATCAAATTAAACGTCCGGTTTAGAGAGGTTTACTGTACTTTTTTACATGGATATCCATGAAGTAAATTGTTAACTGAAGGAATATAAGGAAACGTTGTGTTGCAGTTTGATTATGGTCTTCATAAAGTATGAGTAGTCATCAAAATTAATGCAACATCCTCTTTCTTAAATCCTTTCAACGCTGAGTTTTCAAATGGACTATTCCAAAATTCAAACAGGTCAAGACTACTGTGAATATTCAAAGATATTTTTAAAGAAAAGTGTAACATGACAAAGAGTGCCGACCCTGATATGCGGACTCCTCTCGTGACTCTGTTATCTGGGTCTACACTGTTTGCAAAGGGCGTAAGTGACTTGTTTTCCGAACTGAAAGGGTTAAAAGGATAATGTATGACCAAGTTTACAAAAGGAGACCATTTAAGGCAGTCGAAGCACTCAAAGGCGATAGCTTAACCCATTCCCTCATATTGACGCCTTTTGACGCATCAGTAAATGTTACTTTTTGAAACCATTGTGATAAAAAGAGCAACATTTGTTCCATATAGGCAAATGCTCTATTTATCACAATGGTTTCAGAACTACACAATTCCAAAACTTTCCTTTTCTCTAAAGTAAATGCCCCTTTTCGGCAGACTATTCATAGAGGTTGAATTTTATAATAGCCTATGAGGTAATTTGTTAATGATAAAAAGGCGGTGTCATTGAAAAAAGATGGCGGCTTAACCTATCAGCTCATGATTAATTATACAAGCTCTAGGGACAATATAAACATTTATAAAATGAATCTGTTTTATGGCATATGAAACCGGGATGCGACTGGCCATGACAAAAACTGTTGAATAACATACAGCAACCTCAAATGGAACTGTTTTATTTCCTCCTGCATTAAGCTACTTCTAAACTTCTAGAATTTGGCTTTTGGGAGGTCAACCTAGAAAGATGTTTACTGCATGAAGAGAGATTGAGATACGTGTATATGGTAATAATTTTATACGTGTCAACCTTTGGCGAGGGTCCGCACTGGGTGCCGTCCAAAGGTGCCACATGCTTGGACCTGCACGTGTAACTGCCGCTGCTTTCTTTACACCACAGCACGGTGCACGGTGTCCGGCCCCCAAACTGAAAAACAATCAAACATATGTCAACACTAACGCTTAGTAATACACCAGTCTGCACAGCTCTATACTCCATAAATACGCTTGTATGTGCCTTTGTAAACAATGTACACCCAGATCAGACGGCAGTATTTGCAAGCCCGACCTGACTGTCACTTTCAAACCAAACATGCTCAGCATCTCATCTAAATTGTAAATGTCGTTCAGGTCATACACGGTGTCTCGTCTGGATCCAAGCTACGGATAACTCGAACTTCGGGATAACTCGAACTAAAAGTTTAGTCCGTCAAAAACTTATAATACAGAATTGCTCTAAAATGTATAGATATGAACTGTACATAACTGATATAAATCACATCGCTAAAGCATTAAAGTGTTTTAACGAGCAGATTGACTACTATCGTCTTAAATGATTATTTGCAATAATATCAACTACAAACCACTCACACAGAAAAATAGATTAAATGCATGTATAGGAAATTGATTTTTTACTTTTTTTGTTCCCCAAAGGCATTTACAAGCACGGTTCAAATTGATTATAATGCAAACCCTTTATATAATTGTCTGCAATAGTTATAGGTGACTCTTTATTTAAACTTATCTCGGCCAGAACTTCAAGGGCACACACATCTGAATCACGGCCTATTTAGACAACTGAGAGTAGCCATGTAAACTATTGTGTCTCATATTCTTCTTCGAAACAGACCTGGCGTTTTTATATCCATGGAAGTTGAATTTGTTTATAATTGCATACCCGGATATCCAATACATCATACGTATTGTCAATAATATCTCATGAAACAATAGTAGTGTTGTATACAAGCAGATTTGTATTCTATACGAAGTTATGCTTTTGTGGTCATATTTCTACATCATAATCAGTATGATGATTTAGTTGGTTTTATCGGGTTTAACAGTATTACAAAGTCATGTGATATACAAAAAGGCGTATCATGCCCCCTCCTACAGGGAGTTACAATTTAAAGTTAGGCAAAGGAACTCTTGTCTGGGTCTCCTCTGTTTGCAAATGTGTGAAAAAGCGTTTATGAGGGAAAATAGTTAATAAATAAACTTACAAAGTTACAGTATGAGTAGGATTCGCCGAATTCTAGTCTACATTGCTCTTCCAGGGTCCAACTAATGCCGACTGGCTTAAGGAGTCTATCGGGGATGAATTCATGAGGGTTGTTGTTCAAGCAACTCAACTGTCTGAAAAGAAGTCTGGATACTAGCAATGCGGCTATGTCACGAATATAATAACGATATAACACGAACATAGCGACGATATGACACGAACATATAGACGATATAACATGAACATAACCATGATAGAACACGACCATAACAACGATATAACATGAACATAACGACTATATAACACGGACATAGCGACGATATAACATGCACATAACGATGATATAACACGACCATAACAACGATTTAACACGAACATAGCGACGATATCATACGAACATGACGACGATATAACACGACCATATCGACGATATGACACGAACATAACGACGATATAAAACTACCATATTGACGATATAACGCGACCATATCGATGATATAACACGACCATTTTGACGATATAACACAACCATAAAAGACTTTTAGTCTACTGAAAAACATAAGCTTAAACTCTTATGATATTTTCGCCAATTCGTAGAATTTTTTGACAAACAATTGATTTACCCATCGGCATATAGGATACAAGATGCTTGCAAATGAAAGTCAGGGTCCATGCTTATAAAACTTTTAGTTGAGTCTGAGTTCGTTCTCAAGCTTTTGATTGGTCATATTTGAGCCTTTGGCTCAAATCTGACCAATCAAAAGCTTGAGAACTCAAATCTGACCAATCTAAAGCTTGAGAATGAACTCAGACTCAACTAAAAAGCTTTATAAGCATGGATTCAGGTCGCATATAGCAGGATAAGGGTTAACCCTTTCCTCCATGAATATTCATGTAAGAAATAGTGACGTCATGGGTATTAACTAGATTAATTTGATACAATAGCACATGGATACAAGAATGTTCATCCATGGCAGAAACTGAAGAATCATATCTATATTATATCATAAGCAAACAGAGCAGACCCTGATCAGAAGGTGTATAAAGGCAAAGGTGTAGAAAGGCGTATTTATGGAGTAAATGATTAATTATGGATGTTTCTGTGCGAACGCTCATCAATCCAAGGGAGAAAACTAGCGCACTGAAACAAATTTTTCAGTGTCCATTTATTCCCTTGTCAAATATTGGCGTATTCCTATGTTCGTTGTTCAGCAAGAAACTAAAATAAAAACACCGTTAACGTCTGATTTGAACAAATTTAAGATCTGCTGAGAAGCATGCAAGACAAAAACCTTCAAAAAGAAAATCAAATATTGCACACACTCCGTCTTTAAAGCTTCACAATCATCATGGCAAACAATCATTTACGATATGAATATTTATTTAAGAATAATTTACTTGTGGAGTCTTTGAAAGCTGAATTTTCAATGCGGAATGATTCGACATCGTTTAACAAAAGTATCGGGAAAACGTGAATTTATTAACCCTTTCATCGTCAATGTGGCATAAATGCACCACGACAAATAGTACAGTCCCAGATCAGACAGATTAGAAAGTTGGCGCCGAAAGGGTTAACCTATGTAGTTCGTGTATAGTAGAACATTTCTTAACCCTTTCGGCGCCAAATTATATTTCCAGTTTTGTTAAATGATTCGGTAAAATAAGGAAACAAGATTAATAAATGCAAATTTCATAGGAACAAAGCACAGATATAGAAATATAGTTTGAGACAAAAAGTGAAGTTCCTGATCAGACGCCGCCTTAAAAAAGTGGTGTCTGATCTTGAACTTCACTATTTGTCATGGAGCATTTATGCGACATTTGCAGTGAAAGGGTTAAGCGACCATATACTGATTGGATACAGGAATCCTAAAAGCAGATGGTTAATACAGGGCCGCTTAAGGCAGGTTGTAATGTATGTATTTAATATTGATTGGGACCTCACTAACTCGAAATCACTAACAATATTGTCTATTCACCACGAGGGACTTAATTTGCTAGAGGATGTTGAATGACTAGCAGTTCAGGCAGGGCCTGATCAGACAAATCCTCTATGGACCATCTGACCCATGTCTACACTGTTTACCACTGCAAGTATATGTACACTCATTCCCCGTATTCAACTGTTATTGGTCGTGTTGAAATGTTGATACTGACCCTATAACCTCGGTCATGCGAGCTTGACTGCATCCTGACCACCAGTAATTAGTGAAGGAAGACTGGACTTGGGTTGCCATCAAACTCTTCGCGTACTCCCGGCCATAACAGGAGTTTCCGTGACCGTCGTGCATTAGTCCGAATCTGAAACAGGGAATACATGTCTATTTAATCAATCTCAAACAAAGCGTTACCTGACTTGCAGTTGCATACAATATGGATCCAGAGGAGACCCCGAGTAAGTCGGTGTCTGATCAGGGTTTAATCTGTTTGTCACTTGGTCACCAGTTTCTTTAGAGTTTGAACTAGTCATTAAGCAAACATTGTAATACTTGAAGGTTTTAGCAATCTTTAGTTTTTCAGCATGAGAATGGTTATCCGTTCTCGTAATGTTAACAAACATATCTACATTTGCAAGAAGTAAAAACTCATATGAGACTGACATGAGAGTAGCTGTATCATAATTATGGGTCTTACTATATGTCCTGATAATGGAGTGGTTACAGTCGGTAAACCTTTACAATGATCGAACCCAAAGTAGCGAAAAATACACCATATCCTATTTTTAATACATATTATTCACGACGGAGAAAGGGTTAGCCCTTTCGGCGCCAAATTTCTTATTGTCGTTTGCAACTCAGTTTTGTTAAATCATTCGGTAAGGAATAAGAAAATGGGACAAATAAATACACATTTCAAAGGAAAAAACACAGATATAGAACTAGAGATTGAGAAAAAAGTGAAATATCTGACCAGACGCCGCTTTGAAAAGGCGGCGTCTGATATGGGACTGCGCTATTTGTCGTGTTGCATTTTTGCGACATTGGCGGTGTAAGGGTTAATAAACATGAGAGTACATACATGTGGGCTATCTCATGAGCGACCACAAAGGCGCTGGTAAAGCCATCATCCTTCACTAAGGCACAGTTCCTCATGGGAACACACATACCGGTAATAGGAGCGTAACCTGCGTGTAACAAACACTTTATAACAATTACATTACAATAACCTGCGTGTAACAAACACTGTATAAAAATTACATTCCAATGACCTGCGTGTAACAAACACTGTATAACAATTACATTACAATAACCTGCGTGTAACAAACATTGTGTAACAATTACATTACAATAAGCTGCGCGTAACAAACACCTTATAACAATAACATTACAATAAGCTCAAGTCTGTTCATGCTTGAGTCATTTTAACAGTATTAACAAACAGTTTTGATCCAGTTGAGAGGCCTCATTGGGATCCAAACTGTTAGACACTCTTATCGGAAGTCAGTGAAAAGTTCAGCAACTTAGAGATTGAGTAGACATAACTCTTTCAGTAAGATAAACATGGAATTGGCATTGACCTATACGGGAATTTAGTATTTCAGTAGCACGGAGGTCTCTAAGAGCTCGTGGATGCTTACTGCTGAGCAAACGTAATACAGAAAACTACAAAAATACATTGTTCTGTGCCCGGAAGGGCTCCTGGGTAGAATCACCGAGCTACCGCAAGCCAGTTGGAAGGCTTCCTTACATGATCAATCCATATGTCCAGACCGGGATTCAAACCACAGCGGTGAGAGGCTCAGCGAGTGTCAGTCGAAGACCATAACCGCGATGTTCACGGAGGCCCCTTACAACAACTGTTTAGGGTAAACATGAATACCTGATGCCTTTTGTTTTCCTATCAACATTTTTATCTCATACAAACGCCTTTGCACACAGAGTAGACTCAGATCAGATGGCTCCTGTAGGAGTCGTGTGATCAGTCTACTTTGTCTGCTTATGAAATTATATAGATCCTATTCTACAATTTCTGACAATATAAAATAGCATATGATCAAATGTCATTATACAATGTTATATTCATCGGGTCATATTTTCATTAATATTCATCTGATAAAATGTTAAATTTTCACCTGCAGGGGCAAATCCGTATCTGGTCATCAAGACAGCCACGTCGTGGTTCGAACCTCCCTGTGCGCCACGGCCATAGCTAGCCCAGTGGCAGAACTGGTCTACTGTTGCCTTGGGATCGTTTGTGAAAATCATTTTTCGCTCCTAAAGGGTGTGTAAATACATGGTTTAGTCTAATATCCTAGCGCGGTACAGAAAGTTGCTAATATATTATAACAAACATTAGGAAGAGGGACATTTAACAAGCTTTGAAATGAATTACGGCAAGGTTCTTATCGCAATCCTTCAAGGCATTCCCCCTTTAGCCTAAATCGGAGATATCCATGAAATGAAAGTCAGCGGGTATTCTGCCCTTTGTTTACACTAAAGACACAAATATATTGCACTGCAAAGGGTGCTTACAGAATTGTTTAAGAATTGAAGCGACGCCCGGCAACTATCTTTTTCTAGTGTTTTTCAATTTGAATTCTGAAGGGAGGTGAACACATAAATTTATGCCATGGAAGAAACTGTAAAATCAAATCAATATTATTTCACAAGCAACCGATAAGTTTCCAAAATGTTCGTGAATGCCCCTCGTAGTTCAACAAACCCATGCACCATTGTATGTAATTATTTATGTTATGATAAAAAAACATACACTGAATTAAAGAATACAGTAAAACTCCTCTAAACCGGACTTTAAAACTAGTACCAG
This sequence comes from Azorinus chamasolen, assembly GCA_963576725.1. NCBI lineage: Eukaryota > Metazoa > Mollusca > Bivalvia > Cardiida > Solecurtidae > Azorinus > Azorinus chamasolen. Next base: position 32,142,674 of record OY755236.1, read on the forward strand.
TACCGTCCTGTAAAACAGATGACAGTTTAATGCATGGTGAACTTCTTTGGCAGCTTTCTGTATTGACTTCCACCATGCATTAAGCAGCCATCTGCCTAAAAGATTTAATGTCTTCTTAGCTAAATTTTCGATATAGAGGGGTTTAGTGTAATAACGTGTCCAAAGGTCTACACCAAGAACCGTCAGTTGCAACGAAAAATTGCCATGTCACATATACGACATATGTCGTGAAGAAACAATGTTTGCTTAAACTTGGACCTTGTGCAAGTTGGACTATTTACTAATCGATCAAGAAACTATTTGATTTCAGAAACTATTGATCGGGTGTCAAACAATTACTCGGCGTCTTATCTGGGTCCAATCTGCTTGCAAATAAATCAAATCTCGGTTAGTGTGATAAAGGTTAAAATAGGCTATTTTAGATACAATCTCTTTGAATAAATCTACCGAAAAGGAGCATTAACTAGAGAAAAAGAAACAGTTTCGAAAGTGTGTAGTTTGAAACCATTGTGATAAATAGAGCATTTGCTCCTTTAGGAGCAAATGCTTGATTTATTACAATGGTTTTACAAAGTGACTTTTACAGAGTCGTCAAAAGTCGTCAATATGAGGGAATGGGTTAAACCACCGTATGACAGTGTACGTTTTACTTACAGTTGCTTCATCAAGATATTTGATCTTCACTGTAACTACCTCAATGTCATTCCCGAGGGTGTCGTCATGGTACAACATATTGACCTATGTAACAAATATAAATAAACAATAAGTACAAACCAAGATCAAACGCCGCCTTGTCAAGTCAACGTCAGATCAGGTAATTCGGTGGTGTTTCTCAACCTCTAGATCTATGCCTATGTCTATTATGATAAAGAAACAGTTAAAATATAGCTCGAAAAAAAGAATATGACCGCACACAAATACATCTCGTCCGTTCTGCCAATAACTGATGACGTCAGGCGCCCTTGACCTTTACTTACGATGTTCATGATCGTGAGGAGGTAGGTTTTGACATTGGACTGACCCACTGTCTTGACAACCTTGGAATCAGCAACCAATAACACCTCTAGATAGCGAGTGGGAGCAGCCCTTTTCCGCCTGAAAATAAATAAGAACCGTTTAAGTATTTCGGTGCCAAATTTCTAATTGTCGTCTGCAATCCATTTTGGTTAAATAATTCGGTAAAATAAGGGAATGAGATAAACAAATGCAAATTCCAAAGGAATAAAGCACATATATAGAAATAAAGTTTGAGACAAAAAGTGAAGTCCCTGACCAGACGCCGCCTTAAAAGACGGTGTTTGATCTGGGACTGTGCTATTTGTCGTGATGCATTTTTTGCGACATTGGCGTGAAAGGGTTATTTATTTAAGTAATGCATAAAACAAGCAACTTCATAAAAGCGATACAAACATGAACATATTTATCAACAAGATATGTTGTTAAACATGTAGGCGTCTCCCATCTATGGCTATCAGCCTATAATTATTTTACTGTTGACCTTGAAAAGTTATACTGACCATGACCTAATGGCATAAAAAACAATAAGGATCAACTATCCATCATATCTTGCCTCCCTACGAAATATGCGGAAGGTAAAATGGTAGGCGAGTCATTGATCGGAAACAATTTGATCCATCGACCAAATAACACCCCCCCCCCATTTTAAACACTGGGTCATGATACATAAATAGAGATTACATGTGCGAAACACTTTGGATCAGATGAAACGTCAAGTTACTCGGCTTATAACCATGATAAAAAATATTTCAAACCCTGATTTAGTAGATATGGAAGAAAAGTTACACTGCGATCAGTAACAACAAACGGCCATTCAACAGAGAACAAAATCTTGAAAAAAATAATACAGTAAGTTCCTTTTTAATTCACCTCAGTATGCTGAATAATTGTTCGGTTTCATATCTAAAATGTCTTCATAATCTATAATGTCTCGTTTAGTAGTGATAAGTTCATAGTGTCAAACAGTTTGGATCCTGAGGAGACACTGATACAATAATAATAATAATAATACAGTCCGCTTCTCACGTACAGTCAATCGATGCGGTAACATTAATATGATTTAACCCTTTCGGCGCCAACATTCTAAATGTTGTCTGCAATGCAAGATTGTTAAATCATTCGGTAAAACAAGGAAATGAGTTAAATGATGCACATATATAGAAAAAGAGATTGAAACAAAAAGTGAAGTACCTGATTAGACGCCGCCTTGAAAAGGCGGCGTCTGATCTGGGACTGCACTATTTATCGTGACGCATTTATGCGACATTGGCGGTGAAAGGGTTAAACCCGTCTGCTCTGTGAAAGACGTGGAAAGTATATCAGGTAAAAAGGGTTAACCCTTATTATGCTAAGACCTGACTCAACCTGACACGCAATTGCAAACAGCTTGGATCCAGATGAGTAACTCGGTCAACAGTTTCTTGCACGAATCAGGAGTAAATAAAAATGCATCAGATCAGAGTATTGGCAGATGTAAACTTTGAATTAAACCTTTAGCCTGCTATGGGCGGATGATTGAATACCCATGCAAACAGTTTGAATCCAGATGAGACGCCGAGTAACTCGGCGTCTCATCAGGATCCAGACTGTTTGATACCCTGATTGCATTTTGGAAGACAAATTGATTATAGCTTGAATTTTGAAAATGTTGTAGATTAAAAGGTTTATAATATAATTATAATTTGCTCAGCAAGCTAAAGGTTAATACATAATCATGGTAGCTAGTTTTATTGCAAAGCATGATGTCAGGAGTTTAGAAATTCCCTGGGGACGAACGTATTATTGCTTTTTCGTGTGTTTGTGGTAAACTTTGAAAACGTTGATTTACATGATTTAAATCTCTCTGTATTGCAACAGCAATAAATGCAACGGTTCGTAATGATTTGCCTTGGAATGAAAACAAACATATTGGTGTTTGCCGCTAAGAAATCTTCATCGTGAATATTCGCGTTTTCAACATTTAACCCTTTTCCCCCCAACATGTGCTTTTTCGAGTCTTTGCAAATAGAGTAGACCCAGATATGATGTCTCTTGTATGAGTCATCTGAACAGGATCTGTTCTGTTTTAGGGGTGGTTTTTTGCTTATGGGATTATAATAGCACTGACTCTACAGTTTCTTATAATAACAAAACGTCTTGTGAACATAAGCAATGTTAAAATTCAGATAATTAATATGCATGCTATCAATATTTCTTGAATGGATATACAATGTACCACAGGGAAAGGGGTAAGCATTCATGCTTAATGTAAAGAGGTTACCTTTAGGTATTCGAACTTGAAGGAACATTTCGTACGTTTGCCTTAAAGAGTTTATAAATTGCGTTCGTTTCACTTACAGTATTTTTATACCCAACTTAAACATATTGGGTTGAAAATTAGAGCGAGTATGATATGCATAATTCTTGACTGAAAGTGCTTAAAGCTATAGAGATAAACTCCTGCATGCTTACTTTTGTATCATTACAACATTGAACCATACCATTCCTGTTTTCCAATGCATGTTTGCAGCCATAACACCGAGAGAATAGACTAATTAATTATAATTCTATAACCATTTCGCTGCCAAATGAATTTTATCTCCAAATTATTATCTACTTCAGGCTATTAGATTCAATAGGTTGTCAAACAATTGGGAACCTGATGAGACGCCGAGTTACGCGATGTCTCACCTGGATCACTAACTATTTACCAATTACATCATAGGTTAACATATGGCTGCAAACAAACTAAGAAAAGAGCTGGAACCAAACCCGGTTACTACGTAGTCAAAACCAAAACAAGCCCAGTTACTACAGTAGTCAAATGCTAAACCCTACCTACAGAAGAACATAGGCAAATGCAAAAACCAATGACGGTAACGACGTAGTCAAATGCTTACACCTATCCTGGTAATTACGGAATCAAATGGTAAAACCACTCCCGGTTACTACGTATTCATGTGTTTAAACCAATCCCGGTTTAACATAGTCAAATACTTAAACCAAACCCGGTTACAACATAGTCAGATGCGAAATCCTAACTCAATTACTACATAGTCAAATGCTAAAATCGATCCTTGTTACAATTTAATCAAATGCTGTCACTGGTAGTCAAAGTAATCAGAGAACTACGTAGTCAAATACTGAAATCTAATCCCGATAGAATTAATCAGATGCTAAAACCAATCCAAGTTAAATGCTAAAACCTATATCGATTACAACGTACTCATATGCGGAAACCAACATAAAACACAACGCATTTAAATGCTAAAACCTATCCTGGTTACTACGTAATCAAATGCTAAAGTTTATCCCGGTTATTACGTAGTCAAATGCCAAAACCAAATGCCAGTTGCAATATTGTCAAATGCAAAAACCAATCCCGGTTACAATCTAGGCAAATAACCAATCCAGGTAACAATGTTGTTAAGTGCCAGAACCTGTCCGTGTTACTAAGAAGCTAAATGCTATACCGTAATCAGGGTATTACGCAGTCCCGGTCCCTATCCAAGTTACTACGTAGTCAAATGCTAACATGAAATCAGAGTAGTACGTACTTAAATGCTTAAACGAAATCGGAGTACCACGTAGTCAAATGCTAAAGTTTATCCTGGTTACTACGTATTCAAATGCCAAATCCTATTCCATTTACAACGTAGTCAAATGCTTAAAACCGATCCCGGTTACAACATATTCAAATACTAAAACTTATCTCGATTACACAGTGGGGATATGCTACAATCTATCCCAGTTACTACGTAGCCAAATGCTTAATCCTAGCTAATTCCACTCCTCTAAATTGAATGTTTTTAGAAAATCAAATGGTAGCTTGTGTCCGATACTGCGTATAATGAGGAATAGATACTAGCCCTCAATCCTATGTTAACCAAACTCTTATATGTTGCATGTTATATTTACTTAAGACTCGTGTTTAAGCTTTTAAGAAACTTGTTGCCGCTTGTTGGATTCTGGTGACTCGGTGTCTCATCTGGATCCAATCTGTTAACACGAGAACGATTAATAATACTCGCCTTTTATGATCCTGTGAACTGGTCTCATGGTCACTAGTATGACTATCATGGCGTGGGGTCGACAGTTGACCACAGCTGCGCACTATGTGTGCACCAAGGTTGCTGTGCCGGGTGCCATTGGTAACAGGTTCGATATATAGACCCTCTCTGTCCACCTGGATGTAGCCAGTCTGCAAGAAAAAGACAGAAAAAATAACTGTCTAATATATGTTATACAGACCCTTTCTGTCAACCTAAATGTAGTCAATCTACAAGAACGAAAAGAGAAAAACCAATTATCTAATATACATACAGACCCTCTATGTCAACCTGAATGAAGTCAGTCTGCAAGAACAAAAAGAGAAAAACCAACTGTCTAATATACAAACAGACCCTCTATGTCAACCTGAATGTAGTCATTCTGCAAGAACGAAAAGAGAAAAACCAACTGTCTAATATACAAATAGACCCTCTATGTCCATCTGAATGTAGTCAGTCTGCAAGAACAAAGACAGAAGAAACAACTGTCTAATATACATATAGACATTCTCTGTCAACATGAATAAAGCCAATTTGCAAGGGGAAAAAAACAACTGAAAATCAACTGTCTAATATACATACAGACCCTGTCTGTCAACATGAATGTAGACAGTCTGAAAGAACAAAGTCAACATAGATATAGCCAGTTTGCAAGAACAAAAACCAACAGAAGAAACAACTGTCTAATATACATAGAGACCCTCTCATCGGGACCAAAACTGTTTGACACTCTTGTTGCAATTCGATAGACAAACTGATTATGGCTGGAATTTTGAAAATGTAATTTGTGAAAATCTGTGTAAATCTGTGTAACAATAATTTGCCCAGAGGGCTAAAGATTAAGTCGTTTAACCCATTCCCTCCTAGTCTAGTTTAGACCCAAACTCTTTGAATAAATCTACCGAAAAGGAGCATTTACTAGAGAAATTGAATGTTTTAGAATTGCGTAGTTTTGAAACAATAATAATAAACAGAGCATTTGCTCCTATGGAGCAATGCTCTATTTATCACAATTGTTTCAAAATGTGTCTTTTACAGAGGCGTTACAATGGGTCACTATGAGGGAATGAGTTAAAACAAAAGAACCATTCAGTAATATCCAGAAAATGTTACTGCATAACTTATTGATCTCTATACGCAATACGAAAGTAATAGAGCTGCTAATAATAAATAAAACATTTTCATTCAATTGCTATTTTGGATATTAATTTGTATCACATTATTTCGGTGATGTTTATTTAACGAAAAAAATGGCATCATGGTCATTAAATAAGGTAATTTTTATAATGATTTATGAACACATTATGTCTTGTCTATGGCAGAACGTATACAAGGTAGATCCTTCTCAGGCTGCTTCTACAGGAACCAACTGATCTGAGTCTACTCTGTTTGCAAAGGCGTGAAAAGGTGTCTGTATGAAAAAAGGGTACACATTCTTACCACGCCAGAGGATACTGACAATGCTACAACGCTGAACTTTTTCCCTTTGACATAACCTTGATAGAATTTCTGTCCAGTGTTCAGCAATTCCGCCTCTGTGACGTTTCCATTCAGGTTCCATTCAGATACACTGTCATGTGATGATATCGCATGACGTTTTACAACTGCAGTCAGTAGTTCACGTCTCCACGAGAATTTGAAAACCAAGGGATCTTCTTCACGTGCAGGAAGAAAATCTTTGGATTTTTTGTTAAATAATTGAGGGAATGTAATTTCTTTATGAGATCCTTTACATTTTACATCAGCTGAAAATAAAAGACTTGCGTATATTAATATGTTTATATGACCCCGTCATCTTTAGAAACGAAAACAAGTCATATATTTCATACATACATTTAAAATCTGGATTATTCGATTTTTTGTATAAAAAAAAATAGACCCTTATAATCGGGGGCTGCTTAATGCATGGTGAAAGTCAGACAGAAAACTCCTACTGGAGCTTTCTGCTTGACTTTAACCATGCATTTATAATACTAATAATAATATTAATAATTAATAATACGTCTTTTAGTGTTCAAATAATCGAGATCTTACAACTATATTGTTTATTTATACATGACAGCATCAGATAACTCACATTGAGGACATGTTCATGTGTTCTTGCTATATGTTATATGTTTTATTAACATAACTCTTATACAGTAACATCTGGGTTATACATCTTTATACTGTTTTCGAATTCAAGTGAGGTCGCGAACATAGGGGTATGTACCGCTTCATTATACATACTATATAATAACAAGGGTTCCAACTGGCAGAACAGACATCCGTGCACCACAAGTACAAATATGAATGTAGCTCTTACAATTTCAATGATAACTTCGTAATTCTTTCGGCTATTGAAAGCCAATGTATTTTACTATTAAATAAATATAATCTTCTGGCGGTAACTTTTTTTACACAATATTTGCACAATTATCAATCCAACAATGATTTTCTCAAAAGTTCACGCGTTTTCTGGGTCATGGACACACGTTCGTTCACCCCGGTCCTACTATATCACAGCAATTACCTGGCGATTTGCAGTTCAAAAGAGGGCGTGGTTCAATAAAACAACTCAATTCTATCACCAATTTCCGTTTTTTGTCCCCTAAATAAGTAAGCAACTAGCAACAGTGGCTTTTCTGTCTGTCGTTAGTTTCTATTTCGGGTGGTGCCATTTTGGAAGAAATTTGAATGGAGCAATTTCATTTGATGATGGAAGGAAAACTTAGAAAATCCGTGACGTCACGTACAATGGTTTCTTCCTCGATGATTTGAAGCTTACTGACAAAAATCGCTAGTTTTACAGCATTGTTTTGATTCTGGGGACGAAAACGATGGAGATTGGTGATAGAATCGAGACCTTTTATTGAATCACGCTATCTTTGAACTGCATATGGTCAGGTTATCGCTGTGATAGGGTGAGACCGGGGTGAACGAACGATTGTCCATGACCCAGAAAACACGGGACATTTTGAGAAAATCATTAATAAATTGATAGTCGTGCATTAGTTACCGACAGGAGATTATATCTGTTTGTTAGTAAAATATATTGGCTTTCAATAGCCGGAAGAATTACGAAATGCTCATTTAAAGTGTAAGAGTTACAGTCCTACTTGTACTTGTGGTACACGGATGCCCGTTCTTCCAGTTGAAACCCTTGTTATTATATAGACTCCCATGAAGCAGTACAGACCCCTATGGTCGCGAATAGCGAGTTAAGGATTAACTCTTTCCTTCATATAAACGCCTTGTCGCGCATTTGCAAACAGGAGCCGTCTGATCAGGGTCTGCTCTGTTTGCTAAAGGAATTTGAAAGATCTGTTTCTTTATTTTCTAAAATTGCTACAATGTTGCACCTTCCATATTTCATTATAAGTATTTGATCAATGAATATTCAGTAGGTATTGAAATTTGAAATAAACAGAACGGGGAAACGGTTAAATCGTGAAGAAACAAAATGCTGATATAGCTTTTGCACACTGACCCGGTTATGCTGTAGAATTAATGACAGATATTGTCACTATCATAGATAAAATTGTAGTAAAACTACAAAACCCATGAGCTGAGCGAGCTGTTGCCTCTGTTTTGAAATGTGATACAACATGATAACGTTCAAATTGCTCGTAAATTGACAGACCGATAAGATTAGGCACACGTGCTTTTATAAATCATAATAAAACTACAGGCGTAACACTTTCTTGACCAAGAATTTCAAACATCTGGGCCAGGAGTTCAGACATAGGATTGTGCGTATGCAGCACAAAATGGGAAGGAAATAACATAAAATACTGAAATCTGAACATTATAAATATTTTTAGATGTACAGCAGAACCTCTTTATAACGACCACCTGATGAAAAAATGGGATCTACAGGTACAAATTGTTGCTAAATACCGAACAAAAGTAATGCAGAAGGCTCGTATAGGAGTTCCCTGTGAGTGTAATGTAGAAGGCTTTTATAGGAGCTACATCTGACTGTAACGCAGAAGGCTCCTATAGGACCTCACTATGAGTGTAATGTAGAAGGTTCCTACGAGCTTCCTGTGAGTGTAACGCAGAAGGCTTCTATAGGAGCTACATGTGAGTTCAATGTAGAAGGAGCATACACGAACTCCTTGTGAGTGTAATATAGAAGGTTCCTATATGAGCTCCATATAGGAGCTCCATGTGAATGCAATGTAGAAGGCTCCTATATGAGCTCCCTGTAAGTGTAATATATAAGGCTCCTATAGGAACTACATGTGAGTGTAATTTAGAAATATCATACATGAGCTCCCTGTGAGTGAAATGTAGAAGTCTCCTATAAGAGCTCCCTGTGAGGGTAAGGTAGAAGCCTCCTATATGAGCTCCATGTGAGTGTAATGTTAAAGGCTCCTATAGAAGTCCCCGAGAGTGCAATGTAGAAGGCTCCTATATTAGCTCCCTATATAAGCTCCATGTGAGTGTAATATAGAAGGCTCCTATATGAGCTCCCTGAAAGTGTAATGTAGAAGGCTCCTGTAGGAACTCCCTGCGAATGTAATTTAGAAGACTCCTATATGAAGTCCCTGTCATTATAATGTACCAGGCTCCTAAATGAGCTCCCTGTGAGTGTAATATAGAAGGTTCCTATATGAGCTCCCTGTGAATGTAATGTAGAATGTTCCTTTTAGGAGTTCACTGATAGTGTAATGTAGAAGCTTCCTATATGAGCTCCTTTTGAGGGTAATGTAGAAAGTTCCTATAGGAGTTCCCTATGAGTGTAATGTTGAAGGTTCCTAAATGAGCTACCTAAATGAACTCCCTGTGAGTGAAATGTAGATGGATCCTGTAGGAGCTCTCTGTGAGTGTAATGTAGAAGGCTCCTGTATGAGTTCCCTATATGGATTCCCTGTGAGTGTAATGTAGAAGCTTCCAATATGATCCCCGTGTGAGTGTAATGTAGAAGGTTCCAATATGATCCCCTTGTGAGTGTAATGTAGAAGGTTCCAATATGATCCCCGTGTGAGTGTAATGTAGAAGGTTCCAATATGATCCCCGTGTGCGTGTAATGTAGAAGGTTCCAATATGATCCCCGTGTGAGTGTAATGTAGAAGGTTCCAATATGATCCCCTTGTGAGTGTAATGTAGAAGGTTCCAATATGATTCCCTTGTGAGTGTAATGTAGAAGGTTCCAATATGATCCCCGTGTGCGTGTAATGTAGAAGGTTCCAATATGATCCCCGTGTGAGTGTAATGTAGAAGGTTCCAATATGATCCCCTTGTGAGTGTAATGTAGAAGGTTCCAATATGATTCCCTTGTGAGTGTAATGTAGAAGGTTCCAATATGATCCCCGTGTGAGTGTAATGTAGAAGGTTCCAATATGATCGCCGTGTGAGTGTAATGTAGAAGGTTCCAATATGATCGCCGTGTGAGTGTAATGTAGAAGGTTCCAATATGAGCTCCCTGTGAGTGTAATGTAGAAGGCTCCTGTATGAGTTCCCTATATGGATTCCCTGTGAGTGTAATGTAGAAGGTTCCAATATGATCCCCGTGTGAGTGTAATGTAGAAGGTTCAAATATGATCCCCGTGTGAGTGTAATGTAGAAGGTTCCAATATGATCCCCGTGTGAGTGTAATGTAGAAGCTTCCAATATGATCCCCGTGTGAGTGTAATGTAGAAGGTTCAAATATGATCCCCTTGTGAGTGTAATGTAGAAGGTTCCAATATGATCCCCTTGTGAGTGTAATGTAGAAGGTTCCAATATGATTCCCTTGTGAGTGTAATGTAGAAGGTTCCAATATGATCCCCGTGTGAGTGTAATGTAGAAGGTTCCAATATGATCGCCGTGTGAGTGTAATGTAGAAGGTTCAAATATGATCGCCGTGTGCGTGCAATGTAGAAGGTTCCAATATGATCGCCGTGTGCGTGTAATGTAGAAGGTTCTAATATGATCCCCCTGTGAGTGTAATGTAGAAGGTTCAAATATGATCCCCGTGTGCGTGTAATGTAGAAGGTTCCAATATGATCCCCGTGTGAGTGTAATGTAGAAGGTTCCAATATGATCCCCGTGTGCGTGTAATGTAGAAGACTTCTACATGAGGTCCCTGTGACTGTTATCGTCTATAAAATGTGGCACGTGCTTCAATTTCCTGTTTTCTTATTGTCCTCCAAAACAGTTTGGATTCTAATAAGACATCGAGTAACTCGGCGTCTTCTCTGTTACCAGCAGGCGCGGATTTAGAGGGGCGGAACCGGCGTACGCCCCTCCCCCCCCCCCCCCCTAAAATTGCAAAAACAATTTTTTAGTAATATTTTAGATCTATATAGAGTAAAACCTCTCTATAACGACCACTAAATTGTGTTAATTGGTTGGTATTTAGAGCAGGTGGCTGCTTAAAGCAAAGTGAGCGTTCTGTTTTACTTTCACCTTGCTTTAAGCAGCCACCCGCCTTTAACACAGCTCTATTTCATCAAACATAAAAATCTACCCCCTCCAAAAATCTTCTACGCCCCCCTAATCTGAAATCCTGGATCCTCACCTGACCAGAACAGAACAGAATTGATCACATAATTATTTGCCATTGGCAACGGGGTAACACGTATATCCGTCTAGTTGACGATCATTGCAAATGCATAAACAACATTTATAATATCAGAAAGAAGAACAACTTCCGAATGAAGCAACATTGATGTAGTTTTTCAACAAACTTTTAACTCGATTTGCCGAATAACCATGACAGAAGATATGGCATATCAAGATATTGCCATGCAGGCTTATGTGGTTATTATTGTTTTTCATTTTAAAAAAAAAGAATTATCAAGAAAAATAACATTTACAAATATAGAAAACACTTACTTGAATGAATTGCACTTATTATCTGCAAAAAAAGGAACATAATTTTCTCACAGCGATTTGAGAACAAATATCATAAACAAATTATGTCATGTATTCTTAGTACTGTTTTCTTTTCACTAGCATTTAAATGAAAACAAATATACTCAGAACATAATACTGGTAAAACATATTTAAGCCTTTACTGCATGCATATTCGTTTAACCCATTACTTCATAGGCTATTTTAGATACAACCTCTTAAAATAAATCTACCGACAAGGAACATTAACTAGAGAAAAGGAAAATTTTAGAATTTTGTAGTTTGAAACCATTGAGTGAAGGAGCAAATGCTCTATTTATCACAATGGTTTCCCGAAGTGACTTTTATGAGGGAAAGGGTTGAGAATAAATGACAGCATGGACATGCATCAGCTAAATCTTTATAATGACATATAAACACATGGTAGTTTGGTCATGACACAAGCCATACACTCTCATCTATATAATTCCATAATAAAACACAACAGATCCTACCAGACGTTTCGTTTAAGATTCGTCTGGTTTCGGTCTAATTTTTTTGCAACGACTTTAAAAGGCATATGTATGGAATAAAGGGCTAACTCTTCCACTGCCAATACCGTATCTATGATTACCTGTGCGAACCGTTCGAGGGCTTGGTGCAAAACGATTCTAACTCCTTCACTTTGTGAAGGAGTTAGAATAGTTTTGCACCAAGCTCTCGAGTTGAATCCAGACAGACGCGGAATTATTCTGCGTCTCATCAGTATTCAAATCGGTTGTCAACGTGTTAATGTTTTTGAAAGAAGTGGGGGGGTTAATTTAACGAACGAAAATTGTAGCAGACGGCAAATTCTGCAGACGACATTTTTTGGCAGCGAGAGAGAATGAAACCTTGAACGCAGTTAAAATAAAACGTTTTAATATCGCACAGTCTTGAAATCTCATAAAAACAATCATATAACACACATATGATCTAGGTAAATAAAATGTACTCATTTTGCAACCGTCAATCATTTTCATAAATGTATAGTTACATGTATCATATGATTCTTACACGTACATGTACGTATTTCAGTGTTCGAATCATCGAGATTTTACTGTACAGTAAAACATCTCTATAACGGCCACTAAATTACATCAAGTAGTTTGTGTTAAAAGGCAGGTGGCTGCTTAAAGCAAGGTGAAAGTAAAACAGAACGCTCCTATAAGAGCGTTCTGTTTTACTTTCACATTGCTTTAAGCAGCCACCTGCCCTAAATACCTACTCATTAACATAATCAAGTGGCCGTTATAGAGAGGTTTTACTGTATTTAAATCCATGAACATCTTATGTTTCTTATGAATGTTAACCCTTTATCTCATGAATAATTATGCAATAATGTTCATCGACCGGAGTAGTTTCATAATGGCGCCGCATCATGGTTGACACGATGGAACTGACTGAACATTTAGAACCAGTTCTATATAAGGAAAAAGAGCGCACCCTGATCAGACATTGTACGGGAGCTATCTGATCTGGGTCTGCTCTGTTTGAAAAGGTGAGAAAAGGTGAATCAATGAAGTAAATGATTAGCTGGTGATTGTTTTATTGTTTTTGTAAACATATATATATACAGTAAAACCTCGATTATTCGAATTTTCGTAATAAACGAATTTAGACCCTTTTAGGCAGGTGGCTGCTTAATGCATGGTGAAAGTCATGCAGAAAGCTCCTAGAGGAGCTTTCTGCATGACGTTCACCATGCATTAAGCTGCCACCCGTTCTTAAAGATCGATAATAATACGTATTTTAGTGTTCGGATGATCGAGGTTTTACTGTATATGTGATTGAATACATACCGCTAACAGTCCCAACTCCACTATCTGTACTTTCCAACACAAAGATGCCATGCTCATATTTATAAGCACATGGTAAATCACAAACAGCAGCTCTATGGGTGAGAAACAAACTAAACTGAGCGATACACACACACCAAGTGTCTGCAGTACTCGCCACAACAACACCAACGGGCACGGCACAGTTAACCCTTTCCCTGTTCTATGTTTATTCCAAATTTCAGAACCTACTGAATATTCATGAACAAAATAGATATAATGAAATATCGAAGGTGGAATATTGTAGCCATTTTAGGAGGTAAAGAAACAAATCCACTAGCAAACAGAACAGATCCTGATTAGACGGCTCCTCTAGGTGCCGTCTGATCTGGATGTACTCTGTTTGCAAGTACGTGAAACACATTCATATGGGGAAAAGGGTTAAGTTGGCGCCCAGTTAAATTTGCAACTCGTTATTCGAATAACGGATCAGACAATATTTCGCGGTTCTTTATTCGAATAACAAATTGTGTACTAGCAGTCTACTCTACGCTGCCCAAGGGTACTACCTACTTCAAACTAATTGCTAGCAGAATCCTTTGTTTTGATTCTTCAATAAATCTTCAAAATGGTTATTATATAATTTCGTTTATCATACAATTTCAACCATTAATCCAGTTAATTACAGATGGAGGGAAACCGCAGAGGTTCATCTGTACACGGAACAAATTCCATTGTTTCATGCACTAAACATTCGGGTACAACCACCGACCCACCCCAACCCAGCTGGAAGGCTTCCTCACATGAAAAATCCAAATGCTCAGACCGGGGTTCGAACCACAGCGGCTAGGGGCTTGTCAGACGAAGACCATAATCACTCGGCCACGGAGGCCCCACTGACTGTCTGGTCAAGCTCTGCTCTTTATGCTGATGAAGTAATACATGTACATGGTATGATTCTACAGTTTCTTCCATGACCATTCCCTAAGTCATATGTTACATTTGCCCGGTGCATTAGTGTCTACTGTTAACCCATTCCCACTTAGGCTATTTTTAGACCTAACTTTTTTCATTAAATCTACCAAAAAGGAACATTTACTAGAGAAACGGAAATTTTCAGAATTGAGAAGTTTTGAAACCATTGTGATAAATAGAGCATTTGCTCCTGGGGAGCAAATGCTCTATTTATCACAATGGTTTCACAAAAGTGACTTTTACAGAAGCGTCAAAGGGCGTCAATATGCGGGAATGGGTTAAATTGCTTTGCTGTAATAACACCTCTGTCCCGATAACTGCGACCTAGTCGAGCGACTAGTACATGCAAACAACTTGGCACCTGATGAAACGCCGAGTAACTCGGCAAGTGGGAAATACTTAATCGGCACCAGATTTAAACTTGAGCAGATATTTTTCCCAGTGAGGTAACTCTTTATATTTACCTGGTTCGCGTGGTTCACGGCTATATGAACCTCATAACTCTCGACCGGTCTGTATGTTGTTTGATATCACAGTTAAGGTTACATGTACTTGAAATAAATATCATTCTAATTAGATTTTTTTCTGAAGTTAATGCTTCAAAGAAATGAAGCTTAGTCCAATCTGATTAGACGTACGAATTCACTCTATACAACAAACAGTAGCATTTACAGTGAAGAGGCAGAATTAACCCGATTCTCAGTTTAGTATTTAACCCTTCTCTTGCTGAATTTTAAAATACATTTCTCCTTCTTTACCCATGCCCTGTTGTATAATTACCTATATCTTCACTGTGTACAATTATTTCGCTGTGCAATCACTGCTGTGGAGTGCATTGGTTGCTCCTGCAGGAGCTGTCTCATCTGGGTCTTCACTATTTACAGGTAGGTATATTGACGTGAATAGCAAGCGAAGGGTTAACATATTGTACTGATTGTTATCTGTTTATATTTACATATGTTCATTTTGACAAGAAAGTTGCATTGTCTGCTTTGTTAAGATAATAATATCTGGTGCTGAACAGTTTGTATCATAATAATAAGCAACCAGTGGATTTGGATTTAGGCCTCTTTTTCCGGTGTCTTCCCTAACCACAGCAGTGTAAAGATGAAAGTAGACTGAAGAGGATGCGTCATAAGTAGGCTAATGTAAAGATAAGTATGTTTTGCCACAAGAAGCCATGATTTCTGACCAAAGAATAACTCGGTTTCTTAGCCATTTACTTCATATGAAGTTGAACTTCGATATCCCGAACTTCAAGGAACCATACCAATTACGTCGAGATAACCCAAGTCGATTAATCCGATTTCTAATTTGAATAAAATCTCAAGTCCACAGCTAAATGCAGGTCGAAAGTAATGCCGAAAGCTCCTGTTTAAGAGCTTTCCGCATTACCTTCGATCTGCATTAAGCTGTCACATATGTTTCTAGATATGCGCAGTGATACATTTTAGAACAATTCTGTGTTGTAAAACTTATTCCAAAGTTATTCCAAAATCGAGTTATCCGATATCGAAGTTCAACTGTACTCTTATGCGCCTTTTAACGCCTTTGCAAACAGAGTAGACCCAGATCAGACGGTTCCTATTGGAGCCATATGATCACTATCTGCTCACTGGACTTATGAAATTATATACATCTGATTCTACAGTTTCTGCCACGGCCAAAATCTCCCGTGTAAACATGCAGTTGTAAAAATCCATCTAATTAATATTCATGATTAGTCAATAGTCATCATTGTTTACATAAATATTCATGGAATAAATGGTCTTTCATCATGCTCGTATTCCTACAAGGATCCGCCTATCATGAATGTATACTATTTTACAATGTAGAAGGACATTTACACAACTACTAGATAATTAGGTACAGTCAACCCCCTCTAAACCGGACGTTCGAATTGGTATTAATGCCGGTATGTACGACAGGTGGCAGCTTAATACAAGGTGAATGTCATGCAGAAACCTCCTCTATGAGCTTTCTGCACGACTTTCACCCTGCATTAAGCAGCCATCTGCCTAAAGTACAGTAAAACCTCACCAAAATACATAAAAAAGTTTGCGTTAAAGGCAGGTGGCTACTTAAAGCAAGGTGAAAGTAAAAGAGAATGCTCCTGTGGGAGCGTTCTGTTTTACTTTCACCTTGCTTTAAGCAATCACCTGCTCTAAATACCAACTAATTAACACAATTTAGTGGTCGTTATAGAGAGGTTTTACTTATCTAAATTCGTATTTAATATACTTCAGGTTTAGAGGGGTTTCACTGTATTCTGTAACATACAAGCACACAAAATAGACCCAGATTAAACAACTCTTACATGATTGTGTTTCTGTTCTCGGTTTGCTATGATTGCCAAGGCGTGAAAGGCGGGCTTGACTTATAAATGATCAGGGTCCTCTTGGTTTGCTGAAGGAACTATACCGGGCTGAGTCCAAAGTTTCTCTTATAGCCATAAGTTCCCTTGTTCAGGAGTCGTTAAAAATCAATCATTAAATATCCATGGCAATATATATTCTGTCATTATGCAATAAAGGGTCAAAAAGGAGATGCATGTTTACACAGAACGACAGTATTCTAGAAATTATATTAACCCGTCCCCTTATATAAACGTGTTTTCACGCATCTGCAAACAGAGTAGACCCAGATAGGAACCGTCTGATCAGGGTCTGTCCTGTTTTCAAATGCAATTTGATAAATCTGTTTCTATACTTTCTAAAATGGTTACAATATTCCAGCTTCCATATTGCATTATAACTATGTTGTCCATGAATATTCATTAGGTATTGAAATTTGCAATTAGCATAAAAGAGGGAAAGGGTCAAGAAACACACGTGACAGCTTAATACAGGTCTAAAGTAATGCTGAAAGCTCCTACAGGAGCTTTCAGCATTACTTTAGACCTGTATCAAAGGCTACAGGAGCTTTCAGCATTACTTTAGACCTGTATTAAGCTGTGAATTCGAGAAAATATTCAGATTAGAAAACGGATAACCCCACTTCTGTTATCTCGAACTAATTTGTATGGTCCTTTGAAGTTCGAGATATCGAAGTTCAACTGTAGTTCTATAAGGAGAGTAGACACTAAACAGATGTTCCTATAAGAGTCATCTGATCATAGTCTACTCTGTTTGCAAAAGCGTACAGTGCATAACTATGGAGTACAAGTTTAAACTTGATGGTTTCTGAGTTTGCCTCTGAGGTAAAAGTACATTTATGAAATGACCCCATAGTCGATATTGTACTTTTAAGATATCGTGATTGAGGAAGATCTGAAAGAAAATGTACAGTATAACCGTTCTTAACCGGAATTCTAGTAGAGAACAATTTAGATAATTTTAGGCAGGTGGCGGCTTACTGCAGGGTGAAAGTCATACAGAAAGCTTCTAGATGAGCTTTCTGTTTGATTTTCATCCTGCATTAAGCTGTAACATGTTTCCAAGACCGATATCTATGCTAAATTTAACGTCCAGTTTAGAGGGGGTTTACTGTATAGATTCAGCGAAAGCTATTTGTACCTCCTTCTTTAATATTTAACTGATGTTTCTATGTCCGTTAGAAATACATGTACAATCAAAGGCTAAAATGGTTTGGATCCCGACAAGATGCCGAGTATCTCTGTGTCTCATCTGAATCCAGAAATGTTGAATTATCGCTGAAACAATGGCATATCTCTGCTGTGAACTGTACGCAGTGATTCTCGCGAAGTTGCCAATAATAGAAGTTCATAATACGAATATAATTTGATTTGCGATTCTCTATAAATATACAATTAATTGAATATTTTAGGAATATTACAATAATGTAGATAGAACGATCACGAAAGTAATTACGTGCAGAATATGAAATAGAGGATAAAACGTCGAACTTTATTAACCATTTTACCGCCAATGTCGCAAAAAATGCACTACGACAAATAGTGCAGTCCAAGATCAAACGCCGCCTTTTCAAGACGACGTCAGATCTTGGACTTCACTCTTTAGTAGATTAATCGGATAGTGAATACGTTTAGATTTACACTGTTTGCGTGTTAGGGTGGTGATGGAATAAGTGTGAGGTTGGGCGCCACTAAACCGGTTTAAACACCAACTGACACTTGTCACTGACCGTTCCAATACGGTACTTCCATCCTCTCCCTAATTGTTTTGTCCTGGTGCTGTTCGAGCGACTGTTTGTTTTGTATGTGGTGTTTCCTGTATGACTCATACATTTACTGTGCTATGTTTATTAGTCCCCTACCGGCGATAGTCTAAGTGGACTGTAGTTTTTGGTTACGTCTGTCCGTCCGTGTGTACGCCCGTCCGTCATTCAATCAGTTGTCCGGACTTTTATTGCCGTTTGTTTAAGATATTAAGTTTATATTTAGTATAAAGCTAAATCTAGATGAGTTACAGCTTAAGTTTGAATATCGGTCCGGTTGAATAATTTTTGCTAGAGTCATGGCCCTTGGACCGCATTTTTTAATTGTCCGGACTTTTTTGGAAGTGGATCGAGATGTCAACTTTGTATTTGTTATAAAACTAAATCTAGCTGAGTTATAGCTTATGTTCAAATGTCGGTACGGTTAAGTAATTTTTGCTACAGTCATGGCCCTTGGCCCTTGGCTTTAGATATCAACTTTAAAATATAGTATAAAGCTAATGCTAGATGAGTTGCAGCTTAAGTTCGAATCTTAGTCTGGTTGAATAATTGTTGCCAGAGTTATGGCCCTTGAACTTGAAATATTTCGTCATATTCTCAATGGTCAAAAGTGACTTTTTGGAAAGTTGTTGGCAGAAAGCTAACTCTAGAAGTTTTGTCTATTTGTTTTGTCGGAGTTATGGTTCCTTGAACTTGAAATTTCACGAATAAATACCTAGATTTTGATCGTTGGAGTTGACATTACACACAAAAATCCTATTATATGATATTGTCTTGCAGCAGCCATAACTCTTCTATGAATTTTAACAGTGAGAGTTATCCCCCTTTTGACTAACAATAGTTGGTAAAAAAAATTGGGGGAAGGGGGGGGGGGGTAAAAGGGGAGGGATAGTGTCATGAAACTTATTAATCATGTTTTTAATACTTGATTGAATGCTATGAGTCAGAAGTGATGTATTTGATTCAATAAGTATGATATATTTAATTCTGTATGAATGTGCAGCACGTAAGGGCTTTTCATTAAATTGTGACAAAGAGTTCAGCCAGTAGGGGACTATGGCATTGCTCCCATTGTCCCCGTAACTTGTGTATTTAGTGTTCGATTTAGGGATGTTCTATTGTATGATAATGCTAGTGTTTGTGTACTTATTTCTGATGTACATTCATATCATGTTGCTTATTGAAGCTCTTAACCCTTGACTTCATAAATACGTCTTTACAAAGAGATATTACCCAGATCATCCTATAGCAGCCGTCTGATCAGGATAAGCTCTATTTGCTTATGAAATTATATAGACCTTGGTCTTTACTTTCTGCCATTGTCAAAACGCTCTTTTTCATGTACCTATGTAAAAACGTCCATTTAATATTCATGATGTCATTATTTCTGACATGAATATTCATGGAGTAAAGGGTTAACACTTACCGCTAATGTATGTCGGTGGAATACAGCAAAACCCCGTTAATGCGACCACTTAATAAAGAGCCACTGGCGTCGTTTAAAGCAGGTGGTTGCTTAATGCAGGATGAAAGTTATGCAGAAAGCTCCTATAGGAGCTTTCTGCATAACATTCGTCCTGCATTAAGCTACCACCTGCCTCTGTCACCCAGCATAATTATGCCCATATTTGTTGGTCGCATTAGAGGGGTTTTACTGTATGTGGTGCAATAGTGACTACTTCCGAGTCATCAAATGCATTGACCAAGTGTCAAACAGCCTAGATACAGATACGACTTCGAGTTACTCGGTGTCTCAACTGGATTCAAGTTGTTTGCAAACGCGAGTCAGGTCGCGGTTAGCGAGAGAAGGGTTAACACATACTTGTGGTATACAGCAGCCGTGCAATAGTACAGGAACCAGTTGACTCACCATTAGACCAATCCTACCCGTTCTATGAGTCACTAACCTAACCGCCATACAAACACTACCCGTTCTATGACTCGCTAACCTAACCACCTAACCAGAACACTGACCCTTTGTAAACGCAATAGACCAAGATCAGTCGACTTCTCTATGAGACGTCTGATAAGGGCAGAGCTACAGATAAGGATACCTACCCAAATACTGAAATGGTCATTTCTCCACAAAACCCTATACTGTGACCGCTCTTTTCGATTTTACCATTTCAAAACTTCAATGGCCTATCATGCAATTATAAAATTCAGCTAGTTAATATTCGTGATGTCATTATTTCTCACAGGAATATTCATGAGGAAAAGAGCACTCCGGGAAAATGTTCGTCGGTTCCTTCATATAAAACGTGTTTTCACACATCTGCAATCAGAATAGACCCAGATCAGACGGCTCCAATAGCAGCCGTCTGATCAAGGTTTGCTCTGTTTGCTAATGGAATTTGAACAATCTGTTTCTTTACTTTCTTAAATGGCTACAATGGTCCACCTTCTATATTTAATTATAACTAGCTTGTCCATGAATATTCAGTAGGTATTGAAATATGAAATATGGAATAACTTAAAACAGGGAAAGAGTTAAGGAAAAAATACATGAATGAAACAGTTGTCATTGGAATCATATCTGGATCCTTACGAGCTGTTTGATTATCACGGACTTGTAATATCATATCTGAATCATAACGGACTGCATGATTATCACGGACTTGTAATATCATATCTGAATCCTAACGGACTGCATGATTATCAAGGACTTGTAATATCATATATGGGTCCTAACGGGCTGCATGATTATCACGGACTTGTAATATAATATATGGACCATAACGGACTGCATGATTATCACGGGCTTGTAATATCATATCTGAATCCTAACGGACTGCATGATTATCAAGGACTTGTAATATCATATATTGGTCCTAACGGGCTGCATGATTATCACGGACTTGTAATATAATATATGGACCATCACGGACTGCATGCTTATCACGGGCTTGTAATATCATATGCAAACAGTTTGGATTATGATGCCACTGCGAATCACTCGTTTTCTCATTGCCAGTCACAATACCAGTCACTCCGTATTTATTGAAGAGAATTGTATCAGATGACAAATGCTTGTAGACGAAATTGCGAGCAAAGGCTGTATAAAAAATAGTGGCATTGGTTTATAGATTACTTCAAAACACGTTGCATTGTATGACGCAGTTTGTGGTGCGTTTACGTTTGCAGCATCTGTCTGTGTGCCACTGAAATATTGGCAATACAGTACAAACTAGTCGAATGTTAAAAATTCGTGTCAATGTCGGTCTTTAACTCTTTCCCGTATATATACGTGTTGTCACGAATTTGCAAACAGAGTAGACCCAGATCAGACGGCTCCAAGAGGAGCCGTCTGATCAGGGTATGCTCTGTTTTTTAATAGAATTTGATAGTATATTTTTTCTTTGCTTTCTCTACAATGTTCCACTTTCCATATATCTATATAACTATTTTGTTAATGAATATTCAGTAGGTATTGAAATTTGGCCTAAATATAGAACAAGGAAAGTGTTAAGACAGGTGGCAACTTAATTTAGGGTGAAAGTCAAACAAAAAGCTGCAAAATGAGCTTTCTGCATAAATTTCACCGTGCATTAGGCAGCCACATAAAACTTTTTTTTTCTTTACTATAAGTTTCAATTAGCGAGGGTTTGCTGCATGACATAATCTATTTGTTATAAAACCCCTTTCTGCGCCAATTTTCTAATTGTCGTCTGCAAACCAATTTTGTTAAATCATTCGGTAAAATAAAAAAATGGGATAAATAAATGCAAATTTCAAAGGAATAAGGCACATATATAGAAATAGAGTTTGAGACAAAAAATGAAGCCTTGAAAAGGCGGCGTCTGATCTGGTTTATGGATAAAAGTGTTAAGACAAAATATAGCTCAAATTCAAGATGACGCATATGAGTTTTTTTATAATAAGAAAATTGTGTTCTAGATCAAGCAACAACCTGCTTTTAAAAAGCACTCCTGTATATTCATTAAGAGGTCAATATGGGAAGGTTCTTCAGTCTATAGTTTAACACATTACCTCCTAGTGACGCATTTTTGCACCTCTATAAAATTTCCATTTTGAAAACATTATGATAAATAGAGCATTTGCTCCACAGGAGCTTATGCTCTATTTATCACAATGGTTTCCCGACTACACAATTCTAAAACTCTCCTTTTCTATAGTTAATACTCCTTTTCGGTATATTTATTAAAAGAAGTTGGGTCTAAAACAAGCCTAGGAGAGAATGAGTAAACCCTTTACTATATAGGTATACGCCTTTAACCCATTCCCTCATAAGCTATTTTTAGACGCAACCTCTTTTAATTAATCTACCAAAAAGGAGCATTTACTAGGAAAAAGGAAAATTTTAGAAATGTGTAGTAATGAAACCATTGTGATAAATGGAGCATTTGCTCCTAAGGAGCAAATGCTCTATTTATCACAATGGTTTCAAAAAGTTACATTTACAGAGGCGTCAAAAGGCGTCAAAATGAGGGAATGGGTTAAGACATTTGCAAACAGAGTACATCCTGATGGTACTGGTATAGATCTGATTCTACAGCTTTTACCAATGCCAAACCTTTACTTGTCCATCTGCCAGTATATATATTAACTGTAATTCATACATACATTATTACATAGATGAATCGGTATGGGGTAAAATGTTAAACTATATCTCCAAGAAGTGTTACGAGCTTAGAACTCAATACGATATAATTGTCGTATAAGGGTGATAAAATTGGTTACCATACGACACCATTGTTTTGTACAGAAATACAAAGTAAGGGTTACACATATATATGTTTTATTTTCAATCTTATGTAGGACATGAATTAAGAACAGCTAAACATGTTAAACACTTTCCTTCATATCAACGTAACTTTATGCATTTGCAAACAGAGTAGACCCGGAGCAGACGGCTCTAATAGGAGCCGTCTGATCTGGGTCTGCTCTGTTTGCTCTTGACATGATATAGATCTGATTCTACAGTTTTTGTCAATGCTAAACATTCCCTTGATAAGTTTACATAATATAAATTCTGCTAAAAATATTCATTCCTTACATGAATATTGAACAGGGAAAGGGTTAAAATGGCATTGGATAACAGCGTTAATATTCGTTAGTATTCGTTGTAACTAAACGCAGAACAAAATAAACATATTATAAATAGATGTCTGCTTTATCCTTTCCCTGTTCTATGTTAAAGGCATACCTTTGGCCAAAATGATAAACCATAAGTCAGTACCTTTTCACAACACCGCTCTACGACTTTTGCAAACAGAGCCTGCTGGGAGCCGTCTGATCGGGGTCTGCTCTGTTTGCTTATGGAATAATATAGACCTGATTCTACAGTTTCTGCAAAGGGCACACTCTTATGTATTGATAAGCTATTATAAAAATTAATATGATTAATTTTCATAATAATCTAATTTCCCACATTAATATTATTGGAGCAAAGGGTTATAGTATGTTGCCAAGCAACAATGAAGAGCGTGTGAGCTGTTTAACATGTCAGGCCTCATAGTAAACATAAATTCTGATGTAATCATTGTATTACTCCAACCCATTTTTGTACCACCTGTGACAGAAAACACATATTTGATACGCCTACCTTCTTATTCCTTTGCAAACATGAGCAGACCCATGGTTAAACGACAGATCATTTAAATACAGTAAAATCTCGATTATTCGAATTTTCTGTATATAAGAATGTAGATCCTTTAAGGCAGGTGGTTGCTTAATGCATGGTGAAAGTCATGCAAAAGCTCCTAGAGGAGCTTTCTGCATGACTTTCACCATGCATTAAGCTGCCACCTGTCTTAAGGCTCGATAATAATACGTATTTTAGTGTTCGAATAATCGCTAATGATACGTATTTTAGTGTTCGAATGATCGAGATTTTACTGTATATTATTCTTTTGAGAAAAAGAATTCAAAATCCAATTAATCATTTATGTCTGATGTTTCATTAAAACAAGACAAGCACAAAACAATACCAGCACTGTACAAATCAGATGAAAATGCCTCTTTAGAGAATAAAAAAACTGTTCAGTGCGTGCACGTTCATAAAACACAATATCATTACAGGTACGCATGTAACATGAAAGCATATTCGATTTCTGCGTACATCTCAATTACCAGTAATTGCACCAAATAACATTTACCCGCTGTGAAAAATAAAAAATGACTGCTAAAACTTGGATCTGTTCCAAAGTTTGACTACTTCCGATTCGATCAAGCGTTTGACCGAGTGTGTCATCTTCGATGCCTGTTAGGTCGCTGATAGCAAGTTAAGAATATAAAAAAAAAGAGAAAAAACAACATAAATACTACTAGTTTTGCACAACATAGCAGATTGAAACATCATGGGCTTGACCACAGACAACTTTGAACATTGAAATGGAATTGATATCGAATGTCTTGTCGATATAATGGTTTCGTTATACGGCCACATGATTGTTATAATTATATCGCCGGATGATAGTTTCAGTTTCCTTTCTTATCAGCGTCCGTGCCGATAGTCTGTGATGCGAACTCGTCCCGGAAACGTTTGCTCGCTATCATGTAGACGACTGGATAAAACATGGTGGACATCTTGGCGGTGAGCGGCGGAATGACAGAAGCAAGCATCGTCATCTTTGAGTGACTGAATAGCGACCAGAATGCAAAGAACGCATAAGCCGCAAAGCCAATCGTAGATATAGCAAGGTTGGCAACAGCAATCTGAAATTATATTTATTTTAAATGTTATTTACTTTAAATGTGTCTATTTTTATTTTTGAACCACTCACCTGTTTCATTTTGAGGGGGACACCACACTCAAAATATATGTTGGCTTAAAACATTGACATCGATTGATTTCAACAAACAGTGCAGACCATTAAGTAGACTGAAGGAGTCATACGGTCTTGGTTTGTGTTGTTTACTTATGTCCCACTTATCGCATAATCTGCTGTGTGAGAGTGCCGAAACAGAGTGCAATAAACCGCGGAAATGCACTAGTGCATTTAAGTCAAAATAGAGCATACGCACAACCAATGCATACGGGTAATGTGATAAAAAGAATCTTACATTAGTGTTCATTACAAATTGTTTTATGAAACTGGTTTACTATAAGGAATATGACACTCGCTAAAGCTTTTGTCATATTATAATAGAAAAATCGATTCATAAAAATTAGGAAAATAATACACGTATGTAGTGCTATAAAATATATTTGCAGCATTTTTTGAAGAAAAAAAAGAGACAGAAAACAGAACAAGAATAACAAACCGAGTTAATCAAATATGTGCAATACTAAAGAGTTATTGCCTTTGAACACTACATACATTGCACTTTCTCTTGTGGAATGCTCCGTAAGTAGCTTTAACACTGTAATCCATATATTCGCCTTTCGACAGTTCCTGTATGAGTCATCTGCTCAGTTTTCTTGTGAATTGATACATATCTAATTCTACAGTTCTGTCAAAGTAAGTAAAATCATTAGTTCATATACCATCATAAAAATCATCTAATACATATTAATTATGTCAATATTTCTTAAATGAATATTCGTGAAGTAAAGGTTAGGCGCATTAAATGTCTTCTTCCGGTAATATGTAATAGGCTGGGTCCTAGTAGTGGTTACCGTAGCATCCCTCCCTAGACTTTTTTTCATGGGTACCAAATTGTTCGTTGGGGTCCTCAGAACACATTTTGAGCATGCCCCCAAAAATAAGTTTGTCTCAGCTATGTTTTATTTAACGGTTTCCATGGTAACCCGAGGTAATTTTCGAAACTACCTTGGTTCAGAAAATGTGTCATAACTTTGCTTTTAGAAGCAATAGAAGGTCAAAACAAGTACCAAAGTAAAGCAGATACATATAGCTTGAATATGATATATGATTTAATTAATATTCATAAATGCATTCTTATGAATATTAATGATGAAGTAAGAAAATGCGTTTTTTTAGAAAAAAGGAGTTTGTTGTTTAGTCTGAGAGGCTTATTAATGCACAAAAATTATTGAATTTAGGTTTAAATTGTTCGTTTGGGTCCTCAGAACACATTTTGAGTATTTCCCCAAATAACTTTGTCCCATCTATGTTTTATTAAACGGTTTCCATGGTAACCCGAGGTTAATTTCGAAACATCATTGGTTCAGAAAATGCGCAATAACTTTGCTTTTAGAGGCAATAGAAGGACAAAAAAAGTACCAAAGTAAAGCAGAGACATATAGCTTGAATATGATGTATTATTTTATTAATATTCATAAATGCATTCTAATGAATATTAATGAGGAAGTGAAAAAATCCGCTTTTTTAGAAAATGAGCTTGTTGTTTAGTCTTAGAGGCCAAATGCACAGAAATTATTGAATTCAGGTTTAAAGTGTTCGTTGGTGTCCTCAGAACACTTTTTGAGCATTCCCCCAAAATAATTGTGACCCAGCCATGTTTTATTAAACGGTTTCCATGGTAACCCCAGGTAAGTTTCGAAACTATTTTGATTAAAAAAATGCGTCATAACTTTGCTTTTAGAGGCAATAGAAGGACAAAACAAAAACCAACGTAAAGCAGAGACATATAGCTTGATTACGATATGTAATTCTATTAATACTCATTATGCATTCTTATGAATATTAATGAGGAAGTAAAATATGAATTTTTAGTAAAACGATTTTGTTTTTAATCTGAGAGGCCTAATAATATACAAAGAGTTATTGAATGCAGGTTTAAATGTTTTAATATCATCATACAAAGAAAAAAACATCTTTGGTTCATGTAATATTTCTAAAAACATGTATATTTAAGCTAATTTGCATATAACGTGCGTAAATGAATAAACACTTTAACATAAGCACTATATGTAGCATTGTTTCGAGTGCACTATCTCTTCTATTATTTATTTTACGTAAAATACCAGATATTGAACAAAGATTGACAAGAGCAGAGGGTCATTACTTTGGGTTCATGAATATTAATGCATATTTATGAATATTAATGACATGTAAACATAAACACACTTGAATGAGCTGTTCTTTTTAGCTGAGGTTATTTTAGTTAACCAGTACAGAGTTTGATACTGACTGAAACAGAGATATTGATGTTCATGTATATAAATATGTAAACTGTTGTAGAAAAGTAAGTTTTCTATTATATTGCAATATACATGTATGTGAACAACATATTTCTTGTAAAAGAAATACAGCGGAGGAATTGAGCCTCATGCATGTTTTATGAAGAATATTACTTTTATGAGTGTTTTGCAATACAAAAGAAAATATATATAGCATCTCGGCTGCAATCATCAGCTTATGTTTACCCATATTAGCCTTGCGTGACTTCGAACTTACTCGCGATGTCTTATGCATTTGCTTGATTATTTACCACAGCGTGCCAGAGCAACTCAAGGCTTCTTGCGGGCATTTCGCGACAGGCTGGACAACTCATTAAGTGTGTCTGGCCTGCTGCGGATGCTCCGCTTCAGCTCCCTGTCCAGTTTCATCCCTCTGGACATGGGAGGCTTAGGAGTTTGCTGCCCGACGGAAGAAGTATTCTTCTCTTTGGTCAGCGTCTCCCTAGCAACAGACAAATCACTGTCTTCTAAAGCTCAGAAGAAGCCTGCTTTTTCTTTAAAATCTCCTTCGTCAACAGCCCCTGTGGTGCAGTCGATTCCCCAGTTGTTAGTTTTCTACTGGGCATTATGTCTCTACACCGCATTACAGTGGTGAAAGTCAACAGGTAGCTGCTCTGGCTAAGTCTAAACGTTCTTGGTCGTCTAGACCCTGCAATTACTCTTCATCTTCTGAGTACACTTCGTACTCCCCAGCCCCCATCCAACCCACCCCGTAGGAGGCGTAAAAAACCTTCTTATTATTCTAATGGGGACCGGCACTCGCACCGCTCTCATCGCAGGCGCAGATCGAGGTCTTACCATTACTATTTTATGCAAAGACACCGCTCTTCCTCCTCAGATTCGCCTGCTGGTCGCTCTCGCTAGCCGACACTCATTCTGGGAACCAGCAAGCTTCACCTTACTGGCGACCTGACCAGAAAGGTCATGGGACTCCCCCTCAGTGATCCCCATTCCCCTTTCCTCTCGGCTCCCCGCCCCCAAGCCCGTTCTGGCTTACACCCCACTCGGGGCATGTTGTGAGTTCATACCTAGAGGGAGAATAGCTCTCACGTGAACCCACAGTCCACACTTCTATGTCTGTGGCGGGTCCCACTCCTCCCGGGTGCTGCCATCCGTGGCGTTCACCAGGGCGGATTCTGAGGGAGAGCAGGAAGACACTTTGTCCATTATGGCTCCTAGGGATGATCCTATTTTTAAGGGAATCAGAATCTGTGGAAGCCTCTCACTCAGATTTAGCTTAGTCCTCTTCTTCTTTAGATGATTCTGAACATCAATATTTTTCTATTGAGAAGGTGTGTGAAGATTGTTTTAGAAACCTTCCCTTTTCCCCCTCAGGACTGGCATCTCAGGGTTCTTTCCCTTCCCGCCCTAGGGGATCTGGGCCTTCTAGGCCCCAGCCCTAGGGACACGCGCTTTCTGCCCCTTTCCGATCCGACCCTTCATCAATGTGGCGCACTATCACTCAGGAACCTTAGACCCTCTTTATTGTAGAGAAGGGCTATCGTGTCCCTCTGGGTCAACAGCCTCCTCTCTCCAGAGAGAGGGAATTCTACTAATTAACTTTAAATTTTTAGATTTTAATTAAATAACAGATAAGAACAGCTAATTTAAGCGTGTTTATTTTTACATCTCATTAATATTCATAAATATGGCATTTATATTCAAAAGACATGAACAAATCAATTATATACACACAGGAATGATCCTCTGCTCTCGTCTGTTTTGGTACAAGTTTTGGTATTTTACGTAAAATAAATCACAGAAAAGATATTATACTCAAAATAATACTAAATACAATGCTCAGAGAAAATTGCTTATTCCTTTACGCACATTATATGCAAAATAGCTGAAATATGTATGCTTTATAGAAATATTACCTGCAACAAAGATAGTTCATTTTCCTTGTATGATCACATGAAAACATTCAAACATGAATTCAATAACTCTTGTTTATTAATAGGCCTCTCAGACTAAACAATAAACTACTTTTTTCTAAACAAAAACCGGAATGTTTTACTTCCTCATTAATATTCATAAGAATACATTTATGAAAATTAGTGAAATTACATATCATATTCAAGTTATATGTCTTTGCTTTATTTAGGTTCTTGTTTTGTCCTATTTTTTGCCTCTAAAAGCAAAGTTATGACGCATTTTTTTACCCACGGTTATTTCGAAATTTACCTCGGGTTACCATGGAAACAGTTAAAAAAGAACATAGCTGGGACACAATGTTTTGGGGGGAATGCTTAAATTGTATTTTGCGGACCACAACGAACAATTTAAACCTGAATTCAATAGTTTTTGTGCATCAATAGGCCTCTAAGACTAATCAACAAACTCCTTTTTCTAAAAAAAAAAAAGCGGATTTTTTATACTTCCTCATTAATATTCATAAGCAATCATATATGAATGTTATTAAAATTATATATCATAATCAAGTAACATGTCTCGGCTTTACTTTGGTTTTGGTTTTGTCCTTCTTTTGCCTCTAAAAGCAAAGTTATTACGCATTTTCTGAACCAATGATGTTCGAAATTTACCTCGGGTTACCATGGAAACCGTTCAATAAAACATATATGGGACTAAATTACTTTAGGAAAATACTCAAAATGTGTTCTGAGGACCCAAGCGAACAATTTAAACCTAAATTCAATAATGTCTGTGCATTAATAAGCCTCTCAGACTAAACAACAAACTCCTTTTTTCTAAAAAAAACGCATTTTTTTACTTCCTCATTAATATTCATAAGAATGCGTTTATGAATATTAATTAAATCATATATCATATTCAAGCTATATGTATCTGCTTTACTTTGGTACTTGTTTTGACCTTCTATTGCTTCTAAAAGCAAAGTTATAACGCATTTTCTGAACCAAGGTAGTTTCGAAAATTACCTCGGGTTACCATGGAAACCGTTAAATAAAACATAGCTGAGACAAACTTATTTTTGGGGGCATGCTCAAAATGTGTTCTGAGGACCCCAACGACCAAATTGGTACCCATGAAAAAAGTCTAGGGGGGATGCTACGGTAACCACTACTAGGACCCAGCCTATAACAGTAATGGTTCGGACAAGAGAAGTTGGTAAAATACTATGGTGGAGATTCTTCCATAAAGGAAAGTAACACTGTTATGACTATACAAAACACCTCCTCGTGTCCTGATCCACTTGTAAGACATGCGTCAATGGTTTTCAATACTTTTGATCGAATGCAATGAACAAAAATAACAAGAAAGCAAACGCACAAAAATAGAGAAGGGGGGTAATTTAATCGTGGAAAACTGTCAGTTGCATTTCCTTATGACTTCGCCTTCTATTAACAATATCAGGTATAATAGAACGGACAAAAGAAAACTAGAAATATACTAAACGGGAGCTAAAACTGTGAGCATTCGTTGCACTTTCTCATATTAAGTTATATTAGGAAATATATTAACACTTTCGGAGAAACAATGCAAAGCAGTACGATGTTAGAGCGGTCTCATGTGTGGACGGACGGATTGGAGTACCAGCTGGAAATTAAATGCTCCTACATGTACTTTGAGGTCCTTAACTCTTTACCTGTTCAATATTCATAATAGAAATAACGCTGTCATGAATATGTATTAGCTGTATTTTATAACGGTAAATTAATTTTTTGTTACTATATAATGATATTAACTGTGCAATTAGAACTATATATAATTATTTAACCCATTTGCTCCCAGTGGATTCTTCCATGTTTATATATTGGATTAGTCCATTTTTTATTTAAGGGTGCCTGGCCTAAATTTTCAATTTCGTTTTGTTATTGAAATTCGTATCAGCAAACAGTGCAGACTCTGATCAGACGCCACGTTGTGCGGCGTCTGATCAGAATCTACACTGTTTGCCTACGACCCACATATGGGATCGTGGGAGCAAATGGGTTAAGCAAAACAGAGCAGATCATGATCAGACGGCTGCTACGGGAGTTGTCTAATCTGGGTCTACTCTGTTTGCAAAAGGTGTGAATATGAGGTCACATCAGGTATGGGAAAACGGATAAAGTAGAATAAGCAACATTAGCGTGTGGCAGTTTCTGCAGTTCAGTTTCACAACATGCTTGAGATAATGAAGTGGCATATGCAATGAGCTTCATCAAGAAAAGTACATTATACAGTTAAACCTCTCTAAACCGTACGTTCAATTTGGTATAAATATCGGTCTTGCAGACAGGTGGCAGCTTAATGCAGGGATCTTTCTGCATGACTTTTACACAGCATTAAGCAGCCACCTGTCTAAAATATCTACATTATTCTCAACTAGAATTCCGGTTTAGAGAGGTTTTACTGTATACATGATAACTGATATTCAAGGTGCTACATGATTACATGTATCATTTAGAAATAACTTAAACCCCTTCAGTGCCATGAAGACGGACCTGTGATATCATATGCAAACAGATTCGATCCAGATAAATAGCTAGGCGTCTCATCAGCATCAAAACTGTTTCACGCACTGTTTGTCCTTATATAAAGAAATTGAAGAAACGTCCACTGTAACATTTGAAATAGACAAGAATGTGTCCAGACGACGACACTGCTGGTACTGAAAGGATTAACAATGTGAATGGAGGTTATAAAACATGTGAGACAGAATCCATATTGGCAATGTAACGTAAGGATTAAATATTCTTCACACTTATTTCGTTAGAAATTATTGGACATAAAACCTGATAAAAACTAATTTTGACGCCTTTTCAAGCAGGGGCGTCTGATCAGGGTCTGCTCAGTTTACATAAGAACTTATAGCTCTAATTCTACAATTTATGCTAAGGTAAATGTCATTGCAAAACAGCCATTTTAAAAATTCAGCTGCTGAATGCAGCTGGATTTAAGTTGTTTCCAATGGCAACAGGTCGTGATAAATGAGTATAATGTTTGCCTATTTGCAGATGTGTTCCACCATTTATTCTGTTTAAATACCAATTTACAAGTCTCTGAGATGAAATGAAACACTCTTTGAACTCGTCATGTGAAATTTCCTATGCAAAACCAAGGCAACTCTTATCTTACCCAGTTGAGCTGATTATCGTTGAACCATATGTCTGTCTGTGGCTTGGATTGGGGCTTGGATCTGAACGCACTTCTCAAAGCGAGCAGGGCCAACAGAAACATGACAGTGTTCACGCCGAGGAGAACAGCGAACATTGACCGGTGGCTGGCCTCGTCCGTCTGCCAGTCTAGGCCACACGCTGTCTCAGCAGTCTCTATCACATAACTGAAAGAGGTCACATAACAAGGTAATCAAGTGGCATTGTATAGTAAAACCTCTCTAGACCGCAATTCTAGTACAGAAGAATCTAGATACTTGTAGGCAGGTGAAAGCAGAAAGCTCCTAGAGGAACGTTTACCCTGCATAAAGCTGTCACCTGCTTTAAAGGCCGCTATTTATACCAAATTTAACGTCCAGTTTTGAGAGGTTTTCCTGTTTAATGAAACATAGTGATTAGCGTTTTGCTACACTCAAGAAAACAAATACTAAAATGAAGTTAGCAAATCGGTAGAGCCTGGAGAATACTTATCTCTTTGACTGAGGAGAACGCGTGTACTGACATTTGCGAACATTTCAGACCCAGATCAATATTTCAAGTTTACAACTTAATGCAGGTCTAAATCAATGCTGAAAGTTCATGTAGGAGCTGTCAGTATTACTTTATACCTGCATTAAGCTGTCACACGTGTTTCTAGATATGTATACTCATTGTAGTGATACATTTAGAGCAGTTCTGTATTGTAAATTTTGGAAGGAACGAATTTTTAGTTCGAGTTATGCCGAAGTTCGGGTTATCCAAGTTTGATATATCAAAGTTCACCTGTAGATCTGATTCTACATTGTATGCCAAGGCCAATAGTTCCTGTGTAATAATCCACCTAGTTTAAATCAATATGTCTTACATGCAGATTCATACAGAATCAAAAAATAATTCTGATTTTTTAAATGCAGTGGTCTGTATTTAAAACTTTGATAAGGAATGCTTTAGTTAAGAATTATGCTCGTGAGCGTTATGCAATAGTTGATAAAAGCTCCAAAGCGGTTTTCATCTGAACTGTCCAAATGAACAGAAAGTGGACAGTAGTATAGGCGTGGTGGGTACTCTGGCATTGGATTCTGAGATGTCGACCTACCCGTTCCAGCCAACAAGAGGCCCGACGGCAATGGTGAGACAATAGAGCCAGCCTAGAACACACAGCACGTTAGGCCCGCCGCTAGAGATGTCTGGAAAATAAAAACAGACAGCACTTCAAACATATTACTAACTGGTCTGATTTAACGGTTGTTTTAAAAATGTGTAACCACAGCTGCGCTACAAATTATTGCTGAGTGTTTCTATGTTGTAACGGCATTGGTTGTGTTCCTTATCCTGCTTGTCTGCTTAGCACATCCCCCATAGACCAAACCTCTATGAATAAATCTACCGAAAAGGAGCATTTACTGGAGAAAAGGAAATTGTGTAGATTTGTGAAACCATTGTGATAAACAGAGCTCCATAGGAGCAAATACTCTATTTACCACAATTGTTTCAAAAGGCAAATTTTACAGAGGTGCCAAAAGGTGTCAATATGAGGAAATGTGTGAGCTCCTTTGTAACATATAATAAACAATATACAAGCTTAAAATTTTACATATTGTACACTGGGCAATGTGTGTATGTTGTATTCACTTAATGTCGGTAAGATTACCAAAAAACAAATGTAGTAAACAAAGAAACAACAGTCACCAAAGAAAATATGAATTTATAATGAAACGAAGGCTTCTATGCCAACTATATAAGCGCTGATAATGAACATGTGATTATCGTGTGTGCCGTGACGTTTGGCCTCAACGCATATTCGATGTAAAAGCAATGGACTTCATACTACACAAACATTCAGTATAGAAGTTCATTTAAACATATTTTATTCGAAATAAATATACATTAATCATGACAAACACAGAGTAGCACTGTAAGATTAGAACGAAACTTAAAAGCTTGTTGAGTTCTTCTCCTCGAAGAATAGAAGTATAGTAATAAAAGAATTTGGTACATTATAGAATTATAGAAATTTTAACAAAAGTATCATCCAAAATAAATGAATGAATTGATTAAATAATCAACGGGTCTTGAATATATGGTATGCGGGGTGGGGTGAACAAAAAATGAAAAGAATAGCAAATGCACATTTAAAGACTGGAAAGCAAATACTGTAAAAACCGTCTAAATCGAAATTTTACTAAAGAATGTTTATAATATGTTCATATTAATGGCTGCTTAATGAAGATTTATAGTCATACAGCGAGCTGCTTTTGGATTCTTCTGCACGATGTTCATCCTACATTAAGCTGTCATCTATTTGAAAGACCAGCTTTGATAATATTTTGAACATCCTGTTTGGGTGGATATACAGTTGAACTTCGATATCTCGAACTTTAAGGGACCATACAAATTATTTCGCGATAACTTCCAGTCACCTGATTTCTAACCTGAATAATTTCTCCAGTTCACAGCTTAATGCAGGTATTAAGTAAAGCTGAAAACTCCTGTAGGAGTTTTCAGCTTTACTTGAGACCTGCATTAAGCTTCCACGTGTGTTTCATAATAATTTTTATGTGCAGTGATACATTTTAGAACAATTCTGTAGTGTAACATTTTGGAAGGACCGAACTTTTAGTTCGAGTTATCCAGAAGTTGGAGTATCCAAGTTCAAGAGATCGAAGTTCAGCTGTACTTACATTGCTCAGGGTAGGCCGTGGACATTGCTCTTTGGACACACAAGAGGAAGGCGAAAGTAACCACAGCCATGCCACCCGCGTAACTCTCGGCTCCATACACCTGGCATCCTGTCTCCCCGAACAACCATCTGAAACAATACACGCACAGTAAATTCTCGATTATCCGAACACTAAAATATGTATCATTATCGATCTTTAAGATAGGTGGCTACTTAATGCAGGGTGAAAAAACATGCAGAAAGTTCATCTACGAGCTTTCTGCAATGCCTTTCACCACGCATTAAGCAACCACCTGCATAAAAAGTCTAAATTCTTCTATACAAAAAATTCGAATAATCGAGATTTTACTGTTGCTAAGCCGTTTCTGAGCGAAAATATGCCTGATTAAGTATGTGGGTCTGATAAACATGTTACAGTAAACTCACTATAAATCGGACTTTCAGTAAAGATTTTTTTATCTTTGTAGGCGGGCGACTGCTTTACGCCGGGTGAAAGTTGATATTTCAGTAGGAAAATTAATACATAACATAGATTACAGATGTTTTCACCAATGCCAGTGACCAGAAAACCTAGGGTCAATATGCCATTTTGCAGACACGATTTATAATGTCACATAGGTCTGACTGAACATGGGCTTATTGTGACACTGAGCGGAATTTATTGGAAAATTTCACATAGAAGTTTGAAATTTTCACATTATTTCTTATAAAACTACATGTCGGGATCGCAGAATAATATTTTCCTTCTCGATCACTGAAATGCAAGCAATGACGATGTTGCTAAATATTTAGATGGTATATATTTACTACAATTAGCTTTGGTCATGTTTACTGAATGGAATCAATTTCATATAATTCTGATACTATTTGTAATGAGATGATTCGTTTTACAATTTTTACAATCACACTCTTCCTATGGATTTCCTCGATTTCTGTACTTTCAGTACTTTGATCCTGCTTGTTCCACAATGTTTACCTGTGTCGTTATGGGCATCAAAATGTAAAAATGATGTTATTTTCTATACAAAATATCGTGTTCAACCATTTAATAGCTCATTGGACGCGGAGATTAATTCTCATAAAAATATAATGGGACTTTAATTGTCAACGTGTAACTTGAAGCCATTTGTCAAACAAACGACAAAAATGTCATTAGTTCCATCATTGTATTCCCTATGGCGGCAACCGTATTAACTCTTTACTTGAAAGAGGGCTTTTGACGCCTTTGAAAACAGAGAAGATCCAGATCAGACGGCTCCTACAGTAGGAACCGTCTGATCTGGGTCGATGCTTATAAAACGTTCAGTTGAGTCTGAGTTCGTTCTCAAGTTTTTGATTGGCCAGATTTGAGCCTTTGGCTCAAATCTGACCAATCAAAAGCTTGAGAACTCAAATCTGACCAATCAAAAGCTTGTGAACGAAACTCAGACTCAACTAAAAGCTTTATAAGCATGGACCCAGGGTTTGCTCTGTTGCTTACTCATTCTGTACTGTTTGCCATGGTAAGAGCTTTCCTTATTTCATAGTGTTTGTACAAAAGCATGTGATATCCAAAACGGACATTTTGCATGAGTATTAAGCAGGTGGTTGATGTATATTAGCAAATACAAAATAGATTGGTCGCGCATGAATATTAAGCAGGTGGTTAGTGTATGTTAGCAGTTACAGAATAAATTGGTCGCGCATGAATATTAAGTCCTTATTAGAGTCTCATACT
Organism: Azorinus chamasolen; assembly: GCA_963576725.1. Classification (NCBI taxonomy): domain Eukaryota; kingdom Metazoa; phylum Mollusca; class Bivalvia; order Cardiida; family Solecurtidae; genus Azorinus; species Azorinus chamasolen. The sequence goes on from OY755236.1 coordinate 32,179,973, forward strand.
TGTACAGCAGTATACAGTATATATATTGTGTAGATGCTGACTAACATACACTTACCTACACAAAGAGTTAAATACCGGTAGTCAGATCACACTGTATCTAAAACCTAAACTTTTCACATTGCCAAGTGACCTATTTCTTGTGTCAAAATACTACAGTAAAACCCCACTAAAGAATTAACCCATTCCCTCACATTGACGCCTTTGACATCCCTGTAAAGGTAAGTTTCTGAAACCAATAGCTAGTTTAAACATATTTTATTCCATATAATGTTTGGAATGGGGTCGGGCCACATGTTCTGACAACATTAGAAACGGCCCTCCCCCTACAAAACTTTTTCAATTTACATTCAACTTCGGTTGTGTATAAATAATGTCAAATATAAACAAACAAGATAGAGAGAGGGAGAGAGAGAGAGAGAGAGAGAGAGAGAGAGAGAGGGGGAGAGAGAGAGAGAGGGAGGGAGAGGGAGAGAGAGAGAGAGGGGGGAGAGAGAGAGAGAAGAGGGAGAGATTGCGACTTGAAACCAATACAAAGGCCCTATTAATCAAAATGGTTTTAAAATTTCAGAATTCTATGTTTCCACTTTGTTCTGGTAAATGCACCTTTTCAGTAGATTAATTCAACAAGGTTGGGTATCAACATAGCCTATGGAGTAATTGATTAAATGGACGTATTTAACTATTTCCCTAATGAATATTTATACATGCATTGTTCACTTCATGATTATTCATTAACTTAATTTTAATAATGTAATGTTTTAAAGAAAGTATTTGCTATGACAAAAGCTGTAGGGTCAGATCTATATAATACCATAGCAAACAAAGCAGACCATGATGAGACGGCTCCCACAAAAGCCGTCTGATCTGGATCTACATTATTTGCAGAAGTGTTAAATGCATATAGTTGCTGAATACATAATTAAAGTAATGTAGAAAACTCCTGTGGGAAAATTGTCATGCATTTAACTACCACCTGTCTTTAAGATCCAGCGTTCCCCGACCCATCCATACTGCAAACGAGTTTACTATCACCTCCCTTCAGAATTTTTAATTACTAAACTATTTTATTGCACTTTAACAAACTAAAGATCGTCATTCATAGACACATTGTCTTTACATCATTATATCTTACTTTAAGTTCGTCATTTATAGACACACTGTCATTGTATCTTACTTTAAGTTTATCATTTATAGACTCACTGTTTTTAAATCATAATACAGTAGAACTCCTCTAGTGCGACCACCAAAAAGGGGCATAATTCACAGTGGCAAAGGTAGGTGGTAGCTTAATACAGGACGAAAGTTATCCTATAGGAGCTTTCTGCATAACTTTCGACCTGCATTAAGCAACCACCTGCTTATGAAGACAGCAATGATTGTTTGTTAGGTGGTCGCATTAGAGGGTTTTTACTGTAGCTATGATTCTTTGTTTGGTGGTCGCATTAGAGGGTTTTTACTGTAGCTTACTTTAAGATCATTAATTTTGCATCTGCAATCGTTTCTAACCCGCTCCATTTGTCTATCTCAATTAGCAAAGCAGATTTTCTTTGATTAGGAAACTTTTAATTTCTCAAAGGAAAATTGATTTCCATTTCATCTGAAAGCGAGTGATCCTAATGTGACAGGTTCGTGTTATAAACTTGAAGCCCCGGTAAGTCGATATGGTTTCAGCATCATTTGATAGAATATTCAACCCTAGTTCAGAAAAGCTACATCGTGATAATGTTTGAACTATTTCGCTGGAATAGGCGACTATGTGGCGACCGTTGCAAATACTCTGGACCAAGATGAGACGCCGAGTAACCGGGTGATTCATCAGAATCCAAACTGTTTGATACTGTGAAGTTATTGCTGTTTTATTATTTGATTGTTTTATTTTAAAAAGATCGCAACTGCCTTATATCGGTCCACTCTGTTTGCAAAGGTGTTAAAGAAATACAATGTATCTATGTAGTAAAGGATTTATATGTCTCTGTTCTTTGATCTCTTTTGCAAACAGTATGAAACTTGAAACAGATGACCAGGTTTGTAGACAACTTTACGTGAGCTCTCATATCAAGTAAAGTGCGATCTGGTTTATATTAACAAATACAATGAACATGTACATTGAATCAGAACGAATCAGAAATAATTAAAACTTGCAATACGATAAATTTAACCCTTTCACCGCCAATGTCGCAAAAATGCACCGCGACAAATAGTGCCGTCCCAGATCAGACGCCGCCTTTTCAAGGCCGCCTCTGGTCTGGGACTGCACTATTTGTGCACTATTTGTATCAATCTCTATTTCTATATATGTGCTCTATTCCTTTGAAATTTGGATTTATCTATCTCATTTCCTTATTTTACCGAATTATTTAACAAAATTGGTTTGCAGACGACAATTAGAAAATTGGCGCTGAAAGGGTTAAACCCTTAACCGCGACCGTAATTGCATTTGTAAATAGCTTGTAGCCAGATAAGGCGCGGAGTAACTCGTCAAGATCAAAACCGTTTGATACTTGAGCAATTGTTTCTCAACACTTTGACCGATTCCAAAATGCACAATATCGAAATTTGGGCAGACAATTGGTTGTTAACCCTTTCCCTCATATAAACGCATTTTCGCGCATTTGTAAACAGCGTATACCCAGTTCAGTCGGCCCCAATCGGATCTGCTCTGTTTGCTAATGGAATTGGATAGTTTTTATCAAATCAAACATTTTCTTGAAAGGTTTACATTCTTTATAAAAAATCAGCTAACAAATATTCATGATGTCATAATTTCTTATATGAATATTGAACAGGAAAAGGGTTAAATACTAAGATTATCGTCTGCACCAGGTTTCAAAGTGTAGTTTTTTACCCTTTCACCGCCAATGCATCACGACAAATAGTGCAGTCCCAAATCAGACGGATTGTCTCAAACTGTTTTTCTATATATGTGCTTTATTTGTTTGAAATTTGCATTTATTTATCTCATTTCCTTATTTACCGAATGATTCAACAAAATTGGATTGCAAACGACAATTAGAAATTTTGCACCGAAAGGGATAACCCTTTATTGGAGAGTAACACCGTTTGCATTTTGCATACAGAATAGATCCATATCAGACGGCTACTGAAAGAACCAGATCAGACGGCTATTGAAGGAACCATCTGACACAAATCTGCTCTGCTTCCTTGAGAATGATATAGAGCTGGTTCTACAGTTTTAGACATTGTTAATATTCTAAATATAAAACAAATATATCCAAAGTGTCAAACAGTCTAGACATCAAAGAGAGGCGCCAAAAAGGGTCTATTTGGCATCCCATCTAGATCTAATCTGTTTGCCATGTTGCACTGAGATGTGCTTGAATGGCACAAAAATAGGTACCACTGTTCACCCCTTTTACCTGATCGTAAGAGGCGACTAATAAGGGTTAACCCTAAATTGGAGTTTGTGTATCTCTGATTCTCCAGCAGGTGTTAATTTTCTATATCCATACCCCATTTATCTCGATACATTGTATAAATCAGGTGTGGGTCCAGCACTTTTTCTCCTGTCTTGGTACATATAACCTATCTAGTGTTGCAGCGCCGTAAAAGTCGCTTAACTCACTGTTCGTAAATGTTACCACGGATTTGCCTCTCGCGACAAAGACGGAAAACATTAAACCGACAAACCAAAAAAATATCTTAACAGCAACAGGAGTTGTTATACCATTGGGGAAGCAGAAGCTTGCGAGAAGTTTGACTCATAAAAGAAGGAACATAAAGCGTTGCCTTTAATCAGATAATGAAATTTTCGACTTTGTTTCACGCTGAGACTTTCTCTTATTTAATTCTATTTTATTTTCTCTCTTCCAGACGGAAGGTCGACAGATAACACCATTGAACAAGGTCAGCTACTCTAAAGTGCATTGTACCGAGGGAGCGTAACACAAAGCCGTGGTTACATGCAACACTTTGCTCTCTTCATAATTAGGGTGTTACTTGGACTGGTAGATCAAGCTTACGGAAAATCTTTATTCCGTTTATTTTCATTTTATTATTCTCCTTTTCATTTTTTATCCAGCTCCTGGGAAAAGGAGAACAAAACCAAAAACCAACACTGAAATAAATGCCATCATCCAGTGGTCCATGTAAGACATTTTCAAGAATAACTTCTTTAGAATATGAGTACGCACATTTATCTGTTGTTCTGATCGTCTTCCTTTATCTTGTTACAGTAAAACCTCGATTATTCGAATTTTCGTTATAAACGAATTTAGACCCTTTTAGGCAGGTGGCTGCTTAATGCATGATGAAAGTCATGCAGAAAGCTCCTAGAGGAGCTTTCTGTATGACTTTCACCATGCATTAAGCTGCCACCTGTCTTAAAGATCGATAATAATACGTATTTTAGTGTTCGGATAATCGAAGTTTTACTGTATTTCATGAATATTTATATAAGAAATAATGACTTTACGAATATTCGTTACATGATGGGGGTTTTATAATGGTATATGAACACATGAAGTTTTGGCCATAGCAGAAACAGAACAGCCATGTCTATATCATCCCGTTAGCAAACGGAGCAACAGACCCTGGTCGATAGCTACTACAGGAGCCTCCAATATGGGTCTACACTGTTTGCAAAGGCGTAGAAATGCGTATTTATGGAGTAGATGGTTAAAAACATTCAACCCTTTCACTGCCAATGTCGCATAAATGCACTATGACAAACAGTGCAGTCCCAGATCAGACGCCGCCTTTTCAAGTCGGCGTCTGTTCAGGGACTACACTGCTTGTCTCAATTTTTATTCCTATATATGTGCTTTATTCCTTTGAAAATTGCATTTATTTATCTTATTTCCTTATTTTACCGAAAATTTTAACAAAATTGGTCTGCAGACGACAATTAGAAATTTGGCGCCGAAAGGGTTAATTCTAAGTCTGGTAGCGTGTATAACTTATGACGATATTGATGACGTAGCTGGTGTTTGTGGTACCTGCCGACAAAAGCCGATGCTCCGGAGAATGGCGCGCACGCGACGACCATCATGTTGCCCACGGCAAAATGCACGTGCAACTTCTGGCGGGAGTCAGGGATAGCATTCTTCCGCAAAAATATGAGCACGATCAAGAGGTTCCCGATGAGTCCCACAATTCCTGAAAAGAGAAAGAAAACATTACATTTATGTACAGTTGAACTTCGATAACTCGAACTTCAAGGGACCATACAAATTAGTTCGAGATAACAGAAGTTGGAATCGTCCGATTTCTAATCTGAACAATTTCTCAAAGCAACAGCTTAATACTGGTCTAAAGTAATGCTGAAAGATCCTACTTTAGGCCCGTATTTAGCTGCCACGTGTGTTTCTAGATATCTGTAGCGATACATTTTGAGCAATTCTGTAGTGTAATTTATGGAAGGACTGAAGTTTTTGTTCGAGTTATCCCGAAGTTCGAGTCATCCGAGTTCGAGATATCGAAGTTCAACTGTATGTCATTTGTCTCAAATCTTTTTCTTCATGGAGACGAATTTTGGCGCCTTTGCAAAATGAGTCCACCAAGATATGACATGCAAGAGCCGTCTGATCAGGGTCTGTTCTGTTTGCTTAAGAAAACATATAACCTGATTCTATAATTATCCATTAGCACATAATGCTATTATAAACATTCTATTAGATAACATTCATAATGTCATTATTTCCTACATGAATATTCATGTGGCAAAAGGTTAAAAATGTATATCTGGGTTGGGGCTCAGGTAAATGTTTAACTCTCTGATTGCTGAATCCTTAACCCATTCTCTCATGGGCTATTTTAAGCGAGGAGATTTTGACTGATAGAGCAGTCTCTGATATGGTTCTACACTGTTTGCAAATATCAATAAATATATGTCCAACATGCATACCAAGGTTTAGGAGAACATTTCTCTTACAAAATGTCAGTGATAGAGTCGTCAGACACTTCAAATCCAACCGACCAACACGTTTACTCAACATGTTTTAACTCAAACTCTATTTCTATACCTGTGCTTTATTCCTTTAATTTGCATTTATTTATCTTATTTCCTTATTTTATCAAATGATTTAACAAAATTGGATTTCAGACGACAATTAGAAATTTGACGCCGAAAAGGTTAACAGCAAGATTCATACCTTGGAACGAATGAGCCTTGAGTTACGAAAACTGACCACTTTAACCCATTTGCTCCCAGTGGATTCTTCCATGCTTATATATTGGATTAGTCTATCTTTTATCTAAGGGATGTCTGGTCTAAATTTTCATTTTTGTTTTGTTTTATATTGAATTTCCAATCAGCAAACAGTGTAGACTCTTATGCGGCGTCTGATCAGATTCTACACTGTTTGCCTACGTCCCATATATGGGATCGTGGGAGCAAATGGGTTAAGGCTTTGTAAACATTGTAGAACCAGATTCACCACCGTGTATAAAACGTGATACCATACTCTTTGCCATACACCTTTTCCTATTCTGTGTTGCTGGCTAGTGTTTTTATACAAATAGTGTAGAACCTGTTTCATTTCAGGCATATTTTCACAAACAGGGGCAAATGTATTCTGATGTTTTATCTGTACATGTGCTTTATAATTATACACAGAGTACGTGTACGGCAACCATTCTTAACCCTTTCCCTGATGAATATATTAATATTAATAGGAAATAGGAAACAATGACGTCATAAATATTAATAAGATTATTTTTTAAAATGGCTTATGAACTCGTGACATTTTGGCTCAGGAAGAAGCTGTAGAATTAGATCTATATTATACCATATGCAAACAGAGCAGATCCTGATCAGACGGCTCCTAAATGAGCCGTCTGATCTGGGTCTACTCTATTTGCAGATGCGTCAATATACGCTTACATAAGGGAAAGGGTTAACCCTTTACCTCATAGATACGCATAGCATTGTCTACGCAAACACATCAGACCCAGGTCAGACGGCTCCTGTCTGATCAGGGTCTGCTTTGTTTTCTCGAGGAATGTTGCAAAACTCATTCTGCAGTTTAATGAAGTGATAAATCATTACTTAAACATTCCTGAGGAAAGTATTTTGAAATATTCTTTTTTTGGTATATTGTATATGTTTATATTTTACATACATTCAGTATCTATGTTTTTCTATTCGATGTAATATTTTCATATATCGTTCTTTTTGGATAGGACTTTATTATTCATGTATAAATACATGTAGACATCGTGCATATTATTTATTTTTATAACTTTATAATTATACAAAAAAACACATGAGGGTTTGGCTTAGGCAGAACTTTTCAAATCATATCTCTATTATTTTATAAGCAATCAGAGCAGACAGTGATTGAAGACGTCGTCTAAATGAGTCTATATTTAGGCACAGGGCTCAGCTTAAACCACTGGAATGGTTAATTTACAAAGTAAATGAACACGATATTAATCGATCATCGACAGAATCGAGGCGGACTGCGTTTGCATCGATGTAGATCCAGACCAATCTCGTTTTCAAACATCTGAAAGCGTTCGTCGTTTACAAAATCTGTGGGTTTCATTTTTCCAAGAAATTGCTCGTTAATTTTAATATTTGTGGAGCGAAATATAAGCAACGGCGCAGCAAATATCTTATTCTGCCCTATCCCCACCCCACCACCCCGCTAGTCTGGGTGATTCATTTAATTTAGGTTGCTCAAATTCCCTACCCACCATACTCGCAAGAGATCTCAAAAGTGTATTTTATTAAAGGAGATTTAGTTGTAAAAACCATAACAATACCCATTGTGTTTTAGGAAAAAACTGGCAAATTAAATTATATCCCGTCGTAAAAGGTTTCTAATTGTCAAGAGATTTTAATTTAAACGGAACAATTGTGTAATAAGTTTCCCTAGGAAATGTAAAATATTTGTCTGCTTCGTCTGTCTCTTCTTGAAATATGTAATACTGACATTTGTTTCATATAAATTATTAATAACTACACATATAGAAGTGTTTCATCGTTTGGTACAAATGTATAGGCATGCTGGCAGTTCTTGACTTTAAAGCAGCTTCGATCATCTGTCATGCCACGTGCAGTCAATAATTTGAAAACATTTGTCTGCAAAACTTTTCATCTGCTTCATTTCTAAAAGTGCCCTTTTTAACACTTCTTTTCAATACCTATCTGTCAGACAACCAAACAGACTGAGTCCAAATGAGACGCCGAATCACTCGGTGTCTCATCTAAATCCAAACTGAGTGCAAAGACTATCATAAATCCTTACATAATGTGAACAGAATACTTATATCATTACATACGACACCGTGAAATATAACCCGCCTTTCTCCGTTACAGATTTAATTAACTATATCGCTGTCACGTAATTCCGTCAGCAAATTTTGTCGCCTGCATCTATGTTTCCCTTTTCTGTAAAATTCACAATACTAAAGAGCTTGTATCCTGATGATACGCCGTGTAACTCGACGTGTAATTTGTATCCTGATGAGACACCGTGTGACTCCACGTGTAATTTGTATCCTGGTGGGACACCGTGTAACTCGACGTGTAATTTGTATCCTGATGAGACACTGTGTAACTCGACGTGTAGTTTGTATCCTGATGAGACACCGTGTAACTCGCCGTCTAAATTGTATCCTGATGAGACACCGTGTAACTCGACGTGTAATTTGTATTCTAGTGAGACGCCGTGTAACTCGACGTCTAATACATATCCTGATGAGACATCGTGTAGCTCGACGTGTAATTGTATCCTGACTATACGCCGTGTAATTCGACGTATAATTTGTATCCTGATGAGATACCGTGTAACTCAACGTGTAATATGTATCCTGATGAGACGCCGTGTAACTCGACGTCTAATTTGTATCCTGGTGAGACACCGTTGTAACTCGACGTGTAATTTGTATCCTAGTGAAACGCCATGTAACTCGACGTCTAATTTGTATCCTGATCAGACGCCGTGTAACTCGATGTGCAATCTGCTAGACACCGTTGTAACTCGACGTGTAATTTGTATCCTAGTGAAACGCCATGTAACTCGACGTCTAATTTTTATCCTGATCAGACGCCGTGTAACTCGATGTGCAATTTGTATCCTGACGATACGCCGTGTAAATCGACGTGTAATTTGTATCCTGATGAGACGCCATGTTATTCGACGTCTAATTTTCAACGCAACTGTTTGCAAATGATTCGCCCAGGGTTGCGAAAGAGTTATAGAGAAGTCATTTGCAAGCATGTATTTGCAAGGATACAGATTCGGTGTCATATTCTTCTTTTTGTTCTTTTCATTAAAATCTTTGAATACGGAAAATGAGTGTACTGTTAAATACAGTAAAAACTCGATACTACAAACATGTTCATTTTGACATTTAACACAGGTGGCAGCTTAATTCAGAGTGAAAGTCATGCAGAAAGCTCCTCTTGCACATTCATCCTGCATTAAGCAGCCACCTGCCTACAGAGTAGTATCGTGTTTTACTGTTTTACCATACATTCGTCACTAGAACTGAATTGGTTAAAGAGGGCGACACAACAGAGCTAAGTGTAAATCCTATAACAAGTACCAGTAGTACATTAGCACTTAACCCTTTCACAAACAATGTCGCAAAAATGTACCATGAACATACTAGAAGAGAAGTCGTGAATATACTGAAAGGGATCTCATGACAATTGCCGCAAGGGAAGTCATGACTATATTGAAAGGGATTTCATGAACATGTTGCAAGGGAAATAATGCCTATATTGAAAGGGATTTTATGGACATGTTACAAGGGAAGTCATGACTATATTGAAAGGGATTTTATGGACATGTTGCAAGGGAAGTCATGCCTATATTGAAAGGGATTTCATGAACATGTTGTTGCAAGGGAAGTCATGAATACACTACAAGGAAAGTCATGAACATTCTGTAAGAGAAGTCCTGAACATATTGCAAGGGACGTCATGAATATATTTCAAGGGAGCTTATGTACATATTGCCAGGTGAGCCATGAACGTACTAGAAGGTAAGTCATGAACATTGAACATGAACATATTGTCATGTAAGTCATGAACATACTTGTAGAGAAGTCATGAAGATACTGCTAGGGAAGTCAAGAACACATTGCAAGAAAAGTCATGAATATTTAAAGGAAAGTCATAAAGATACAGTAAAACCTCACTATAACGGCCACTAAATTACATTAAGTATTTTGTGTTAAAGGCAGGTGGCTGCTTAAAGCAAGGTGAAAGTAAAACAGAACGCTCCTATAGGAGCGTTATTTTTCACTTTCACCTTGCTTTAAGCAGCCACCTGCCATAATTATCAACTAATTAACACAATTTAGTGGCCGTTATAGAGAGGTTTACTGTATTGTTAAGTAAGTCATGAAAATATTGCAAAGGGAGTCATGAATGCACTACAAGGGATGACTGGCATGCACATACTGCTATAGAAGTCATGAACATGCTTTTATGGAAATCATGACCATACTACAATGGAAGTCGTAAAAGGACCGATGTGAACATATTTCAAGGAGTGTTATGCACATACTGCTATATAATTCATGAACATACTTCTAGGGAAATCATACATATGTTGCAAGGGAATCCATGAATATATTGTAAAGAAAGTCAGGAAAGTCGTGACATATTGTCATGAATGTACAGTAAAACCTCTCTATAACGGTCACTAAATGACATCAAATATGTTGTGTTAAAGGCAGGTGGCTGCTTAAAGAAATGTGAAATTAAAACAGAACGCTCCTAGGAGCGTTCTGTTTTACTTTCACCTTTCAAATTAACATAATTCAGTAGCCGTTACAAGGAGGTTTTACTGTACTACAAGAGAAATCATGAACATATTGCAAGGCACAGGCTTGAACAAATAGCAAGGAAAGTTGGATCCTACAGGAACCGTCTTATCTGCGCCTATTCCGTTTGCAAAGACGTCAAAAGATGTCTCTTGTTTATGTTTAAACAGAAGACAATGGTAATGTTAAATAAATCAACAACGATGAAAAATAAGATAACGCATGATGTAATCAGGAACTTCAAGCCAATTGTCACAAATCCAACAGCACGTTTAGTACTTTGATTTTAATCCTTTGTTGGTATACTGTAAAAGTGTATCTCTGCAGTGTAATGGGTAGACTTGCTTGGTCAGTTACCTGGGTAGAGCTATTTTTAGCCAAGAGATTAGGGAGGGTCTGAGCATGTACTCTGGTCATTCATTCTGCTACTGATAGTCAATGAGAAAGGTTGGCTTGGCTGGTTGGAGATCTTGGCTGGTTGACTATGAAGTTCGGCAGGATGCAACAGACACTGTGAGTTTATCAGTTTCCAGTCCCGTCCCTGTCCTGCTATGTTGGTATTTCATTTGTCCGCGTGGAATTATTTTATTGCCTTTTATTGTTTGCTTAATTAGTAAAGTCCCCATCCCTTTCGTTTTAGGTGGCTACGAGTCTAAATTTTGTTTGGCATTGGCGTCCTGTACCTACATCTGTTTGCAGAGTCTGGTCCGTTAACCCAATCCAGTTTGGTGTCGTTTATGTATGGCCGTTAACGTTTACGGGGACCCATGACTTATAAGGAGATACATTACTTTGAGAGGGTGTTTAAGCGCAGGAGCCAGTAGAGTATTATGACTCGTGTATAACTCTGTACCATTACTATATTCCACGTACTTCTTGGTACATTTATAGATATAGTTGAACATTTATAGATATAGTGGACCATTTATAGATATAATGGAAGCAACTTGGTATGTGTATCCAGTTATGTATGCAACCACATGGCAGTAATTGTCCAGAGATCAACAGTTTAGTGTTTATATGATACAGTACAGTGCCAATATAACAGATAGTGGCAGTATATATATATTTATATACATCAATACATGGAGGTTGATAGAAATAGAATGTTGGTTCTATACAGGTGGGCTGCATTTGCGAGAACTAGATAGACAATATAGACTTCGTGCAGGAAATAGACTGTGTGTCTCATTAGGAACTGAGTGGTAACCATTTAGACTGTGTGTCTGGTGACTCATGTAGTGTATGTGACCAAAGAACAATATGTGGTGTAGTCAGAGATAATTAGTCTCTGTGACTTACATTTGTCTGTGTGACATATAATTATTTAGTCTGTGTGACATGTTATTATTTAGTCTGTGTGACATATAATTATTTAGCCTGTGTGACGTTTAGTAAGTCTGTGTGACTTACATTTACTTCGTCTGTGTGACGTATTTGACAAGTCTGTGTGATTGCAGAGTATCTCTGCATACTATCATTGTGGTGATGTCCAGATAGTTTCTTGTCATATACAGCAGGGGGACCTGAATAGTGAGCGTAGAGTTGTTCATGTGTCATACAGGGGTATTTTAACTAGAATATTTTAATAGCTCTGTATTATAACTGTATTATAAATGTATATACAAATTGGTTGTCTTAGTTGTTCAGACCAGTCCTGTATTTATAGAAAGAATCTGGGAGCACAATTTTTAATGCCCAGGAAAATTGTTACACCAATATAATTCGTAGAAACAACTTCATCTCAAACTTTATCTAGGTCTCACTGGGACATGTTTCAAAGAGGATGTTTTAGGAGAGAATTGTCTTTCAGGAAAAAACACACTTTATTTATTTTAAAGTTCCTGTTTTCACATAACGGCTAGTAATAAACAGCCAGACTTTCAGAAATTCCGGGAGACAGAATTTCATTTTGTTAACATAACAATTTATATGAGAGCGGTGATAAATGTCATTTATAGCTGTAAAATCTGAAATGTCAAGGACTCTAAAGTTGTCTGAAGGACAAGCTGTCATCAATTGTACAAAACATTTAGTATAGTAGTACAGTAAAACCTGTCTAACCCTTTCAAAGCTGAATTGTTAACTCTTTCGCTGCAAACTTTTGTCGTCTGCTACAATTTTCAGTTACAATTTTCAGTTTTGAGTTTTTCTTTATTTTTCGTTTCATAAAATAGTAGCAGTGACAAACAGTATGGATCCTGATGAGACGCCGAGTTACTCGGCGTCTCATCTGGATCCAAACTGTTTGCATACATAATGACAGATGCGACATTGGCAGCGAAAGTTCTTGAGTTAAATGGACTATCAAAAAATTAACCCTTTCGCTGCCAAACTCTGTCGTCTGCTAACTTTGTCGTCTGCTACAAATTTTCATTCTTTTGATTTTCTTCATTTTTGTTTCAAAAACATAGTAACAGTAACAAACAGTTTGGATCCTGATGAGACGCCGAGTTACTCGGCGTCTCATCTGGATCCAAACTGTTTGCATAGGTAATCACATATCCGGCATTGGCAGCGAAAGGGTTAAACAAGCTTACAATGAATTTTCGTGGATTTTTAAAGGAAAGTGTAGCATGACAAACAGTGCAGACCCTGGGGGAGAGGAAACCTCTAGGCACCCTCTCATTTGGATTTATGCTGCTTGAAAGGGTCGTTAATGGCGCGTTCCCCGTCTAAAGGGCTAGAGCGACCACTGAAAAAGAGGTTTATGTCAGGGGTTTAAAGGCGATGGTAGCTTAGTGCAGAAGGAAAGTTATGCGGGAGCTTTTTTACAATCATTTTGCCTTACATTAAGCAACCATCTGCTTTTAAAAACGCCAATATTGTTTTCACAAGGCCGTCGCTTTCGATACTTTCTACTCCTGTTTTGTTCAATTCACGATAACATAATGAGTTTCCAACAGTTTGAAACCATTTACTGCCAAATAATAATCTATATATGCTATGAATGGAAGAAATGACTTCTTGGAAATTGAAGCCGGCGTTACTGTGGTAACAAATTAGATGACAATACTCAACCCATTATTCAATATCTTTTTAGGTCTTTGTAAAATATAGGTCAGTAGTTTCAATGGAGGAAAACCGAATTCTAACAGCAATGGTGAGACGCACTAAAACAGTTGGAACGAGTCTTGACATGATTCTACTAACCTGCTATGAACACGCATCAATATAGACAGTCATCGCGTGACGTACTTTAACCAATGTAACTAAAAGAATTTTATTTCGTCAGCTGAGATTATCATATGAGTCAGGTTTCAAAGTGGGTTCGCCTTTTTAATCTTTATAAATAAATAACCAATGCCATAGAATTTGTTTTACTTGGCGTCTCATCTGGGTCCAAACTGTTTGCAAAATTTATCTGATCTCTGATCAACTACGGCATCGAAAGAAATATGTGCTATAGTAAATTTCATTTTAATTAACCCGTTAACCCTTTCCCTGTTCCATGTTTATTTCAATTTTCAATACCTACTGAATAGTCATGGTCAAAATAGAAATAATGAAATATGGAAGGTGGAGCATTGTAGCCATTTTGGAAAGTACATGAACAAACTATCAAATTCCATTGGCAAATAGAGCAGACCCTGATTAGACAGCTCCTCTAGAATCTGTGTCTACTTTGTTTGTAAATGCGTGAAATCCATGTCAATATACCTACCTGTAAATAGTGAAGACCCAGATGAGACAGCTCCTGCATGAGCTTCTCATCACGGTCTGCACTATTTACAAGTTGAGTGTGCAACCAATGCACCCCAGAGCAGTGATTGCACAACGATATAGTTGTACACAGTGAAGATATATGTAATTATACAACAGTGTGTGGGTAAAGAAGGAAAACTGTGTTTTAAAATTCAGCAAGAGAAGGGTTAATGGAGTAATGTGTAACCATGTTCTATGTTCATTCCTAATTTCCAGTACCTACTGGATATTCATAGACCAAAATAGTTATAATAAAATATGGAAGGTGGAACCATTAAAGTAAAAAAACAAATCTTTCAAAATTCATTAGCAAACAGAGCAGACCATGATCAGACGGGTCCTTGGACATCACAATGACTTCAAAACTACATAATGCTAAAATGTTCCTTTTCTCTAGTAAATGCTCCCTTTCGGTATATTTATTGAACGAGTTTAGGTCTAAAATAGTCTAGGAGAGAACAGGTTAACTATGATACCGAGTTACTCAGTATCATAAGAATCCAAAACTGCAAACAATAAAAAGGTCATTACCAGCTCACTTCTAACATGCTAGTGGGTAACCCATTCCCTCATAGACTATGTTTAGATCCAACCTCTTTGAATTAATCTACCAAAAAGGAGCATTTACTAGAGAAAAGGACATTGTAGAATTGTGTAGTTTCGAAACCATTGTGATAAATAGAGCATTTGCTCCTATGGAGCAAATGCTCTATTTATCAAAATGGTTTCAAAAAGTGACTTTTACAGCAGCGTCTATATGAGGAAATGAGTTAATTACATCATCACACTGCCTTAATGCTTGTTAAGTATCTGACAATAAATCTGCAAGGCAAATCAGAACGATAATGGGTTGTTTTGTCAGGCATCCTCAAATGCGATTATAATATAATTCAGAGAAGTAATACAATAACACAAAGCTAATCCGAACACTTAATCATTACGTTCATAAATATGTGTACAAGAATCCGTGATTTCATGAATATTCATTAACTGACCTTTTTATAATGGCCATTGAACGGACGCAGTTTTATCATGACATAAACTGTAAAGTCAGATCTATATTAGGTCATAAGCAAATAGAACAGACCATGATCAGACGGTTCTTACAGGAGTCCGACTGATCTAAATCTTCTCTGTTTGCAAAGGCATGAAAATGCGTTTATATGAGGAACAATGTTACATAAGTATCATCATTTTTCTTCTTCTTCTTAACCCATTCCCGCATATTGACACCTTTTGACGCATCTGTAAAAGTCACTATTTTAAACCATTGTGATAAATAGAGCATTTGCTCCACAGGAGCAAATGCTCTATTTATCACAATGGTTTCATAAATACACAATTCTAACAGTTTCCTTTTCTGTAGTAAATACCCCTTTTCGGTAGATTTATTCAAAGAGGTTGGGTCTAAAAATAGCTTATGAGGGAGTGGTATAAGAATCCTCACAGGGCTTACTGTAATGGGCTAATCTGTGACTACCTTTGCAAACAGTTTGGATCCAGATGAGACGCCGAAAAAGGATTATACCTTTTTAAAACTTCACTTACGTTTTAGAATAGAAATAGAATGAAAATCCACTCTGAAATTTTAAATCAGACGGCATTATTTGCAGACAAAAAAATATATATTTGGCGCCAAAAGAATCAGCCCTCTACACCATAGACATTTGATTCTACAGTTTCTGTCATGGCCATTTCTTACATATCTATGGAATGAAATAATAAAGGATCACGTGATAGGTATTTTCCGCAGGGTTGCGTGCCATTCTTGATATCAGTTTGTCAATTCTAATGAAGCGGCATCCTCAGGAGCAACCTCCAACGCAGTTATCTCCCCTAATCGCTACGCTGACCGCACGTAGTGACAAGGGAGATCACTGTGAGGAGTTTGCGTCAGGAGCGTAGCTGAATCCAAATGTAATGTACGCACTGTTGCTATAGGGGTCCGAGGGCATGCTCCTTTAAAAATTATGTATTTTTGAAACCATTGTGATTAATAGAGCATTTGCTCCTATATGAGCAAATGCTCTATTAATCACAGTGGTTTCAAAAGATGAATTTTACAGAGGCATAAAAAGGCGTCAATAAGAAGGGATGTGTTAAAGCATACTTGACAAGACAGGGGGTTTATAAAAGTCTGCCCCCCCCCCTTCTAGCCCTCGAGTTTTGTTCCATTCTTGTCATAGTAACGTTTCCACCTTATGACAATACAGTAGAACCTGTATTAACCCTTTCCTTCATATAAACGCCTTTTCACGCATTTGCAAACAGAGTAGACCCAGATCAGACGAATCCTATAGGAGCCGTCTGATCAGGGTCTGCTCTGTTTGGTAATTGAATTTGATAAATTTGCTTCTTTACTTTCTAAAATTGCTATAATGTTCCACCTTCCATATTTGATTATAGCTATTGTGTCCATGAATATTCAGTTGGTATTGAAATTTGGAATAAACATAGAACAGGGAAAGGGTTATGCGACTATTCATTTATTGAACATTGCAGGACAAGGGTAATGCAAAAAAAATCCTATAGGAGCTTTTTGTATTACTTTTGATCTGCATTGAACTATCACCTGCCTTACAGATCCATAATTGGACCTCTTTTGTATGGTCACTTAAGAAAGGTTCTACTGTATATTCAGATAACGATCACAGAACAATTTGTGTATCCATTAAGACCATTCGAGTCCGTATATTGTAATTGGATTCTTCTGGGCCAAAATAACTTTCTCTATTGATTTCAGGGGTTCCTTAATTGGTCAGCCTGACAAGCAAAAAACGAAAGAAAATAATGCTGCCAATTTCCCGGCCAGAGTCTTGTATAACCATCTATTTAAGACTCACGTGATTTCCTGCCAAAGGGTCACTGTGGTTTCAGACCATGTTCCATGCTTATCAAACTTTTTAGTTGTGTCTGATTTTGTTCTCAAGCTTTTGATTGGTCAGATTTGAGCCCTTTGGCTCAAATCTGACCAATCAAAAGCCTGGGAACAAACTCAGACTCAACTAGAACGCTTTATAAGCATGGACACTGAACGAGGAATAGCAAATCTGATCTTTACTGCTTGTCATCTTCAAGAAAAGCGTCAAGAACAACATCTTTGACAGTTTTGCTGCAAATTCGGATTTTCAGAAACACCCATTACACTCGTCCTGCACAATGGTGAGGCCTTTTTGACTGTTAGATTAGTGTTGGTCTTGACACTTTTCTCTATGATGTTTGCAATGATGAATACAGGCGTCTGATCACGTGCTTATTGGGCTGATGAAAGCCGGTACCGGACAGACAACTAACTCCACAACGCAATGCGTCAGATGACAACCACTAAGGACAGCAACACCATTCGAATATGAATATCCAATCAATGTCAACTCTTAAATACCAGATACAACAACGCATCGACAATTTTTCTTCAACTGAATGGGACAACTTCAGCCTAACAATCAGTACGAAGCAGTGCGATGCCGACTCATGTACCAGCGTTCTAGGCAAGCGTTATACAGAGTTTAGCATTCAAGTCAAGGTCTTTGAACAAGTTGACATATGTTGGTAGTGCAATATCCCGGTATGTCAATATTTACGAAAAAGTCCATCACTGAATAGCAGAAGCAAGTCTCCTCTCCGCCTGTATTGGGATACAGAGGTGTTCTTACTTCCCTTTTCTACCCAAGTGGATCATTTTCAGTTTACAACAGACAGGCTCATATACGCTGTCACTTCCACGCATTATGCATCCGCAAAGTCCAGCAGATAAGTTGCGAAAACAAAATGCCAGACACTGGGGTTCTGGATAGGGCCAACTTTTCATCCATCAATACATGTACCTTATCAATACATGTACCTTACTACAAAAAGCTTAGTGTATTGAGCCGTCCATTCTATTGTATGTAGGCTGCTGGCATCCCAGACCAGCTCCTGTATGGTAAGCTCAAAACAGGCAAGAGGTCCAATGACATCCTGAAAAAAAATCCCTCAAAAGTCTGCAAATTGAAAACTAGGAAATTAACACTCAAAGCCGGCCTGAAAAGTGTAGCTGAAACAGCAAATGTGTTATGCCAGATTAGTAACAAGCAATTGACTACTAATGAAACACATGGGATCGGTTTATTCTTTTTTTCCAAATTGGGCCCCACCGTCATCTCACGACCACAAGAAACATATTCGTTAATTAGAAGTCATAGTCTCCATCGAATAACGACGTACGGGATATATACTCGTAAAAATACGGAATTATGAATTAAAGGACTGCATTTACATGGTGAATTATCATGCTGGAACGTTCTTAGAAGAAGTCATGACATCATGATATCCTATAATAGTGTCATGAGAGTGGTACAAACTGTAGAACATATATTATTTCATTTGCAACCCAGTAGACCCTGGTCAGACGGCTCCAATAGCAGCCGTATGATATTATTCTACTCTGTTTGGCCTTAACCCTTACAGTGCGGGACCCGAGTCGCTAATGTCCTTTGCAAACAGTGTAGACCCAGATGAGAGGGCTCCTAGGGGAGCCCTCTCATCAGGGTCTACACTGTTTGTCATGTTACACTTTTCTTTAGAAAACATCCCTAAATATTCACTATAAGCTTGACCTATTTGAATTTTGGAAGAGTCCACTTGAAAATTCAGCGGCCTTAATCCATTTCCCTCATGCTGACGTCTTTTGATACCTCTGTAAAAGTCACTTTTTTTTTAAATAATTGATAAATAAGGCGGCTGTGTTTATCGCAATGGTTTCAAAACTACAATGTTTTTAAAATTTCCCATTTTCTATAAAATGCTGCTTTTCATTATATTTATTTAAAGATGTTGGATCTAAAATATGAGGTAATTCGTTAAATATATAATCGAACATTCCTACAGTTAAAGTAGTAGCTAGAATTGTTTTTTGATACAAAAACCGATGTTTTTGAGAAACCGCGCGGATAAAACTTTCTAATTAAAAATTTCAAAATCCTATAACTCTGCAGAAAATCATTAAACCGAAATATGAATAAGATATGCACAACTAGGCATAGTGCTGATCAATCCTATGAAGTTTCATGAACATCCGCGATCAAAGGTTTTGGAGAAACCGCGCAGACAAAAGTTTCCATGTAAACATTCATCGGACAGGAACAGGAATAATATATGCACAACTAGGCATGGTGCTGATTAATCATATGAAGTTTCGTGATAATCCGACCAAATGTTTTGGAGAAACCGCGAGGACAAATTAAAATCAGACAGACGGGCAGACGGACGTCCGTTCTTACCGATTGAGTGTATGTGGCTATTCTTTTGTTCAAAATAGCCACATAAAATGAAAATTAGCCACATAAAACCTATGAGAACAAAATATCATGTGTTCTCATAGTCACGTATACTGGGGGAGACATAATTGGCGTGGCGTTTTACCATTCATTCATGTTAACGATAGGCACCAATTAGACAGGGGAAGACATTTGAATCAACTGTTACATATATGTACACTTTGCAAAATAGTATATGATATCTAATTATTACATTGTCTATTTTCTTAGAAAAACAATGTTCTATCTATATATGACTGGTATTAAAGACTACAGAAACATATAATTTTATACACGGAATACATTTTCTTTATAATCAAACTGCATACAGTGAATCCCGTGTATACCAGAACCCCGCTTGGCATTTAACTTAACCCTTTAGACTATGGACCATTTTGGATGACTCAGTTTAGATCCAGATAAGACCCCGAGTAACACATCGCCTCACCATGCTTAACACTCTGGCATTATATGTTTTAATGAAAGTGGGGAGAAACGGGGTTTTTTAACTCTTGACCTCGTGAATATTCTGGAATATTAGGAGCCGTCTGATCTGGGTCTATTCTGTTTGCAAACGCGTAGAAAGGTGTATTTACGGAGGAACGGGTTCATTAAATGAGTCATTGTCCCTTTTCAACGAATAAAGAGCCGGGGTATTTGTTAGCATTTGACTTACAATTTAAATGTAGCTCAGTCCTAATGCCACAAGGGCATGCGCCTTTCTGTATAATAATATCTATTGTGGCTCTTTGGAAATTGATGTTTGCATCACGTGACAGTTGTAATGTCCTTGAAGTGTATCAGATTGTGAGCTTCCAACTTCTCCGTGCGCAAAGGGTATAATTAAAGAAACAAATCTCCTCTCAATCGTATTAGTTTTAAGCCTCATATTGCTGAAACATGATGTTTGCTTAACCCTTTCACCGCCGCAGTCGCATAAATGCACGACAGGAGGAGCCTCTGATCTGGGTCTACTCTGTTTGCAAATGCGTGAAAACACGTTTACATGAGGGAAAAGGTTAAGACCAAACTTCTTTGAATAAAGGAGAATTTACTAGAAAAAAAGGAAAATGTTAGAATTGTGTAGTTTTGAAACCATTGTGATAAATAGATCTCTCATGGAGCAAATTATCTATTTTTCAAAATTGTTTCAAAATGTGGCTTTCACAAAGGCGTACAGAGGCGTCAAAAGGCGTCAATATGGGGGAATGGGTTAAGGATAGTGTTGACGTAGCGAATTTGAGGTTACGCTTTACAGATTGGATACAGATGATGCGTAATTTAACTCAGCATCTAATCAATTTCCAGACTGCTTGATACTTCAGTCAAATTTAAACAAGAACACTATACAGTCAAATCTTGATTATTCGAATATATATTTGTATAGAAGAATTTAGACCCTTTTAGGCAGGTGGCTGCTTAATGCATGGTGAAAGACATACAGAAAGCTCCTAGAGGAGCTTTCTGCATGACTTTCACCATGCATTAAGCTGTCACCTGTCTTAAGATCGATAATGATACGTATTTTAGTGTTCGAATAATGGAGATGTTACTGTATCTGTAATTGATATGGATGACATTTTACTGCGGCTCAAGTTTCCCGGCATGCACAAGGTGGGATTCTTACGCTAATGTCAGGATATCAAGTGCCTTGTGCCATGGTGAAAATCAATGATGAACATTTCCAGGAATGTCACTAGATGGCCCTGTAGAACCTTGTTAAATATTGTCGTCTGCAATTTTGTTGTCGGGTACAATTTTTCTTTTCTTTTTTTTCCTTCATTTTTTTGTTTCAAAAAACAGTCACAGTAACAAACAGTTTGGATCCTGATGAAATGCAACATTACTCATCTGGATCAAAACTGTCTGCATAGTTAACCACAGATGTGACATTGACAGCGAAAGATTTAACCCTTTGCTCCATGAATATTCATGTTAGAAATAATTATACCATGCATATCAATCACGTACTCTCCTGTTGCAGGCTAAAGGTTGAGCAAGTGAAAGGCTAAGACACACATTTTTAGATGACAATCTCCTTTAATTAACTCCTCATTTCGATATTGATATGCATTAGCCACAGTATGCAGTGCTAAGCCTACTTTTTATTTTCGCCCGCTCAAAACTTGACATACTTCGTACCTAAATTACTTCACTGTATTGTCATTTTAATACGTACAATCCTACTTTAACATGTACACCCCGAGTTGCAAACTGTTTCAAGAGTTTGAGCCCCCCTGTGTCTCATCTGGATCCAAACTGTTATCAAAGCTTCTCACAAATTCATCCGTAGCATGATAAAAGTTAATTAACACACAGAGCTTGCGACGACTTTGGAATGACTGAGCATTGGTCACGTGATAGTTTACTTCTTATGTACATGTGTTTTGACTCTTAAAAAAGTACGTCTGCTCCTGAAGGAGCTGTCTGATCTGAGTTTGCCTTGCTTCCTTATTGAATAATATGGACGTGATTCTGAAGTTATTGTCACAACCAAATATTAATTTTAATTGTTAATGTATAAATATAAAACAAGAGTGTTCAAAGGAACACATGTGTCTCCTGCTGGGGGAAGGGTTAGAATAAAAAAAGAAAGTGTGACGGACAGGCAGACAGTCATAGTGACAGACAAGACAGACAGACGGACGGACAGGCAGACGGACAGACAGGTATACATACTAACGGACAGACAGACGACAGAAAAGTGATCCCTACGTGACACATTGCCTCTCGGCAGGTGACACACAAACAGTCCATAAATTTTCATACAGTAATAAATTCTTAAATTAATATTCATGGAGGAAAGCGTGAAACCAACAGCCTTAGTATAATCATGTTTAAACCTTCGTTTAACCTTTCTATAAAACTTACCAGGTAAACTTCAATCCAAAAAAGTAGTATTACTCATATACTAAAATCGTCATTTCTCCACCAAACCCTATGTTGTGACCACTCTTTAGAATCGTCTTGAAGAGACGAATCTAAAGAGTGGTTACAACATAGGGTTTGGTGGAGAAATAAAGACATTGTACCTGAAAATGTTTTAATTTACACATTTTATCTGTAGCTCTGTAATGAGTATGTTTTTGAAGCAAGGGAAGTGAGTAAATGAAGAAAAGTAGACGACTATTATCACGTGCTGCACTTTTATACATTCTAATTAGAACGGCCTGTGACCCATTAGCTTGCTGAAAAATACACTTGCTCAAACTCAGATTTACTACAAAGTTTATATAAGTTTTAGTAGTAAAAACGTTTGTACCACTATCAACGAGTATCAAACAGATTAGATTCTAATGAGACTACTAGTTAATTTGGGGACTCCCTAGAATTAATGACAACTGAAAATTAAATGACGAATGACATGTAATATTTTTCTACAATAAATGGTCCTTGTCATTCAGTTTGTTATTATAGGTGGTATAACATACTTTGAGACATTATTGCCCCTATATCCCCTTTGGGAAATAGAATGACACTAACTATATCCAAACACTCAAATAAGTACCACAGTCGGGTTTTAAGACAGGTGGCAGATTAATACAGGGTGAAAGTCGTGCAGAAAGCTCCCTATGGGGAGCTTTCTGCATGGAGTTCATCCTGCATTAAGCAGCTGCCTGCCAAACATTTCTTAATTCTTCTTTTCAAACGGTTCGGATTAGCATTGTTCCACTGTACCTGATTCAGACTTTTCGTCTTTGATGTCGATAACAGCCATTTTATTTATATATACATGTTATCTATAGTCATCTCTTATTTATTCAGCTGTTACCAAGCGTATCTGTTGCAATTTTATTGACAATCATCGTCTGCTTCCCTCGTCATATGCAAAACTAAACGTAAACTAAATAGATACTAATATATGCTGTACTGAGCAATTGATAAACTAGTTGATCTTTACAGGGCAGAATTCATGATCTCTGAGATAGTCTAGTCGGATTTCTAGAAATTGTGAAAAATGAAGGAGTAGTAGGCATTCCGTGTTAGAAGTTGGCAAACAGTTGTTTTTACATAATTTGGGTGTGCTGAATCCGTTTGCCAAGCTCTATCTTCCGTATTTAAGATACAAAATGGCGTGAAACAAAATGGCCGCCAATGAGCACTATTCCCAGGCAAACAAGGATACATTACACCGAAAATCTAGGTGTAACATTAAAATGTTCTGTACGAACGGCCAATGGAAAACAATTTTTATTGCATTCCAAATTATATCCCAAGGGGTAAACCAAAATGGCCGTAAAACAACATGGCTGCCAATAAACACTGGTTGCAGCCAAACAATTATACACGTTCTACATAGCAGTACAATCGACATTGTTTAAAGGATGATTTCAAGTATTAGAAAATAACTTAGAGTTTATAAATGTTGGCTGCCTGACAAGCTGTATCATAAGTATATACGTGTAGTTATAATGGTAAGATGGCGGAACACAAAATGGCCGCCTATGAACAATGATTCACAAAAACGTAGGAAATTTTTACTGATATTTTTTATAACAACGGAAAATACATCTGATTGACCTAGGATCAGAGCCAATATTTATGGCGTTTGATCTGGATTCAAACTGCATGAAGACATTGCATGTAATCAGAGATAATCCAAAGAGTTATTTATTTCCCTGAAGAGCATCCATGTAGGATATAAAGACATAATGAATATTTATTACATGATTTTGTATAATGGCATTATGTGTATTGTAGAAAGAGTCATATCTCTTATTATTTCATAAGCAAACAGAGCAAACCCTGATCTATTTCAGGAAACAAGCTGCCACCAGTCACAAGGTTGCTCTCCAATAATATTTAGTGTATATGATTCAAACAGATGGGCTTATTGGAGCTGTATTGCTCTACATTATAGTATTCAACCTAGTCATTCAATGTCACAGCATACTGACACTGACGAATTTGCCGTAATACTATCCCTTATCTCCCTTATCCTGAGCACCAAGGAGGGAAGCCATTTCTATCTTCTACACCGCAACTCATAGGCTATGCTGGCTGGTGGTTTACATGTTCAAACAGCCTGTATCGGGATAAGACGCCGAGTTACTCATCCGGATAAAAGCTGTTTGACACTCCATCAGCATTTCTATGAGAAATAGAGTCGCATGTAGTATGACCATGTCCACCTTCTTAGTAATATTTGATTTTTGTTACCCCCCCACCCCCTGTTTCCCCTTAAATGGATAAAATCGGTTCCATTATTACAGATACATATAATGAAGATCTCAGGTACCTGTAATGGGCGTAGGTGCTCTAAACCAATA
Source organism: Azorinus chamasolen (assembly GCA_963576725.1). NCBI lineage: Eukaryota > Metazoa > Mollusca > Bivalvia > Cardiida > Solecurtidae > Azorinus > Azorinus chamasolen. The sequence continues at coordinate 32,204,982 of OY755236.1, forward strand.
TCTGACCCTTGAACCATCTGTTCCCAGCCAACTTGTTAGCAAGAAATTTGTTTTGCTGGTGTTAAATATGGAATCAAAACTAGAATCATTCATGTCAATGGTGCCACATGTAAAGTGAACACATTTTGGTCTAGTTACTATGGCAGTATCCATTGTTGTCATTTTTTAAAAGAGTAGTGTCAACTTGCAAGACATTATCATAACTGATAATGCGAACTGCATTGTTGATGTTGAGAATCCTGGTTTGAAGTTTGGAACTTATCCCTTATATGTCAGTTTGTTTGTCGTCGTCTAGCTCAGCATCGATCTATTTCTGCCCTCCAAAGTCCAAACACCAAGAGCAAAACCATAAAGAGACATTCAGACACAGACAGAAGATATCTTATTCTTATTTATGACAAATTCATAATACAGTATATGTGTCAAAATGTCGGAACACATCTCTAAGGCAACATGGACCATATCCAGGAATGCATCTTCGCAATGGTCACAAGCATGCAATTTGCGATGGTTCTTCGGTGTCATCTGTGACTAAATCATAAACTGAACGCTTGAACTTCAGGTTTACAAGCGAAGCCTGCTGGCTAAGAATTGGCATGAAAACGTAATCTTTTTGGCCTGCGGAACTAGCTTCTTTTTTAAAGAGGGTCTTCTGCCGTTTAAAGAAGTATGGATTTCCACGCCCACAGTTTTAGTTAATGCACAGTGTCTCTTCCATATTTAGGAAAGCTCGTGCATATGCTTTGTGATCCGCATTTCCAGGTGGGGATATAAGAGATATAAATGTCTAAACGTCTGTCATTCCACCTATACACAGTGCCATTCCACCTTACAACAGTGTTATTCTATTTGTCAAAGGGCATACACGGGCTACAGTGTCTCAAAAGTATGTCATTCCACCTACAATCAGTGTCATTCAATTTCTCAAAGGGAATACTACTACGGGCTACAAACATTGTCTCAAAAGTATGTCATTCCACCTATAACCTGTGTCATTCCACCTTAAAACAGTGTAATTCTATATCCTAAAGGGGATATAGTAGCTATAATGTCCCCAATCTATAATCACTGTCATTCCACTTAAAATAAATTGTCAGTCTATGTTCTAAAGTATTGGGGTTTGGGGGATATGATGACCCAGTGTCAGTCCATCTTACAACAGTGTTATTCCATTTCCAAAGGTGCATATACGGGCTACAATGTCTCAAAAGTATGTTATTCGACCTATAGCAGTGTCATTCCACCTTACAACAGTGTTATTCCATTTCCCAAAGTGCATAAACGGGCTACAATGTCTCAAAAGTATGTCATTCAATCTATAATCAGTATCATTCCACCTTACAGTAGTGTCATTCCATTCGCAAAGAGCATAATTATACAGGCTACAATATCTCATAACTATATCATTCCACCTATAATCACTGTCATTCCACTTTAATATTACCTGTCATTCGCCATTCACTTTAGGGAGTCCCGTTAACACATTCCCTCCTAGTGACGCATTTTGGCGCCTCTGTAAAAGTCACATTTTGAAACCATTGTGATAGATAGAGCATTTGCTCCATAGGAGCAAATGCTCTATTTATCACAATGGTTTCAAAACTACACAATTCTAAAATTCTCCTTTTCTATAATTAATGCTCCTTTTCGGTAGATTAATTGAGAGAGGTTGGGTCTAAAAATAGTCTAGGAGGGAATGAGTTAACTGGCCGCCTCAACAGAATCCAAGATATTTGCAAACGCGAGCGAGGTCAAGGTTATCAGACAATGCGTTAAGCCAGAGACGATTAGTTCTGTAGTAATATAACAGCTGCGCTTACCATTACATATAACAACCCGGGGAAATATCGACTGAAGCAAACCCAACTAACCAGTCTGGCGATTTTTTATTGGCATACACTCGACAAAAGATACTCCTCAACCACGAGGTGATCTGTTAGCTTACTACCAAGAGGTGATCTGGTTGCAAGAAAGTCACTCTTAGAACTTCTTGCATTTGGACTTATCTGCGATTATCTTTGCAAACAGTTTTGATCCAGATGCGTCTAATCGTCAGATGCGTCTAATCAGGATTCAGACTGTTTCTCACTCCGCTTAAGTTTTGAGAAGAAATTGAAAATCCACTCAGACACTAAATCATTTACCTGTTCAATATTCATGTAAGAAATAAATGACCTCATGAATATTTATTAGCTGATTTTTTTAATAATGGTACATAAACACAGGATGTTTTACCTCGGCACAAACTCTAAAATCGCATCTATATATTACCATAAACAACACAGCAGGCCATATTCAGATGATTCTTACAAACGCCGCCTGATCGGGGTCTACTCTGTTTGCAAAGGCATGAAAAAGCATTTGTATGGGTGAAAAGGTTACAGCAGACGCCGACAGTGTGTGCAGACAAACAATATTCGGTGCCAAAAAAGTTAACCCTTTCCCTCATATAAACGTATTTCCACGCATTTGCAAACATAGTAAACCTAGATCAGACTATATAGGAGCCGTCTGATCAGGATCTGCTCTGTTTGCTTATGGAATTTGATAGGTCTGAAATGGTTCCAATGTTCCACCTTCCATATTTCATTATTACCACCGGTATGTTGTCCATAAATATTCAATAGGTATTAAAATTTGAAATAAACATTGAACAGAGAAAGGGTTAAACACTGACATGTACGTTTAGTGTATAACACTTTTGAGTGTGAGTCCGAGTTCATTCTTAAACTCAAGCTAAACGTTTCATAAACTGGGCACCTTAAGCTTCAGCCTGAGTTAATTTTCAATAATCTGGTCGATCAGGCCCCGAGATTATAGAACGTTCTGCTTGAGTCTGTGATCATTCTGAGCTTGCACATACTCTGACCAATTAGGTACTTGAGAATGATCTCATACCCAGGTGTTTCATAACCTTGGTCCCAGATGTTTGACTCAAGCAAAACCGTTTATTACCTCAGGATCCTGAGCTTGAGCCTGAGTCCGTTCTCAATTATGCGATTGATCAGATGTTTGGTAAACTCAAAATATGACCAATCAAATGCTTGAAAATGATCTCGGACTCAGGTAAAATGTATAACCATGGAGCGAGTGTCTTATTCGCATTGATGTTGGAAACTCTTTTATTTCCAAGACATCTTCATTATAGAGTTCGTTTGCAACACACATTGCAATATTTCAGCATATAATAGGAGCTATTACGTAGTCCCAAAAGGATCATTAAGGAATATTATACAGCTGGTAGTTGAAAATAAACTGCTTCAAAATGTCATGTACTGAATCATATATAATTAGCTTAACCTTTAACTCTTTTGGCGCCAAATTTAAAAGTGTCGTCTGCAGTAATAATTTCATATTAAATATAATTCTAAACTAAATAATAATGGTATATTAGTAAAACATTTGTTTTTAAAAACCTGTATGCTTGGGATAAAATAATACAGAAAACAGTGAAGTCCCAGGTCAGATGCCGCCTTGAAAAGGCGGCATCTGACCTTGGACTGTACTGTTTTCAATGGTGCCAACAGGCGACATTGGCGCCGAAAGAGTTAACAAACTATGATTGCATAGTCGATAACATTTGCAAACAGTTTGTGTCCAAATGACATTCCGGGTGATTCGGTGTCCAATCTGGACCCAAAGTTTTTGATATCCTGGGTGCAGGTTTAAAGGGAAATTGAATACGTATACCCCGTGCACTGATTTTATGCCTAAATACAGATACATGTACATGATCATACATGTACCAAACCCTATATCTGTTACATATAGTTACTGGGTATACAGTAAAACCTCTCTATAACGGCCCCTAAATTACATTAAGTAGTTTGTGTTAAATGCAGGTGACTATAGGAGCGTTCTGTTTTACTTTCACCTTGCTTTAAGCAGCCACCTGTCCCAAATATACCAACTAATTAATACAATTTAGTGGCCGTTATAGAGAGGTTTACTGTTCTAAACTTGCTGTTATACCTTCTGATCCTTCGAGATCATGAATTTCAGTACTTCTTGTTCTGAAAATTGAATACCGCTTAAGCCGGTGCTAGGGGAGTGAGCAGTGTTGCACTTTCAAATACTGTTCATGAACAGACTCAATAAAACCGAGTCTGCAATTTTCTCTTTTTGTGTTGTAATTTTTGTTCTCGGGGATCACCCCCTTTCAGAATTTTTAACACTAACACCATCCATAGAGTCGACTCTTGGCACCTGTGCAAACAGAGTAAACCCAAAACAGACGGTTCCTGTAGGAGCCGAGCCATCTCACCAGCATGTGCTCTGGTTGCTTATGAAATAGTATACATGTAGTTCTGATTCGTCAGTTTCTGATATGGCAAATAAACCTTGTTTGTTCAGTAAAACCTTTCTAAGCCGGGCGTTCAATTTAGGTTATAAATATCGGCCTTGGAGACAGATGGCAGCTTAATACAGGTTGAAAGTCCTCTAGGGGCTTTCTGCATGACTTTCACCTTTCATTAAGCAGCCACACGCCTGAAAGTATTTAAATTATTCTTAACTAGAATTCCGGTTTAGAGAGGGTTTTCTATATACCATTATAAACAAGAGGGTCGTGATGGCCCTATATCGCTCATCTTTACATTGTACCACTAGATAGAGATGGACTACTCGTAATAACAATCATCTGCAGAAAATGGAGACAGAGCTCCAGATAAGATGCGTAAATTTAAACATTTTCAACAATTGCTCCTTTATTTCTTCACCAAACCCTGTACTGTGACCACTCTATAGAATCGTCTCTTAGCCCTTCGCTTGCTATTCACGTCAATATACCTACCTGTAAATAGTGAAGACCCAGATGAGACAGCTCCTGAAGGAGCTGTCTCATCAGGGTATGCACTATTTACAAGTTGGTTGTGCAACCAGTGCACTCCGCAGCAGTGGTTGCACAGCGAAATACTTGTACACAGTGAAGATATATGTAATTAAACAACAGGGCATGTGCAAAGAAGGAGAAATGTGTTTTAAAATTCAGCAAGCGAAGGGTTAATGACGAGTTTAGTACTTCGGTACGCATCGTTATCTGTAGCTCTGTGGAGGGTCATGGTAATTCCTCTTTTTTTCAATTAAAGATTATTCAATTTGTTCAAAATGCATGCATGGTATTCATAATTAATTCTCAATATGGTCACCAGAGGACTGTTCCTACCAAATACCATTCAAATTGGACAAACGGTTTTGGAGAAGAAGATTTCAAAGTTTACGCTATAGTTAACCCCATCCGTGGTGGCCATGTATTTTCAGATAACAAAATGGTTTTAGTAATTTTAATAAAGGGTTGCCGGAGCAGTATTCCTACCAAACACCATTCAAATTGGTATATTCATTTTGGGGAAGAAGATTTTTCAAATAAACATCTAAGGATATTTAGCCCCGCCCCTGGCTACCATATATTTATACAGATCAACTTAGTTTTAGCAATTTTGCTAGAGAGACTATTCCTACCAATTACCATTCAAATCCCATCACTGGTATTGGAGAAGAAACTTGTTAATGTTTTCCCGATAGTCATGTAATGAAATCAAGCCCCGCCCCAGGCGGCCATACTTTTTCGAGATATCAACGTGGTTTTAAGAATGTTGATAAAGGGTCACCAAGCGACTATTTCTGCCAAATTCCATTCAAATTGTACCACCGGAGACCATTGGAGAATACACTTTTAAAGGTTTTCTATATAGTTATATAAGGAAATCTAGCTCCGCCTCTTGCGGCCATGCTTTTTAGATATTGACTTGTGTTTAGCAATTTTGGTAGAGAGTCACAAGAAGACTATTCCTATCAAATAACTATCACTTATGACCATTGAATTTGGAGAAGAAAATGTTTAAATGTTTCTTTCGGTTGCCATGGCAACGTCAACCCGAGTTCTACATGAATCCAGATTCTGTTAGCTGTTTTGATACTGCATGATACATAGTTCATTTAAGTAAAATTTGAATATATTCTACCCTGTGATTTCAGAGGAGATGTCATATAAAGCAGCTGTTGGCGGACGGACGGGTGGACGGACGTAAGCCAACGGTGGGTGATCACAAAACCTCACCTGGGTTTACTCAGGTGAACTAAAATCATCTAATTGATATTATTAATGACGTAATTAATTATTCTATGAATATTTATGAAGGTAAATGATTAACACATTCCCTCCTAGTAACGCATTTTTGCGTCTCTGTAAACTCTTTGTTTGAAACCATTGTGATGAAATAAGCATTTGCTCCATTAGAGCAAATGCTCTATTTATCACAATGGTTTCAAAACTACACAATTCTAAAATTCTCCTTTTCTATAGTTAATGCTCCTTTTCGGTAGATTAATTCAAAGAGGTTGGGTCTAAAAATAGTCTAGGGGGAAAGGGTTAACCCTTGCTCCGTTTTTAAAAAGAATGTATGCAATTAGCAAACAGAGCAGACCCTGATCAGACGGCTCTTATAGGAGCCGTCTGATCTGAGTCTACTCTGTTTGCAGGTGCGTGAAAAAACGCTTATATGAGGGAATCGGTTAATACTCCTTTTGTCCAAAACTCTTGTACTGTGACTGGGCTAACCTAATTTTTATTCTGTGAATTTCTCCTGGTTGTTCAAACTATTTTAATGCAATACTCTTAAATGGTTTCTCTAATGACAGAAGAATTAGATTCGCCACTATATTATGAACTAGACGAAATGGCTTCATCGAAAACGTTCAAATCCGCCGAGTATTGCTGCAGAGGCGTTGAATGGTATTGACGAACCTAGCATGACAGCATTCCTTTAACCTTGAACTCGCGGACAAAACTCTGATATTGTGCATTTTTGTTACTTCCTATGCGTTCACGCTTTTGAGAAACTATTGACTAAGTGTCAAATAATCTGGATTCTGATGAGAAGCCGGGTTGCTCGGCATCTCATCTGGATCCAGACTGTTTGCAAATGCTAATCAGGTGGATCAGGTGGCGATTTGTAGAATAATGGTTAAAGATATGCACACGTAATGGTAGACATGTGACACAGAGAATGGCTGATTCCTGTTTCAGAAGCAGAAAGAAGCAGGGAAACAAAATACAGAGATTGAAACAGTATGGTAAGAGCTCATCATATGTACTGAAGACATTTGTAACGTTTAGCAGGCTGAGCAAATGTTCCTTTGTGCAACGTGTCGTTGGTTTCATTTTCAATATACAACAGAACTGTAGGTTAGAAGCGTATTTAGAAAAGTTAATAAAAGTAGTTCTGATATTTCTCCGCCTAACCCCGTATAGCTAATCACCTCTCCGAGGCAAAATAGGGCTTGACAGAAAATTTTAAATGTTGATACAATTAAACATTTTTAAACGTCTATTTATTGACTATGTGAATCTTAAAAGCATGTGATTACTTAATACATGACAAAAGTAATGCAGAAAACTCCAATAGGAGCTTTCTGCATTACTTTCGGCCTGCATTAAGCTATTATCTATCAAACAAAAATAAGACCTCATTTTAATGGTCGCTTATGACAGGTTCTACCGTAGATCAGGGTCCATGCTTATAAAACTTTCTAGTTGAGTCTGAGTTCGTTCTCAAGCTTTTGATTGGTCAGATTTGAGTTCTCAAGCTTTTGATTGGTCAGATTTGAGCCAGAGGCTCAAATCTGACCAATCAAAAACTTGAGAACGATCTCAAACTCAACTAAAAGTTTTATAAGCATGGACCCAGAAGGGTTCATATCTACAATCTTTACAAGGTATTTTAAATCATTTACAGCCATGTACATGGTATTCTCAATTATCTACAGCCATCTACATACATGTACATGTAGGTATCCAATGATCTACAGTCGTGTACAATGTATGTTCAATTATCTACAGCCATGTAGAGAGTATATTGAATTTAACAATGCATATTCAGCTAGTATCTACAGTCGTGTACAATATATATACAATGATCTACAACTATTATACAATAGTTGCACAGGGTATATTCAATGTATCTATAGTTATAAACAATGCACATTCAATTATCTACAGCTGGGTACTAGATGTATTCATTTACCTACAACCAACGATGTACAAGGTATGTACAAGTCATAAACAAGATAAGCATTCCCGTTTATCTCAACTTTGTGAGGATGCAGACTCTGCTGAAATACACGAAGACCGAGGTTGACTTGTATGGGGTCTGACTTTAAAATAACAAAAGTTTAAGTTTCAACAAAAAAAATATGTTTCGTTATTTCATTTTATTGTTGTTTCCTGGGTAAAACTGGTATGGGGTCGGACTTTACACTAATGAAAGGTTTGTTTCAGTAAAAGTACATTTCAACAAACACAAACATGTTGACTGTCTTCAGATTTTGAACAACTCCGAAATATCTCAATTCTGAATTCAAATTGTATTTGTGAAAAAGTAAGTTCCGCTTTCTACAAACAATTTACGCGGAAACGCAGTGCTGCTTCAATGGTCAGCACGTGTAATTTTATTTTATTGTAACTTTATGGTGTAGCAGTAGTAGTAGTAGCAGCAGCAGTAGTAGTAGTAGAAGTAGTAGTAGTAGTAATGGTAGTAGTAGTAGCAGTAGTAATAGTAGTGGTAGTAGTAGTAGTAGTAGTAGTAGTAGTAGTAGTAGTAGTAGTAGTAGTAGGTAGTAGTAGTAGTAGTAGTAGTAGTAGTAGTAGTAGTAATAGTAGTAGTAGTAGTAGTAGTAGAAGTAGTAGTAGTAGTAGATGTATACCTCTTTTTAATGGCCGCTTAACACATTATCCCCTAGTGACGCATTTTTGCGCCTCTATAAAATTCACATTGTGAAACAATTGTGATAAATAGAGCATTTGCTCCTATTTATCACAATGGTTTCAAACTACAAAATTTTAAATTGTCCTTTTCTCTAGTTAATGCTCCTTTTTGGTAGATTAATTAAAAAAGGTTGGATCTAAAAATAGCCTAGGAGAGAATGAGCTGAGTGTGGGATATTGTACGGTCTTATATGTCCGTCGCGATAGCGACGGACATGACCGTACAATATCACACTTGTCGCCAATTAACCTTACCAATAGGTAAATCCTAACAACTTTACACCATTTAGATAATATTCTCTAGAAAGAAGATAAATGGCGGATGTTTTAATTGCTGCTGACAGATGCAGATAAGAGACTCGACTGCAAAAAAAACCATATGCCCATTTTAAGAAAGATCTCTCTCTCTCTCTTCACAATAAACTGTTATAAACCAGATCACTGATACTGTTCTCAGTGAGTGTTAATCAAGATGTTCATACCAAAACTTTTATACCAATTTCATTAGTATACATGTATGTATCATCATATTGTGAATTTGTCACATTTTATACTCTCATGTTTTAGCAGACATCATGTAGCTGTAAGCACAATGCATTTTCTTTTTTCACTTGTAATATCGCCTTGAAAAATTAATTACCATGACCATGTGCCGTCTACATAATCTGACTCTTATTCATTTTATCATTGTTTCCAATTAGAAGGTCAGGCATAAATGACAGATCTGGCACTAGATTTTTTTGTACAAGAATTTAGACCTAAAAGTTATATCAGTTGTTGCATATTGGCGACAAGACATGTTATACTGCAGTGTCATATGTACACAGGATTTTACGTATTGATAGAAACTGTAGAACCCGCTTTATTATAACTTCATAAGCAAACATAGCAGACCCTGATCAGACTGATCCTACAGAAGCCGTCCGATCTGAGACTGCTGTTTGCAAAGGCGTTAAAAGGAAAGGTTAAATCTTTGGAAAGGAATGGTATAAGCATGATACACGAAATCTAAAACAGATTTTTTCTATGAACGAAATTTTCTAATGGATATCATGTAAGAAATGATATTTATTATCTGATATTTTATATGAACACATGGCATTTTGGCATGACAGAAACTGTAGAATTAGATTTATATAATGCATAACCGAACAGCACATACCCTAAGAGACGGTTTCTACAAGAGCAGTCCATCTTGGTCTACTCTGTTTGCAAAAGGAGAAAGCGTGTCTATCATGTATGATTAATACAGCAATTGGCCAGATTGTAAATTTGGTGGTCACGTTATGTATCACAAGTAATAGTCATCAGCAAATGTGTCGTCTGCTTCAAGTATGTAAGTCATTAATGTGTCGTCTGCTACAAGTATGTAAGTCATTAATGTGTCGTCTGCTACAAGTATGTAAGTCATAAATGTGTCGTCTGCTACAAGTATGTAAGTCATAAATGTGTCGTCTGCTACAAGTATGTAAGTCATTTTTCTAATACAGTAGAATCTTTCTTAATCGACCATCAAAAATATGTATATTATTTGGACTGTATGGCAGGTGGTAGCTTAATGTAGGTCAAAAGTAATGCAGAAAGCTCCTGTAGGAGCTTTCTGCATTACTTTTGGCCTGCAATAAGCAAGCACCTGCTTTTTAAGATACCTATGTCAAATCAATATAAGGTCGCTTAAGACAGGTTCTATTGTATGTTTTGTTTTTTTTCCTTCTTAAAAATAGCGTGACTAACAATTTGAATGCTGCTGAGACACAGGCGTGTATATCACGAATTTGACGATGTGTCGTGCAAAGTGTCAACCGTACCGTTTCCTTCATAAAAATGCATATTCACGCATTTGCAGAGTAAACCCAGATCAGACGGCTCATGTAGGGACCGTCTGATCAAAGTCTGCTATGTTTGCTTATGAAATTATAATAGATATGACTCTACAATTTCTACAAATACCCAAAACTACCATGTACATTATGCAATTACAAAACAATAGCTAAAAAATAGTCATGATGTCATAATCTCTCAGATGAATATTCAACAGGGAAGGTGTTAAGGTGTTAAACTTGAACAATTCCCCATGTCTATGGTTAATACCAGTGGGGTGTTATATGCACCAAACAGAACAATTTGATGTCTGGAGTTTGTCTCTATCCATCCTCAAGGACATAATAGACGTCACAGAGAAAAACAGAGGCTTAACCCTTTCACCACCAACGTCGCAAACAGGCACCACGACAAATGCCGCCTTTCTGATCAGAGACTTCAATTTTTGTCTCAATCTCTAGTTCTACAGCTGTGCTGCTGTATTTATTTATTCCATTTCCTTATTTTACCGAGTGATTTAACAAAATTGGGTTGCAGACGATAATTAGAAATTTGGCGCCAAATGTGTTGAACCCTATTCCTGTAGTCAATATTGTCGACTGTTTATTTTAGTCTGCTGTCTATTTAATCATTTACTCCACCAATACGCCTTCTAACGCTTTTACACGCAGAGTAGCCCATAGATCAGACGGCTATTGTGTCAGTCGTCTGATCATGGTTTGCTCAATATGTTTGTGGAATTATGCAGATTTGATTCTACAACTGCTGCCAAGGTAAACAGCGTTTGTTCATAATGCTGTTATTAACCCTTTCCCTGATATTGACGACTTTTGACGACTCTGTAAAAGTCACTTTGTGAAACCATTGTGATAAATAGAGCATTTGCTCCTATAGGAGCAAATGCTCTATTTATCACAATGGTTTCAAACTACAAAATTCTAAAACTTTTCCTTTTCACTAGTTAATGCTCCTTTTCGGTAGATTTATCCAAAGAGATTGTATATTAAAATAGCCTATGAGGGAATGGTTTAAAGTGCATGTGATTACTATTGATGTCATTTCTTGCATAAATATTCATGGAGCAAATGGATTAACGTTAGTATGATTCGCTTAGTATTATTTGAAAATTATTGGCTGAGTGGTGAACTGCTTAACCCTTTCCCTGTTCTGTATTTAGGCCAAATTTCAATATCTGCTGAATATTCATTAACAAAATAGTTGTAAAGAAATATGGAAGGTGGAACATTGTAGACAATTTAGAAAGCAAAGAAAAAGATATATCAAATTCTATTAGCAAACAGAGCAGACCCTGATCAGACGGCTCCTCTAGGAGCCGTCTGATCTGGGTCTACTCTGTTTGCAAATGCGTGAAAACACGTTTATATGAGGGAAAGGGTTAACCCTTTCGCCGCCAATGTCGCAAAAATGCACCACAAGTGTCTCAAACTCTGTTTTCTATATCTGTGTTTTATTCCTTTGAAATTTGCATTTATTTATCTCATTTCCTTATTTTACCGAAATATTTAACAAAATTGGTTTGCAGACGACAATTAGAAATTTGGCGCCGAAAGGGTTAGATCGTGATGAGATGCCCGAGTTACTCGGCATTTCAGTTGGATCAATGGTTGAATTTGTTTGCAAAAGACCTTTTGAGTGTGTCCGGCGTGGCAAAAATGCGTCCAGCAGACGACTAGAATGAATGTTTCATTATTCCAGGGACCAAGTGTGTTTGGTGATTGGTAAAGGACGAAATAACTCAGGTATAAAACATCTCTGTCAGGTAAAGATTTAGAATAACTGAAACTATCTGATATTCTGGAATACATACCTCTTGCATGTTGCAGGCGAGTGTGTGACTGGCTATCTTTGTAAACAATTGACGGCATAACTACAGAGTTCCAGATAAGATGCGTACATTAAAAGTAAAACATTTTCAAGAATAACTTCTTTATTTCTCCACCAAACCCTACGTTGTGACCACTCTTTAGAATCGTTGGGCATCTCATCAGTGTCAAAAATATTTGACACTGGTTGCAGTTTTCAAGAGAAATACAAAAAATAATGATTTTTTTGCAGACGACAATTTTTTGCAGACGACAATTGTTCGCAGACGACAATTACATAGCGTGAAAGGAAATAATCAATTATTCCTTGCGTGTTCTTATAAGTAATTTTGCATTCACGTGTTGGTTTCCTGATGTAAACTACAGCAATCTGCTTTAACCTTTTCACCGCCAATGTCGCAAAAATGCACCACGACAAAAAGTGCAGTCCCAGATTTTCAAGGCGGCGTCTGATCAGGGACTTCACTTTTTGTCTAAAACTCTATAGCGGTGCTTTATTCTTTTATGACGAAAAAAAATTATGCCATACACGTGGGTTTGGGGAAATATCAACTCAAATGGATAGAGCAACTCAATACGAAGAATCAAAGTGTTTGATGATAAATGATGATGTTTAATTAGTATCTGTTTCGGCAGTCCAGAAACAGATATAAATATATAACAATCAAAATTCAGTTCTCAACATCAACGTCAAATCCTTCAAACAGTTAAAGTTCACAGTGTCGATTCCTCAGACTTCACTGTAAGCTGGTATCCAGTCTTACAAGAAATATATATATACATGTATAACTTAGTAACAATTCGGGATCCAAATAGTAACTGTCTGTCTTTTAGAAACCAGACAGTGCTTATACAAAAACAATATGGAATTTGTCCAAGGTGTCTTAAAGATATTGAATCCACATTGTTTGTGCATTTAGTTGTCACCTTATCATTATGTTTTCACAGTTGAAAAGTAAAAGTATAAGCATGCCACCCTGACTTGATTGTAAGGTTGGAGAGTCTTTAAAAACATATTAAATAACTGAGATGCCACATGGGCTGTTCAACACTTACGGAGGAAGTCACAAACATTGACAAATGATCATTGTTAACAAAACCCTCCAAGTCAAAAACGTGTACATTCTGTAATCAGGTGAAACAATATTTTGCACAAACAACCTGGGCTTGGGCATTCTGACACTTAATCTAAACTAATTAGACAGTCATCTACACATTTAAGCTGTTTGACTAACAAATGCATAATCATGTGTGATAATGATAATATGAAATGGGGTCTAAGGGGTTCTCAAAGTTTTGTAAACGGTGTAAAACGATGCAAAAATCATAGATATTGAAAATTATAAACAAAATATGACACAATATTTAAAAAACCCATCAGTTACTGTTATGCAATGAACTTTGCAATATTTTACCTTCTAACAATTCCCTTGAAATTTGCATTTATTTATCTCATTTCCTTATTTTGCAGAATGATTTAACAAAATTGGTTTGCAGACGACAATTATAAAATTGGCGGCAAAAGGGTTAACCTATATCAAGATGTCTAAGTATCTCAGTAACGGTAGTGTGTGATTACTTATAGTATGGATCCAAATGTCTCATCAAGATTCAGACGGTTTTTTAGATCCTTATAACACTTTCCCTGTTCTATGTTTATTCCAAATTTCAGTACCTACTGAATATCCATGGACAAAATAGTTATAATGAAAAATGGAAGATGGAACATTGTAGCCATTTTAGAAAGTAAAGAAACAGACCTATCTAATTCCATTAGCAAACAGAGCAGACCCTGATCAGACGGCTCCTATAGGAGCCGTCTGGTCTGGATCTGACACTCGGTCTGTAACTTCGTAAAGACTTAGCCATTTCCTCATATGCACGTGTTATCACGCATCCGCAAACAGAAACCAGCTTAGACATTGACGAGAGTTACTCGTCAGCTGGGTCCAAGCTGTTGGCAAATGCGGCTTAATCCATCAATGCACATTGTCCCTTTAACCCTTTCCCTGTTCTATGTTTATTCCAAATTTCAATACCTACTGAATAATCATTAGCAAAATAGTTACAAAGAAATATGGAAGGTGGAACATTGTATACATTTTAGAAAGCAAAGAAACAGATCTATCCAATTCTATTAGCAAACAGAGCAGACCCTGATCAGACGGCTCCTCTAGGAGCAGTCTGATCTGGGTCTACTCTGTTTGCAAATGCGTGAAAACACGTTTATATGAGGGAAAGGGTTAAAGAACATACGCACACAGAGTAGACCCAGATCAGAGGGTTTCTGAAAGAGCCCTCTGATCAGGGTCTGGACTGGTTACTGAGCCCATCGGTGTCACTGGCTTATACAGTAAAACCTCTCTATAACGGCCACTAAATTGAGTTAATTAGCTGGTATTTAGAACAGGTGGCTGCTTAAAGCAATGTTTAAGTAAAACAGAACGCTTCTATAAGAGCGTTCTGTTTTACTTTCACCTTGCTTTAAGCAGGATACTTGATGTAACTTAGTGGTCGTTATAGAGAGGTTTTACTGTACTAGTAGACGTTTTGTTTGCTGTGTCCTTCTACATGAAAAATGGAGGGGTTCCAAAATAAGATCTAGACGGATTTTCCTTAACCCTTTCCTCCATTGATATTCATATAATGACGTCATGAATACTAGATAGATTAATTTGATATAACAATATATTGGCAAAAGAATTTTTGACCATGGCAGAAACTGTAGAATCATATCCATGTTATATCAGAAGCAAACAGAGCAGACTCCTATAGCAGCCGTCTCATCTGGGTCTACTCTGTTTGTAAATGCGTAGAAAGGAGTATTTATGGAGGAAAGGGTTAACTACACTAGAAACAGTCTTAAGCGGCCATTCATTTATTGAACATAGGAGTCTTAAAGGCATGTGGATGTATAATGTAAGGCAAACGTAATGCATAAAGCTCCATTAGGAGCATATATTTGTAGTATACATATGTTTACAAATGGCGCGTGCACAGTTTCAGAGTTAGGCCCAATGCATGAATTATCAACGATCTTCCTGTACATTGATGAGTTCACGAGCCGTCTCGAAGTAAATGCACCTACGTGCTGGTATATAGGTGACGCTGATATGTTTTAACATTTTTCATCATGAATATTCATATAAGCAATAATGTATACTGGTATGTCTACCGAGGTAAGGCATGCGTTTGTCGCGCGCTCTGGTCAACTCACAATAGCTATATCCAGCTAACAATCAGTATAATGTATACTTTAACACATTCTCTCCTAGTGACGCATTTTTGCGCCTCTGTAAAACTCATTTATTGTGTTTAAACATATTTTATTTCATAATTCAAGAAATGGGGTTGGGCAACAAGTTCTTCCAACTTAGATATAGCCCTTCCCCTACAGTGAATGGAATAATATAGTACAAAGTAAAATGACAGTCACACAAATATACGCATATAAATTCAAAGGATCAGAGTGAGAGAGAGAGTGAGTAGGTGAGGGAAATATTGAAAACTTCAGAGAAATTTAGAACGAGAGTGGTGGAGAGAGAGAGGGAGAGAGAGAGAGAGTGTGAGAGAGAGAGGTGCTCAGTCTGCAGGGTAAACCAGTGGAAAATAGGAAAATGAAGATGAAGGGACCTTTTCACACAAATATTATCCCTGTTCTTCATTGTCTATGTTACAACCTGTAAAGTTTAGCAGGGACGACAAAAGAACTCAATTAAGGGAATTGGTAAGTAGCCAGTTAATGTCAATGTATTAAAGTAACTGTAAAAATATAAATATAAATTAGATTATCAGTATTAACTGAATCTTTTCGACCTCAGTATATAATTTTGAACTGCTTCAAATAAAACACAATTTTGCTCATAAGACAAGGCCTTATCACCAAAAAGCAGTAGATCAGTATTTAATGGATTGAGTGCCCTTGTTATTTCATGAAATAGTTGTATTCGTTGAGCAGTATAAAGTCTGCACTTAAAGAAATAATGAGATGCGTTCTCTGGACTATTTTGACATGAGCAACATGGATCAAGCCTAAGATGGCTGTGGTATAGATCTTCATTTAGATCACTACAGTTGTTCCTAATTCTGGCATGCATGATTGATAAATATCTGTTAAGACTAAAATAAAAATAACGAGGAATAGTAGAACAATCTGAAAATGCTTTTACTGAGTTTTTAAAACTAGATATTGATGTGCTTTGCCTTGTATCCGTATCTAAATTGTTCCACAATTTTACTGAGGATGGAATACATGATTTATTAAATATTGAGGTCCTGGTTTGGACAGATTCGAGATCGTTCCTGTTTCGAAGTTCGTAATGTGTGATGTCTCTTATTTGTGGTGGAATTATATGTCTTATATATGATGGTACTGATTCTGTAAAAGCTTTGTACATGAAACAATATTTTTGTCTTTCCCTTCTTTTATGTAAAGACTCCCATCCGCATTCTCTATAGAGATTAGCTAGAGAAACAGATCTAGTTAGACCGGTAACTCATTTATTGAAACCATTGTGATAAATAGGAGCAAATGCTCTATTGTTCACAATGGTTTCAAAACTACACAATTTTGAAATTCACATTTTCTATAGTTTATGCTCCTTTTCGGTAGATTAATTCAAGGAGGTAGGGGCTAAAATAGCCTAGGAGGGAATGAGTTAAACCATTACTCCATAGCAGAGCTACAGATAAATGTGCGTACCCAAATACTAAAATCGTCATTTCTTTATCAAACCCTATACTGTGACCACTCTTTAGAATCGTCTCCAAGAGACGATTCTAAAGAGTGGTCACAGTATAGGGTTTTGTGGAGAAACAAAGGAGTTATTCTTGAAAATGTTTTAATTAACGCATCTTATCTGAAGCTCTGCTCTATAGATACGCCTTTCTACGCCTTTGCAAACAAAGTAGATCCAGATCAGACGGTTCCTGTAAGAACCGTCTGATCAGAGTCTGCTTTTTAGCTATTGATATAATATAGATACGATTCCTGTGTCTATTTACTATCATAAACAAAAACCTAATTTACATTGATTATGTCATTATTTCTTACATGAATATTCATGAGTAAAGGGTTAACGTTTTTGGTTGTAACAAAATGGCGAGAATGAGTGCTAGTTGATTCTTATACACGTTTAACATACAAAACGCCACTTTGCAACAACCACTCAATAAAAGTCTAATTTGGGAAAGCGAATAAGACATTTGTTATTTTATTCCTTTACTAGATACAGATGCCTTTCCACTGATTTGTATACAGAGTAGACCCAGATCAGACGGTTGGCCAAGAGTCAGAGTCTGCTTTGTTTGTTTATGGATTAATATAGATACGAATATGATAACACAATTTCTGCCAAGATCGGAAAAAAACTGTGTTCACATGCCATTATAAGATTTCCTCTTCCTAATAGCATGATGTCAGTATTTCTGACATCGATGTTCCCGGGAGTATACAGCACAGCGTTAAGTAGGTCAAAAGACATGTATAAAGCTCCGACAAGAAATGTCTACAGTATTTCCATGCTACGTGCTTTTAACCCTTTCCCTGGTCAGTAACCATGCCAGAAATAATGACATCATGAATATTTATTAGCAGAATTTTTATACTTATTTTCAAGAGATTTTTTTTTGCTTTGAGAAAACCTGTAGCATCAGATCTTTATCATGTCGAAAGCAAACAGAGTAGACCCTGATCAGACGGCTCCTATATGAGCAGTCTGATCTGGGTCGACTCTGTTTGCAAATGCGTGAAAAAGCGTTGGAATGAGGGAAAGGGCAAAAGACCGTCCTTGTTATTCATGTAAGTGGTTTCAGCAGTATGATTTTACAGTATAGCACAATATTACTAATTAACCATTCGCTTGCTATTCACGTCAATATACCTACCTGTAGATAGTGAAGACCCACATGAGACAGCTCCTGCTGGAGCTGTCTCATCAGGGTCTGCACTATTTACAAGTTGATTGTGCAACTAGTGCACTCCACAGCAAGGATTGCACAGCGAAATACGTGTACACAGTGAAGATATATGTTATTATACAACAGGGAATGGGTAAAGAAGGATAAATGCAGTTCAAAATTCAGCAAGCAAAAGGTGAAGAAGAATAGGTGGTATACAGCTCACATAATTAATGAATACATGTATGTAATATAATTCTCGTGAATTGCACAGAAGTATATGGATTACTTAGTCCTTATTCAATATATACCCATTCTTACGACTTTGCCAACAGAATAGACCCACATCAGATGACTCCTGTAGGAGCCGAGAAATGTGTGGGTATTTTCATGATCTAAATTGTTTTCACGCTCATATTAAAAGTCTATTGAATGTGCAGCGACCGACATTTGTTTATACATATTGCAACTGTAAAAACTATTAACCATTTCACTGCCAATGCCGGATCTGTTTATTACCTATGCAAACAGTTTGGATCCAGATGAGACGCCGAGTAACTCGGCGTCTCATCAGGATCCAAACTGTTTGTTACTGTTACTATGTTTTGAAACAAAAATGAAGAAAATCAAATGAATGACAATTTGTAGCAGACGACAAAGTTAGCAGACGACAGAGTATGGCAGCGAAAGGGTTAATAACATTTATAGATAGAACATAGAATATAATAAAAAAAAAATTAAAGGACTTACCAAATATGTAGTACAGTACCCCGACGGTTCTATGTTCGAGCATGGAGAAGGCTCCACCAGCGGGTTCATCTTGCACCATGGTTGCAACACTCTTTCCTCCTTGACAGTCTTCAAAAATCTGGAGAGCGTACTGGTGTGTGAATAATGTGTTAAAATTGCTGTCTGCTTTCACAGCTTCTCACAAATCATAATTATCGAATAAAACGAGACTATCAGAGGAGAGTGTTTTCTAGCTGTGGCTGCTGGGAGCGATATCAGCCGCTTTGTCGCAGCAGCGTGACACCGTGCGGAACACAATAAGCTGTTCTAGTGTTACCGATACTTCTTGCATAACCCATTCCCTCGTAGGCTATCTTTAGACCCAACATCTTCGAATAAATATACCGAAAAGGATAATTTACTAGAGAAAAGGAAAAATTAGAACTGTGTGGTCTTTAAACCATTGTGATAAATAGAGCAAATAATATTGTGGAGCAAATAATCTTTTATCACTATGATTGATTTTAAACTGTTCAATTTCACACACCAAAAATTTGAAAGCGTACCTTGTTTGGGAGCTTTCGTCCGTGTACTACAGACTTTGTCAACCAACTGACTTCACTGGGACTGGAGACCGCTCGAGGCTTTAGTAGTGAGCGATGTTAATGTCGTGTCCCAGATGTGTGTGTGTGTGTGTATGTGTGTGTGAAATTGAACAGTTTAAAATCAATTATAATGAACAATACCACACAGTTGAATTTTCATAAGAATCTTTTATCACGATGGTTTCAAAAATGACTTTTACAGAGGTGTCAAAAGGTTCAGTAGTAGGGAATGGATTAACCCTTCTCCTCAAAACAACGAGGTTTTTTCACGGTAAATCCAGTTGTGGCTCCTATAGAAACCGTCTTGCTATACAGTTGAACTTCGATATCTCGAACTTCAAGGGTCTATATAAATTAGTTCGAGAAAACAGAAGTCAAGTTATCCGATTTGTAATCTGGACAATTTCTCAAGTTCATACATGTAGCTTAATGCAGGTATAGAGTAATGCTGAAAGCTCCTGCAGGAGCTTTCAGCATTACTGTATAACTGCATTAAGATGTGAAATGTGTTCCTAGATATGCGTAGTGATACATTTTAGAGCAATTCTGTATTGTAAGATTTTGAAAGGACCGAGCTTTTAGTTTGAGTTATCCCGAAGTTCGAGTTATTGGAGTTCGATATATCGAAGTTCAACTGTATTTGCAAATGGAATAATGTGGATCTGATTCTGTCTGAGCCAAAACGTTCTGTGTTCATATACCATTTGCACTATTAACCCTTTCACCGCCAATGTTGCATAAACGCACCACGACAAATAGTGCAGTCCAAGGACTTCACTTTTTGTCCCAGTCTCTAGTTCTATGTGTTCTTTATTCCTTTGAAATTTGCATTTATTTATCTCATTCCCTTATTTTACCAAATGACTTCACAAAAGTGGTTCGCAGACGATAATTAGAAATTTGGCGCCGAAAGGGTTAAATGTATTCACATTGAATCTGCTCAGCTTGACCTGACGCACATTTGCAAACAGCATGGGTCTGGATACATAACAAATCTAATTGGAACTTCGATATCTCGAACTTCAAGGGACTATATAAATTGGTTCGCGATAACAGAAGTTCGAGTTATCCGATTTGTAATCTGGACAATTTCTCAATTTCATAGCTTAATGCAGGTCTACAGTAATGATGAAAGCTCCTGCAGGAGCTTTCAGCATTACTGTAGAACTGCATTAAGCTGTGCAATGTGTTCCTAGATATGCGTAGTGGTACATTTTAGAGCAATTCTGTATTGTAAGATTTTGGAAGGACCAAACTTTTTGTTCGAGTTATCCCGAAGTTCGAGTTATCCGAGTTCGGGATATCGAAGTTCAACTGTAGTTTGTTTATTGTTATGTTATCAATTACTTAGTGACACTTTGCCCACACACCATTTTTCCTTTAAGTTTTAAAAGTTTCATTGGCAAGAGCATGGCTATTTCATTGGTTGTCTAAAACAAACTCCTCAACAATGTAAAGTCCCATTATGTTTTATATGAATTAATTTCTGCGCTCATTTAGCTCTAAAATGGCTACACATGAGGTTTTATACAGAAAACAACATAATGTTATGTTTTGTTTACACAAAACGTCACGAAACAAGCAGAAAAGCAGTAGCTCATTTGTAGGGATGTAACGATGGATCAACTTATCATGAAAGTTTTGCTTACGATAGTAATAAACAAAGTCGATAAATCGATAATTATCACGATAGTTCATTAAACTATCGACAGTTACAGTATTGCCATATCTGAATTTATTGGCGAAGTTTCAGTTTCTTCATCAGTCGCGAGCCGCTTACATATGCTCCCATAACAACTCTAGGATATGACTAATACCATGTACATGTTAAGTCGTTGCGGCACCACTAATTTCTCACATGTGAATACAGCTTTTTTTTTAAATAGTATTGTTTACTCAATGAAAATTAAAAGTTAAATGCGGAAGTTGTAAATTTTAATTTTAGGTAAAGCAATATATCGATTCATGTTTTCACTAGTCTTTAACCCATTACCTCATAGGCTATTTTTAGATCCAACCTCTTTGAATAAATCTACCAAAAAGGAGCATGAACTAGAGAAAAGGAAAACTTTAGAATTTTGTAGTTTGAAACCATTGTGATAAATAGAGCATTTGCTCCTATAGGAGCAAATGCTCTATTTATCACAATGGTTTCACAAAGTGACTTTTACAGAGTCGTCAAAAGTCGTCAATATGAGGGAAAGGGTTTAAAACGCATGTTCTTTTCATTCTGCGATCATTGGCCGCGTTTTAGCCTTTTCCTCAGAGGTCCTCAATGGTATCATGACAGAAAACTGAACTAGCTGAACATAAACGGGGAAAAGCACCGTTATGGCATCACTCCGGCTTTGTCAGGGGGAAATATTGTTAACTATAAAAAGTAAGCTTGCAGGAATTGTAAAATGTTACTTAAATACTTATAGTGGAAACACTGCCTACCTACAGAATCAGAACAGAAATAACCCGCTGGGGAAAATTCATTGTTTTTATTATAAAGCAGCAATTTGTAATTAAGAATAAAGATTGCAGCACAGATATTTGAGAGGTTTTACTGTATTTCTTTGTTAAGCATTTAACAAGGGTCTTTTGTTTTAAGTCTCAGAGTACATTTTATAATGGTTGATTATTACAACATGCAGTTTGTGAGAAACAAATTCTGTCACCGTTTCTTTCAAATACAAAATACAGAAAACAAAATAAAAAGGTCCATGTCTAATGTTTCGCTGAAACCTATATGTGATTAGTGGTTCGTTTACAAACACAAGATGTTTCAATTGGAAGAAGTTTCCAATAACACTAGATCTACCAGTCAAACAAGCATAAATTTGACACGTAGTTAAGTTTCACCTACTTATTATTATTTTTAAAACCTACAAATGGCTGAGAAAATGTGTTTTACGTACATAACGCTATCGTGATAGTATCGCAATAGTGTTGTACCTATCGCAATACTACCGCGATAGAAGTTTGACTATCACGATATTATATTCATTGTGGTTTTTGTGGCAATATTCAGTCCCGCAGTCATTTGCATTTAGTGGAAGCTCTTGTGTCAACTAGTGATTCCAATTCAAAAGCCCGTTTATCTGTTCAAAATGAAACAGTTTCAAGCACCATGACTTGTTTGCTAGTGTTTTAAAACCATTTAATTCAATCTATAATTCTAATAAAGAATTAACACTTTCCTCACTAAATACGCCTTACTACGCCTCTGTAAATGTCACGTTTTTAAAACCATTTTGATAAATAGAGCAGTTGCTCCATAGGAGCAAATGTTCTATTTATCACAATGGTTTCAAAACAACACACTTTTAAAATTTCCTTTTCTCTAGTAAATGCTCCTTTTTGGTAGATCTATTCAAAGAGGTTGGTCTTAAAATAGCCGATCATGTAATGGGTTAAAGTCAAATGTATAACTCCATTCCACGTCCCATAGGTCATTATAAAAATCAAAATTTTAACCCGTATCGTGCTGAAATTTTATATGTCTGCCAAAACTCTGATCTGTTGCAGTTTTACTTACTTCCTATTCGTACAAGCGTTTGAGAAGCGGTTATTCGGCGTCTGATCTGAATACAGGCTTTTTGCAATTGCGAATCAAGTTATCCTAAGCACGATGGGGTTCATTTGCTTTGTAATTTGGTGGTTTTATCTTAATTCTGAGTTTAAAATGTACGCGTACACGTATCGCATTCCTAAGAGAGAAAGGAAACATTCGTACTTTATTGTGAGATAACTTAAGATCGCCCCCTCCACCGTAACCCCTTTCACTGCCATGAAGAAGGGTCAATCATGCCATATAGTTACACGTACATGTAGTTTGGATCCAGATGAGATGCCGAGGAGTTCGAAGTCTTATCAGGATCCAAACTGTTAATCTTTTTTTTAAAAGAAATTGAAGACAGGCCTACTCTAGAATTTGAAGCAGATGAAAGTGTGTCCAACAGACGACAATGATAGCAAGGGCGAAATCCTGAAGCTGTGAAAACAGGAATGCATGGGAAAAAATCTCCGCTAAAAGAATTTCTTTCACTTTAATCTCATCTCCATGTGGAGTTATTAGCCTAAGCGTATTTTGGAAAATTCTGACACCATTAGGCATTTCATATTAAAAGTGGGCAAATAGTTTTTTTTACATACTTTGAGTGTGCTGAATCTTATTATGTCGTTTGTCAAGCTGTATCTTCCGTATTTAAGGTACAAAATGGCGGAAAACAAAATGGCCACCAACGAGCACTATTTCCAGCTACTCCAGGATATAGGTAAAACACTACACCGAAAATCTGGGCGTAACACGAACATTTTCTGTTAAAATGCACACACGACCAATGGAAGATAATTTTTAAAAGCTGAATTTCGTTTTATTGCATGAAAGTTATATCCCAATGGTTAAGCTAAAATGGCGGAAAATAAAATGGCCGCCAAAAAACTATTATTTGCAATTCACAAGATATACAACATTAGGCACATGGTCAAAATAATGATTGGTGACGTGTGATAAAGAATAAACAAATATTGTAACATTATTAATCCGTGTTTAATCCGTTTCTGTTATCTAATTGTCTATTACACTGCATTTGGAGCATTTACGGCATAAGAGGGGGGGGGGGGGGGCATAGATAACGATATTCCTGGCAGCACAACATATTAATCAAACATACATGTATAGTCACAAGTTTATATTATTGCCCTCTTCTGAACTACTTCATTCTCTCTAATGTTATATTTTCTAGTCCTTCGGGATCATTAGTTTCAATGTTATTAGTTTTGAAAACTGAAAACCGCTTTGAAAATTGAATACCGCTTAAGTCGGTGCTAGGAGGCATGAGTAGTGTTGCACATTTGATAATTGCTCATGAACAGACTCATTAAAATCGAGTCTGCAATTTTCTCTTTTCATATTGCTGCTTTTGCTTTCGAAGGATCTCCTATTTTCAGAACTTAAATACTACACCTGCATGATGATGTTATTAAATAATTTAATGAGAATGTCAAAAGTGTATACACGTATATGTCTAGGTATCCGTTGATCCCTGCCCTTGCCTATGTAGGCCTGCTACGACTTTATTCTCCATTGTATATCTTTACACTGTTTGTCTTTTAGGGTAGGGATGGAACAAGTGTGAGGTTGGACGCCCGAAAACCGGTTTAACCCCCAGTGATTTTTGTCACTGACCGTTCCAAAGCGGTACTTCCATCTTCCCCCTATTGTATGTTTGTTTTGTCTTTGTGCGTCTCTTGATGTTGTTATAGTTGCATGTGTATGTACATTTGCTGTTTCCTTGTGTTGCTGTTCGGGCGTCTGTTTGTTCTGTATGTGGTGTTTCCCGCATGACTCATTCTTGTACTTTTTGCATTGACACCATGTCTAAAAGTGCATATAATTGCTATTATTCCATCTTAAAGTAGAGTTTTACCAAACAGACACATCCAATCAACCACTTAATTCTTGAATACCACAAGAGTCACAGATGTTAGCATGCCTAGAATTGTAGTGTCAGTGTAGAGCAAAAGTCATTATTTAGACCATGGTACTCGTAATTTGCAGTTTGAAGAAAGGCATCCCCACCTAAATGTACATAATGCATGTGTAGGTTTCAAAGTACAAGCAAACATTGTGCAACTTCGATTCGTGAATCACATATCCCTTCTATGCCCTCTTTTTCAGGATGATGCTAGTTTCGTTAACATAACCTATCGAGTTTAAAAACCACAATCTGTATCAAGATACACTGTTTGTAGATACAATTTATGTAACAAATTCTTTGAAATACAATCAGTGCAGTAGGACGAACGAGAATAATTACAATTACATCACAAAGTTCAGATATAGCGGTACTGATTATATTACTAACATTTAATTAACTGTTTGTGTCAAATTATCACAATATCAATGTACATGAAATATCATAGCATTTTGCAACTGATATTAGCCGTTGCTTTATTGGTTCATAAAACAGAGGCATCCACTCCTCAGTATCAATGCATGTGCATTGAATAATAGCAATGAAACAACACACTGTAAGCTAAGCAGCGTGTAATCTCAAAAGAGACAGAATAATACAACCCAACAACCAACCTGCAACTGACCAAATTTATTAAAGCCAAGTGCTAGTCATATCTTGGCTTGATACAAAACATACTACGCTACCTTCACATGCAAAAGTCATATCTAAAGACGTTTTGACGCAGACAATGACGAAGCGAGCTGAAGTACGAACACTGACGCAAAGACAAGCAAATTATCCGTCTCTAGAACATCTAGAAATTGTGTCGTGAACGGAGATGCATGCATGTTTGCCAGAATACAAAACACAAGCTTTCATCTGTCACAGCATTCAAAATTAGTGATCAGATTCTCGAAACTTCAAAAGACCTAACTCTAAGGATCAGTTTTGCGGGTGTTCATGATCTCATTGCACCAAAAGGGGAATACGATGTTGGATGTTTCGTGAAATTCGTGCAATCCATACGCTAAGGAAAATCGGTCAATGACGACAGCTATGTAGTGGCTTGTTTTGATACTGAAAGAGGCGGCTCAAAAAGTACATGTATCTGAATTTTCCGAAATATGGAAGAGACACTGTGCATTAACTGAAACTGTATGTGGTTGTGGAAATATCTGCCTCTTTCATAATCAGAAGAACCTCTTCAAAGAAGACGCTAGGTAAAAAAAAATACGTATTCAACACAATTCCTAGCAAGCAGGCTTTGTTTGTAGCCCTGAAGTTTGAGCGTTCAATTTATGATTTAGTCACACAGATAACACTGAAGAACCATCACCATTGTATGCTTGTGATCATTGCGATGATGCAGTCCTGGGTATGGTCCATGTTGCCTCAGAATTGTGATCCGGCATTCTGACACATATAATTATTATGGATTTGTCATAAATGAGGATCAGATGGTTTCATCTGTTTGTGCCTGGAAGTCTCTTTATGCTTTTGCTCTTGATGTTTGGACTTTGGAGGTCAGAAATTGCTCGAGGCTGAGCTAGAAGACGACACACAAACTGACATGCAAGAGATAGAAACCAGACTTCAAACAATGGTTCTCAACATCCACAATGCAGTTCGCATTATCAGTTATGATAATGTCTTGCAAGTTGCTAGGGGGCGTGAGTAGTGTTGCACTTTGAATTACTACTCATGAACAGACTCAATAAAACCGAGTCTGCAATTTTCTCTTTTTGCATTTCTACTTTTGGTTTCGAAGGATATGACAACAATGCATACTGCTACAGTAACTATATCCAATTTCAATGAAGGTACATTTGATCACTTTACATGTGACACCATTGACATCAATAATTCCAGTTTTGATTCCAGTTTTGACAACAACAATTTTCTTGCTACTCAGTTGGCTGGGAGCAGAGGGTTCCAGAAACCGATATTGGTTTATAGCCCATCGATAAGAACTTTCTTACAGGTAACTGAAATAATGCAGCCGATTTTACCCATTTAACCCATTTAACCCATTCCCTCACAGGCTATTTTTAGACACAACCTCTTTGAATAAATCTACCGGAAAGGAGCTTTAACTAGAGAAAAGGAATTTTTTAGAAGTTTGTAGTTTGAAACCATTGTGATAAATAGAGCATTTGCTCCTATAGGAGCAAATGCTCTATTTATCACAATGATTTCACAAAGTGATTTTACAGAGTCGTCAAAAGTCGTCAATATGAGGGAAAGGGTTAAAGGAAAACAGGAGGATAACGTAATGCAAATATTATTAGGTAGGTGGGCATTATCATACTACATGCGATCCCATTGTCAAATGGCATCCATGAAGTGGTTGACTTGATAACTTTATTAAGATTGTTCCGCAGAATGAACATCATATAAAATATTTGATGTTCTGTTTGACAGATATCACATCTTGATCAAATCTGGAACCAGAAAGAAGCGCCATAATGAAGCAAGGCGTGTCAGAAGGCCGGCTGTAAACAGGGCTGTTTCCCTACCAGGCAGATAGGACACTTTCTTAGGTTATCCAACAAAGCTGATCTTGCAACAGTTCTGTCCCAACATCTTATTCCGTGTGCAACACCAGTAATACTATTCTACCTTGGGTGGGTTCAGTGAAGGAGAGGGGGTTGAACCATCTGTTCCTGAGGTTGAAATTGAAATGTTGGAATCCAAACACGAAGACGCTAACACAAGGGTGATAATCGACTGTATTGAATGAAAATTATCAAAGACAATTATGGGTGCTCAATATGTTGATATTTACGTATTCCTCATATTCCGTTTTCAAAGAATGCCATGCAAGAGGGCCCGGTTTAAAGCTGGTACTTCTAAAACGAAAAAGTACACCCAGACTGGCAGTAGTGCCTACCATTGTAGAGCAACTCCCTTTCGGTGAAAATTTGTTCTTTTGCATATTTTGCATTAGCTTTCGTAAATGGGATGAAGCGTGTAACCTCATATTTTTGACGGTACTTAAGTTGAGTAATTGCGCTACACGATATGGGCTAGATAAATAATAAATTATATGTAAATTTGTTAATCAAACACAGACTCGAATAAAAGGTATTTTATTAAATCATTCGTATTGTATTAGATCAAGCGGGTTTGTGTGCGTTCGAGCGAGCATGTGCGTATCCTGTACCCATGCTTATAAAGCTTTTTAGTTGAGTCTGAGTTCGTTCTCAAGTTTTTGATTGGTCAGATTTGAGCCTTTGGCTCAAATCTGACCAATCAAAAGCTTAAGAACAAATTCAGAGTCAACTAAAAAGCTTTATAAGCATGGACCCTGGCCTTTTCAAACATTCTAGATGCAAGTGAGACCCTGAGAAATTCAGTGTCCCATTCACTCCATGAATATTTATGCAATAAATAATGACATAATGAATATTAATTAGCTTCGTTTTAAAGTGGCATGTGAACACGGGATATTTTGGCCATGGCAGAAACTGTAGAATCAGATCTATATTATATTATAAACAAACAGATCAGACCCTGATCAGACGGCTCCTCTTGGAGCCGTCTGATCTGGGTCTACTCTGTTTGCAAAGGCGCAGAAATGCGTATTTATGGAGTAAAGGGTTAAGATTCATAGTGTTTGAATACGGGTCCTGGCCCTGTTTGGTAAGAATTGCAGGATAAAAACACTTTTGAAAGCTAAAGGCCTGGCGACGACGACAAATTATCATCAGGCTAATGAGTAACAAATGCTTGCATGTATTCCAGAACTGTATATGAAATATAATATTGTTTAATGCATTTGATAGAAAACAAACCATTTTAAGATGGCAATTTTACATTTCATATGCATGTAATACAAAGAGTAAACATACATTTTTATGTGTATTGGGTTGGGCTACAACAATAGGGTTACATGTCAATATAAATGCATGTATCTCCTATTGCACACGGTGTTGCCAGACAAGGTCTATCGATTTTAAGGCCGTTGCAGAGCTTCTAGATTCCCTGTGCAGCTCACAAATTTATGACTGCACAGAACTTTGCATCGCAAATTCATCAATGTGACCCGAAATAATCTAATGCGACGTTTAGCCCTTTACTGCATAGAAGTTTTTTTGTAACGCCTTTAACTCTTTCGATGCCAGCATTGTCGTCTGCTGGGCATAGTTTCGTTTATTTTTAGTGTAAGTGTGTGCACTTCTTCCATTTTCTTTATAAAACAGTAAACATAGTGTCAAACAGTTTGGATCCTGATGAGACGTCGAGTTACTCGGCGTCTCATCTGGATCCAAACTGCTTGCATGTGATATCATAGACCCGTCATTGTGGCACGGAAGGGGTTAAAAACAGAGTGCATCCGAATCAGATGGAGCGGTCTAATTAGAGTCTGCTCTATTTGCTCTATGAAACAATATAGATCTGAGTCCAGAGTGTATTCTAGGGTGTCTTTAACATCAGGTGGTCGCATAATGCGAAACGAATTTCGGAGAGGTTCTTTCGGAACATTCTACTTGCATAATTCCCATCCTTTATTGATATACCACCTGTCTTCAAAGTCCATTCGTGCACTTCCATTTGAACGGTCGTTATAGAGAGGTTTTCTTATATTCAGTAGAACCTGTTTTAAGCTACCTTATATTGATTGGACACGGGAATCTTAAAGAGCATGTGGTTACTTAATGCATGACAAAAGTAATGCAGAAATCTCCTATTAGGAGCTTTCTGCATTACTTTTAAACTGCATTAAGCTACCACCTGCCTTATAGATCTTTAATTAGACCACTTTTTAATGACCGCTTAAGACAGATTCTACTGTAGTCAGTAATGCATGACTGTTTGAACTTGTCTACAGCAGAACATGTCTTAAGTGGCCATTCATTTATTAAATATAGGAGTCTTAAAATGGCCGCTTAAGACAGGTTCTACTGTAAATATTAAAAGACATTGCAACTACATGTAATGCACAGGGTGCATGACCTAAATTTTAAATTTCGTTTTGTTGTGTCACCTGCCGAGAGGCAGTGTGTCACTTAGGGATCACTTTTCCGTCGTCTGTCTGTCTGTCCGTCTGTCCGTCACACTTTACTTTTTTTGGCTGTCATTTCTAAACTAATCATTATAGAGCTTTCAAATTTCACATGGGTCTTCAATGTGGACCATTGGTGTAACTAAGGTCCATCACTCTGCATGCAATACTGTTATTCCCCTATGTTCTATTTTCGTCACACTTTCTTTTTTTGCTATAATTTCTAAACTAATCATCATAGAGCTGTCAATTTTCACATGTGTCCTTCTCTCACTGAGGACCATTACTCTACATGCAATACTTTTTGAGTTATTCCCCTTTGTTCTGATTTTCGCACTCCATCACATTAACAGTTTTTGTGTCAGTTGCGAGCAGGTGACACATGCGTTCCTCCGAACACTCTTGTTTTATATTGAACGTCCTATCAGCGAACAATGTAGACTTTGATCAGACGCCGCAATAATACTCAATTTTCTATTTGACTCTTACAGTCGCATTTTGAAGCCTTTGCAAAACAACGTATACCCAAATCAGGGCCAATGCTTATAAAGCTTTTTAGTTGAGTCTGAGTTTGTTCCAAAGGCTCAAATCTTACCAATCAAAAACTTGAGAACGAAATCAAACTCGACTAAAAAGTTTTATAGGCATGGATACAGACGAGTGCTTATGAAAGTATATATTTTTTCTACATGTTCTGCCTACCGTAGGCTTAAAAATCATATGTTCAAAAAGAACAATAAATATGCATGATGTCACTATTTATTTCATGAATATTCATGAGGTACATAGTGTGTTGAAATAATTAACCCCTTCCATGACAGGCGTATTTGACGCATTTGCAATCAGAGTAGATCCAGATCAGACTGTTCCTGTGGGGACTGCATAGTTATTTTCTGCTTATCAAATTATATAGACCCGAGTCTACAATTTCTATTATGGTCAAAAATGCTCTTGTTTCTAATACCATTAGGAAAAAATAAGCAGATTTAACCCTTCGCTTGTTATTCGCGTCAATATACCTACCTGTAAATAGTGAAGACCCAGATGATACAGCTCCTGCAGGAGCTGTCTCATCAGGGTCTGCACTATTTACAAGTTGATTATGCAACCAGTGCACTCCACAGCAGTGATTGCACAGCGAAATACTTGTACACAGTGAAGATATATGTTATTATACGACAGGGCATGGGTAAAGAAGGAGAAATGTATTTTAAAATTCAGCAAGAGAAGGGTTAATATCCTTATTATCTTTATTTCTTACACGAATACAGTAAAAAAAAACCTCAATACTACGAAATGTTAGTTATGAAGAATTTATGTCTAGGTAGGCAGGTGGTTGCTTAATGCAAGTTGAAAGTCATACAGAAAGCTCAAAGAGAAGCTTTCTGTATGACTTTCACCCTGCATTAAGCTGCCACATGTATTAAATATCAATAATGGTACGTATTTAAGTATTCGAAAAGTCGAGTTTTCACCGTATCTATTAGGAAATGGATTAATACGTCTTATTCAGTCTATAAGATCATATGACCGGTAACACAATTAAAGGCCAGACAAAACATTAAAAAGGAATAGTTTATCGCAAAATAGTATCGTCTATGGTGTACTGAAACATTGATCCCGAAGAGCGCTAGTAATACCGAGAATAGCATGTAAGTGTCATGTGTGGAAATGTTTCTCTTGAGAGACGACGCAAAACACTGCTTTAGCGAGACCAGACGGGTTTTTTCCGAACCTGGATCAGATTAACCTTTTCGGCGCCAAATTTCTTAAGTGTCGTCTGCAAACCATCTTTATTCAATCATTTGGTAATTTCGAAGGAATAAAGCACAGATATTGAAAAGAGTTTGAGACCAAGTGAAGTCCCTGATCAGACGCCGCCTTGAAAAGGCTGGCACTGCACTATTTGTCGTGGTGTAATTTCGCGACATTGGCGATGAAAGGGTTAACTGTTCCATATATGGCATTGACCTGATAGTATGCTTATTCTGTCACCACAGAAAACTATTCATCAATTGGAGTACAACATTTCATAACTCAGAAGAATAAGCTTACTTTCGCTGAAATGGTGTATATCATTATTTGGTTTCTCAACTAATTTGCCCCAGATTTATCAGGATGCAATCTGTTTGTTAATGGGGTAATGGTTTTGAAAGAAAAGGAACAAAATTAAAATAAATAAACGAAAATTGTAGCAGACACCAAACTTAGCGGACATATTTGGCAGCGAAAGTGTTAAAGAACGCAAAACACTGTCCAGACGTAATGCATAATCACTTGACCATGCATAATGTGTAAAATAAATAACAAAGCTCGAAAAAGAGGCTTTAATTTTACTTACTAGCACAAATTCAATCCATCATTCAAACGTCTTCCAAGCGTCCGTTTAATCGTAACTACTCGCCGGTTTCCGGCAAGTTCGGAGAAGTGCCTCAGATATGTCCACATTATATTTTGTACAAATGTAGGACCTGAATATGTCTCATTAATTATTGATCTTGCGATGAGTCTGAGACAAGTCTGAGACGTTTCATTGATCTTATATTTCAAAACGCCCCTCACTAGTTTTTGTTACGCCATGTTGAAAGTAGTCCGTCAAACTGGCGACCTCCGTATTGTTTCCGATGTGATTGTCATAGGAATCTTCGATATTTTCCGATTAGCATCCGGTAACTCGGTTATACGGGTAATACAAGTAGTTCTTTTACGGCTTGTGGCGATATAAACGGGACGGGAAAAGTAATTAACCATTTCGGAGATTCCGCACGTTCTACTAGGATATTTCTCCAGAGGAAAAGTGGACTACATTGTATATTGTCAATTTGTGAATAGCATTAACCCTTTCATCGCAAAGTTGCATCACGACAAATAGTGCAGTCCCAGATTAGATGCCGCCTTTTCAAGGCGGCCGTCTTTTCAAGGCGGCGTCTGATCATGGACTTCACTTTTTGTCTCGAACTCTATTTCTATAGCTGTACTTTAATCCTTTGAAATTTGCATTTATTTATCTCATTTACTTATTTTACCGAATGAATTGACAAAATTGGTTTGCAGATGACAATTAAAAATTTGGGGCCGAAAGGGTTAATTTGTCGAGCGGAAGCCTTTAAAATCCATGGAAAACATACCACAAGAGATAACGCTATCTGGTTCGTAAAGCAAATGCAATGTACAAATGTAGGGCCTACAGTAAAAAAAAACACCTCTAATACGACCACCTAATCGGTTTCAAATGGTGATCAACAACTGGTCCACCATGTGACATGAGTTAACCAGTTACCTTAGGTTAAGTTATGGTTATTCATTTAACCCTTTCCCTGTTCTATGTTTGTTTCATTTTTCAGTACCTACTGCATATTCATGGCCAAAATAGGTACAATGAAATATGGAAGGTGGGACATTGTAGCCATTTTAGAAAGTAAAGACACAGATCTATCAAATTCCAATAGCAAACAGAGCAGACCCTGACCTGGGTCTACTCTGTTTGCAAATGCGTGAAAACACGTTTATATGAGGGAAAGGGTTAAGAAGTAATGACTGAACTGAATTACAGTGACATTTGTACAAGTGAAATATTTGCTAAGGTAGATATGCTAAGATAGATACTGTAGGGTCATGTGTCCTAAACAATAAGATAAGACCCAGATCATACCGCTCATGTCACACCTGTTCTGTTTGTAAGGTGTCAAAATGCGTATCTATCAGTTTAAGGATTAACAATACATGTAAAACCCCTCTAATGCGACCACAAAAATGAGGTATAATTCTGGGTCTTAGAGGCAGGTGGTAGATTAATGCAGGACGAAAGTAATGCAGAAAACTCCTGCAGGAGCTTTCTGCATTACTATTCGTCCTGCATTAAGCAACCAGCTGCTTTTGTAGACACCAATGTCTCCTCATTAAGTGGTCGTTTTAGAGAGGTTTTATGGTATTTAACTTATTTCGGGACTTCCTCTTATGCAACCATGGTTGGATCTAAATTTAATTAGCATGACAAAAAACATTTGCCAAAAAGTTTCATGTATACTCTGGAAGAAATGTTGGTATTTTTGTATTTGATATTGAGATGTCTGAGGTTCGAATCTGTAAGATAAATAAATCAGTAAAAGTTACTTTTCTCAATCCACTACATGAACTTAACCCTTTCACCGCCGATGTCGCAAAAATGCACCATAACAAATAGTGCAGTCCCAGATCAGACGCCGCCTTTTCAAGGCGGCGTCTGATCAGGGACTTTACTTTTTGTCTCAAATTATAATTCTATATCTGTGCTGCTGTATTCCTTTAAAATTTGCATCTATCTATCTCATTTCTTTTTTTTTACCAAATGAGTTAACAAAAGTGGTTTGCCGTCGAACGGGTTTAGCATTATCATACTGACAAACCCCTGATATTATTGCAATGTTTATTTACATCCGATTCGGTCAACAAACGTTACAGAATCTATTATTTTCACAACTTGATCTCATGCTTCAGGCCTAACCCATTCCCTCAAAGGCTATTTTTAGACCCAGCCTCTTTCGAATAAATCTACCGAAAAGGGGCATTTACAACAGAAAAGGAAAATGTTAGATTTGTATAGTAGTGAAACCATTGTGATAAATGGATCATTTGCCACAATGGTTTCAAGAAATGACTATTACAAATGCCTAGAAAGGCGTATTTATGGAGGAACGTGTTAACGTGTGGTGTTCTTCTATTTATTTACAATAACGTAATCAGAGTGTCTAAAAGCTTGCATCCCGATCAGACGCAATCACATCTGGATCAAAGATGTTTTCAAATGCTAGCCAAGGTTTAAATATACTCGATTAGAAGGAAGGCATAGCTAAATTTAAAAAGCATGTACACCTATACATCAAATGGAATTTTCGTAAAATGGTTGCTATAGCAACGGAATTGAAATTGAAAGTATGTATCACTATTTAATTGCGTAGTGTGGATTTCATTTACATTATTGCAATTAATAGTGTATCCTGACACATGGGGTTCTTTAACTCCACTGATGCCGCAGGTAAATCCGCGATGACTTTTGCAGTTTGGAACCAGATGAGACGCTACATAAATTGGCGTTTTATCAGGATCAAATATGTTTGGCACTCTGATCACGTTATTGTAAAGATATAGAAGAACATTGTACCCTAAAAGCTGAATCAGGAGATAATCTTAACAAACGTTATTTATTTGGTGGGAAAAGGAACAAAGTTAACAGATATCATACAACATAATTATGGTGTTCAGATTTGAATTGAGAAACAGAGGTACAGATAAGACGCGTATTACAAATATCAAGCATAACTTCTTTATTTCTCCACCAAACCCTGTGTTGAGACCACTATTTAGAATCGTCTCTTCGAGGCGATACTAAAAAGTGGTCACAACATAGGGGTTTGTGGAAAAATAACGATTTTAGTATTTGAGTACGCACCTTTATCTGTTGCTCTGGACTCGAAATGTATCGTTTCATTATATAATGAGATAAACCGAAATCATCTTCCTGATATCATCCCTCAACATCGTGTCATCTCATCATTCATCGGCGCTATATGACTTATTCAGTGTCGCAGTGCCGTAAACCCCAACTCACTCACTCACTCATTATATGAGTTGGTGTTGTTGGTGGTGTTTGTTGTTGTCGTTTTTCTTAAAATAAAGTTTACATGTTCCCATCTACGATCTTGAGTAATACGTGCCTCAAATGAATAATTGAAGAAAAAAAACACGGTTAATATCTACATTATTTTAAATACAAATGTAGTATGCTTCTCTCTCCTTTTCAACGAGGAATATATTAAATGAAGCATAACAAAATAACAACTACAACCTGTCCTTTCTTTAGGATATTTTGTGCGCAGTATTTCAGCGAATATTTATTCTCCAGAATGTCTCATTGTTTCGCTTGAAATTACGTTTATTTTCTGTAGGACTTATTGCATCTTTGTTGTCTGTTGTAGAATTGGTTTGTCACATCGCTCGTCTTAACCCTTTCCCTCATATAAACGTGTTTTCACGCAATTGCAAACAGAGAATACCCAGATCAGACGGCTCCTAGAGGAACCGTCTGATCAGGGTCTTCTTTGTTTGCTAGTTGAATTTGATATGTCTGCTTCTTTACTTTCTAAAATGGCTACAATGTTCCACCTTCCATGTTTCATTACATTGTATAACTATTTTGTCCATGAATATTCAGTAGGTATAGAAATTTGGAACAAACATAGAACAGGGAAAGGGTAAGCTGTGTGAGTTCAGAAACCCGTTCTTTTTGGCTTATCACTAGGTTCATTTCACACTGAGCATTGGGATCTGATTGACTGTTGGCTAGTTCTACCTTCACTGGTTGGTTAGGGAGCATTCTTTGTTTATATACAACAAGTTTCTGCACTGCTCTGGAACAAAAGTGTATCCAATGTATACTTTTCATAGAGAGCTCGATGTTATACATGGTCTCCAATACTATGCCAAGGATAGAAGCAAGACAGATATTTCCTGAAGTTGGGAGTCATGCCAGCCTCCTAACTGTGTAGGTGCCCAGCTGCTGATGCAAAGTAAGTATACGATGTGTCTAATCTCGCATAGCTGTACTCGTTGTTTGGTACAGTACTCTTAAATGGGGTAGGCTCCACCGCCGTTCCTCAGGCCTCCAGGCCAAGCTCAAGGGTTCGAACTCGCGAAGGAGACTGATAAATGTCAATCAGTGGTTTATTTCAATGCAGATCGACCCACCACAATCACGACTAAGACATGATGATCTGTAAACAATAAAACAATAATAAGAAATAGCATTGACAATTCCTACTTGTACAAACAAAATATTGTATACAGCTATAAGTAATAACTGTAAACACATGTATACTCGGTGCAAGCAAAGCAAAATACACCGACTTGTTACAACACAAATAATTACTTTTATACATAATTTATCTTATCCTAACATAAATAAATGAAAAGCTAAGTGTGTCAAAATATATAAATAGTTGAGAACAATATGAAAATGTGTATATACATGTACCTGTATAAATATCCAATTCATTCAGAGGGTAAATAAATGCCTAACATGGCTGCCATTTAAATCGACCGGTTCAAGATGACCCGTAGTCACGTGATATATAAAGGTTAGCCAAACAAATGTTAGTAAATGTGTTCCCCTTGACCGAAAAGCATAAACTAAGATCTAAGGTTCTTTCCTACGGACAATTCTAACGGGGAACCCCAGAGATCTTCCTACCTTGCAGTGTATCTGGGGCTTAATTGTCACAGGGGATGTTTTTGTTTATTTGACGGAGATTATCTCCTCTGCCAAGAACTAAAAGGAAGGCAGATTGGTGGTTTTGGTCCCATGCGCTGCTTTGCAGCGAACGAGATTAGATAACATCTTCCTAATATCATCCCTCATCATCATATCTCATCATCATTCATCGGCGCTATATGACCTATTCAGTGTCGCAATGCCGTAAAACCCAACTCAAAAAAATCACCCACTCACTCTAACGGGGAAATCGAAATAACAAGAAAATAGGCGATAATACACAGTGTTTTATTAATTTATGCACATTTTAACAGTAAATATAAAAATCCACCCTGCGACGGTTGCCTCTGTACAGACAGCCTTCGGTAGACAGCACGGGCCATACAGTTTGAAATGAAACATGTCCATGTCAACACTGGCCAACTCCAACTCCATCCTGATACCTTCGTATAGGTAGTCCTGAAGAAAACAATAATGTATTCTACCATGACTTTAAATATATATCGAGGGTTAATGCAACACTTGCTATGACTTTCTGTGATTAAAATCCTATAAAAAACAGTTCAGATCCGGGTGTGACGCCAGCACCGCTGAGTATCCAGAATAGTTGACATTTTGGTTAAATAGATTGAACAGAAATTGAAGGAAAATATACTTGAAAGAAAACTTAAGAAAACAAACGGCAGTTTCACAATTACTTGCCAACCTTTAACTAGTGTTACAACCTTGTTGTTCCCAATCTCCATATGTGAGGTTTGTTCTAATTTTATGGTCAATTATATCATGTTCATTTTGATTACATGATGACAATTTGTAATTATACGTTGTGAAATTATCATTATGTGATGCGCGTTTGTCAATATACGATGTGCGTTTGTCAATATACGCTGGTCATTTGTCATTTGATATACATTACGCTGCCGAGTCATCGTTTTATCGTTCAATGTGCTTCGTCGGAAGTGATGGCAAAGAAGCAGATGGTGCCTTTAAAATGTTCAGTTAATTAGGTTTGGGATAAAGATACTTAGTTTTATTCCATTTATTATTTATGATTAATTCATTCAAATCGAAGAATTTCATAACTCATCGTTTTTCATATGGATGTTTTTTGCTAAAGAATTATAGGTTAGTGAAAACTCGCTATTTGGTATAACAAATAGTGCAGATACTGATCAAATGGGCTCTAGGAGCCCTCTGATCTGGGTATACACAGATTGTCTAAAATACTATGTCCCGTTTATGGGGTCGTGGAGTGAATGAATTTAAAGCTAAACAGGTAACAGATAATTGTTTGAAATCCTGGACTTCCAGCATGAGCTGTGCAGTTAATCAATATATATGTACATGTATATACAGTTTGGTGATATCAATACATGATAAAAACTGATAAATTTCATAGTATCTAAAAGAGTTGGATGCTAATGATTCCTGGAAATGTCTTCTCGGTCCTGTGTCAAAAGTGTGTTGTTTAAGTGCACTGCGGATACTACTACATGAGACGATAAATACCGTTTTATCTCTAATAAACACGTCAATGGTCGTACGGTTTTAAAAAGAACTTCTTGCATTGTTGACACAGGTGGTTGTTTAATGCAGAATGAAAACAATGCTTAATGCAGAATGAAAACAATTCCAATGGGAGCTTTCTGAATTGTTTTTAATCTGCATTAAGCTACCACTTGTATTTTGAAAAACCTATAGTTCTTAATTCAATGGTTATTATATAGGGTTTATAGTATTATATAGGGTTTTAGTTGTTGTATTGGGCGTTAGTCCCCGCCCTAAAATAAGGGTGTGTTTATTATGGTGAATACGGTTAATATGGTAACAGTTCGCAATTGATCTATATGCGCTTTAAAAATGCATTGAGCTGCTAGAGTAGACATTTAAAAGGAAGGGATGCAAGCGGGTTCTAACCGCTGTGAAATAAAGTTATAGAATATTACAGTTGTCTCCCTTCACTAAAGGCTACTCGGTTGTTATGCAGAAATATTAAGCACAAAGAGGAAACACGTTAGGCGCGAATTGATCATTCATTTTAAAGACAACAAATATGGTTCACAGTATGTAGCGGACCGCTTACAGTAAAAACCTCTCTCTAACGATCACTAGATTGTGTTATTAGCTGGTATTTAGGGCAGGTGGCCGTTTAAAGCAAGATGAAAGTAAAACAGAACTCTCCTATAAGAGCGTTCTGTTTGACTTTTACCTTGCTTTAAGCAGCCACCTGCCTTCAACACAAAATATTTGATGTAATTTAGTGGCCGTTATGGAGAGATTTTACTGTACCCACTCCGTTGTTTGCCATTTTTTGTTGTAATTTAAGCAAGTGTACTAA
The DNA here is from genome assembly GCA_963576725.1 of Azorinus chamasolen. Taxonomy (NCBI): domain Eukaryota; kingdom Metazoa; phylum Mollusca; class Bivalvia; order Cardiida; family Solecurtidae; genus Azorinus; species Azorinus chamasolen. The sequence goes on from OY755236.1 coordinate 32,244,679, forward strand.
AGGAGCTGTCATACCAGGGTTACTTAATAACCAGAGACGTATATATATATATGTATGTACATGTATAATTATATGTTTTAACTCTTTGCACGCTAAGTTATTTTTCATCTGCAACAATGGTCGTCTGCTTCAATTCTTAGAATAAGATCTCTCTCATTTCTTTGCAATAAAATATCGTCAAAGTGTCATACAGTTTGGATCCTGGTGAAATTCCCTATTAGCACCCATGATGATGTCATTATTAGTGAAATGGATACAGAGTTAGGCAGATATAAGTTTCAGCATCATTTTGAACAGTGCTGTAAACAGATCGGTAATTAGCTGTTGTGATCGGTCTGATCAGTAACCGATTGACATCTATAGAGATCCATATTAGTCAGGATCGACATAAATAGCAGTAAAGGAGTTATTGACCTATTCCCTCATAGGCTATTTTTAGATCCAACTTCTTTGAAACGATTGTGATAAATAGAGCATTTGCGCCTAATGAGCAAATGCTCTATAATTATCACAATGGTTTCAAAAAAGGCACTTTTACAGAGGCGTAGAAAGGCTCATTTATTGAGGAAAGGGTTAACGAAATTTATGTTCTTCGTGAATCGCGTTGGGGAAAATAGTAAGCCAATGCTTCGATCATTTACTGTGTCCGATCAGAATGTGCATTACGTTTCATACTTTGAAATAACTATAGACTGTTAAAACAATGTTGACCTTTACAATCCGCCGCGTCTTTGTGGACCCAGATCAGACACAACGCGTTTTTATCCGCAAATATTATAACTTACTGTTTACAAATTCAATGTGTTAACGATCAGTGTGTTTAAATAACTGACAATCAGGTGACTAAACCAGGATTTAGTTTTCACGCACAAGTGCTGCGTGCACGCACATACGCATGAACGAGTGAATGAATGAATGAATTAAATGAATTGAATTAATGAATAGGCGAATGTATGAATGAATGAATGAATGAACGAACGAACGAACGAACGAACGAATGAATGAATGAATGAATGAATGAATGAATGAATGAATGAATGAATGAATGAATGAATGAATGAATGAATGAATGAATTGAATTGAATTGAATTGAATAATAGAATGAATGAATGGGTGAGTGTATGAAAGAATGTATGAACGAACGAACGAACGAACGAACGAACGAATGAATGAATGAATGAATGAATGAATGAATGAATGAATGAATGAATGAATGAATGAATGAATGAATGAATGAATGAATGAATGAATGAATAAATGAATGAATGAATAAATGAATGAACGAATGAATGAATGAATGAATGAATGAATGAATGAATGAATGAATGAATGAATGAATGAATGAATGAATGAATGAATGAATTGAATTGAATAATAGAATGAATGAATGGGTGAGTGTATGAAAGAATGTAACGAACTAACGAATGAATTAATGAATAAATAAATAAATAAATAAATAAATAAATAAATAAATAAATAAATAAATAAATAAATAAATAAATAAATAAATAAATAAATGAATGAATGAATAAATGAATGAATGAATGAATGAATGAATGAATGAATGAATGAATGAATGAATGAATGAATGAATGAATGAATGAATGAATGAATTGAATTGAATTGAATGAATGAATGAATAATAGAATGAATGAATGGGTGAATGATTGAGTGAATGAACGAATGAATGAATTAACTAATGTTAGTTTACATGGGTATTTCTTTCGACTTGATTATTTTTAGTCGATAGACGATGGCGATTTCGTACTTCTCCGGAATTATTCGTTATGGAAATACCGCCATTTTGTTTGTTTAGAAATGGCTGCCAGCTACAAGAATCTGACATTGACATTTGAAAACTACAGGCTATTCCATGACTTGGAGATTCGGTTCATTAGAAGAAACCATTATTCGAGTAAAAAAAGATGTTTGATTCTTGTGTAGATTCTTTTTGAGGATAAAAAAGACTATCTTGTTGCAAAATTTCAACTTTAGCGATCAATTGATAATTTTTTTGACGTTGATACGGACTTGGCACCACATCAATTGCTTTGTGAATAGCAATGTTTTGATTGTATAGTTAATGTTTCAATGTGATAGATACAAAACAACGTGTGGATAAATCTGCCGAACTCACATTAACCAGCATGAATCTATAGAAGGACAATGACTGGGCGTTACATGAGAAAAGCTGTTCCACTTGAAGTGTAAGTAGCAACATCTATAATTGATTCTGCATCAATTGTTGGGATTGTTGAGTATGAATGTTGTGATCTGCTTTGTGCATATTCCTTCAATTTCCTTGCATAGTAGCCTACGCCCTACTGTCACTTGTACAAAGTGTGATGTAGGCTCGACTAGACATCTAGGAGTTGTGGAAATGATCATCATTCCTGATCATGGATAGTTTTCCCTCAGAAATAATGTGATCACATGCAGTGTCCAAATTGGGACAATGACTAATGCTTTGAGATCACACAAAGTATTCCTGGGCATTTTTTTACTTTTTCCAAATGAGAAGATTTTAGAGCCACATTTTTGTATTCTTTGGGTAAGCAATGAATACATAGGTGGTTTTCAACTATCAAACCCATGGGAAACCTGACAACTGCCATTCTGCATAGCAGTCTAGTGCAATTTATTGACCTGCATTCGATGGATACAAAAAAAAGTTTAATAAAAATGGCATCCGGAATCAATCATGGTATACTATTTCTGACATGAAAATGCTTTGTTACATTAGCTTTGGTTTAGTGTATCCAACAAAATATAGCAATGTGTAAGAAGGGCACACGAATATATACAAATAGCAGTCACATGGCAAAATTACGTGACCACAATATGAATGAAAGTATTCTCCCAGAGGCAATTACTCTGAAATGAATTAGGAAGTGCATGTCGGATGACCTTATGCATGCAAATAGGTAATCACGCCCATAAGCTGCAAGTGGTCAGTTTGATATTAAGCATAGCAGGAAAGGGCTGAAGTGTCAGCTGCAACTTAATTACCCACTGAAAGACAGTTAATCCTTTCCCTTATAGATACACAGTTTCATGCCAAAATGCACTTATTCCATAAATTTCAATACATTGATCCCATGCAAAGAATACTGCAGTGTCTGCAACACTTTGATTAGTTCAGTTTCCACACATCATGCATTTTAAGCATGTTTAGCTGTTATTAACTGACAAACATGGACCTGCCTCCATCTCCAATCATCGAACAAACTTTGAGATTGAACTGAAAGTAGCTCAAGGCAAGCAATCCCATTGTTAAAACATTCATTGGCATACTTTTGTCTTTCAATTGTACATTGTGCAATCAATCTGATCCCTTTAACCCTGAACTTCATACAGAGAACCCTTTTGCAGGTGCCCAAAACACTATGACACTATAAATGCACCTGTTCTTTTTTTACTCAATTGTTACGGATTCAATTGAGTATTCCCGGGTACTTGTTTGCCACATTAACAAAAAGTGCAGTACCAGATTATTATTATTATTATTATTATTATTATACCACATTTATATAGCGCTCTTTTCATACAGGATATGTGCGTTCAAAAGCGCTTCACAAAGATACATTTACTGTACAATAATGCGTAAATTACAGAAAAATTTAAAATAAAATACATTTAATACTTATATATAGATAAGAATAATAATAAAATAGAATTTATTTAGGACATTGGTAAATAAGCTAATCTTTTCCGTAAGTTTATCTGTCTGTATGTTCTATTATAGTGTGTCAACGCACTCAGATTGTAAAAAACATAACTTGAATGCAACATTCTATGCGCAGTGCCAGTACGTCCCATAATTTTGACCCAGACTCAACAGACTTGGGTACATTCGTTTAACATACAACACTGCACATAAATTATTGCCGGAAAATTGGGTAACAGAACAGATCAATTTGAAGTTCATGCATATAAACTAAGCAATACAAATACACAACTGTTATATACGCGAACTATGCAACCCCTCCAGTCGTCAAACACTATTCGACCCGCTATGGCAATGAGGGAGTGCACAGCGTATCATATTTTAATAGAGTTGTAATTGGGTATATCCAAAGTTTAATTACAGAATAAAATGTCTTATTATGGGAACCCAAAAAAAAAAAAAAAGACCAGCCAAAGTAGAGCTAAAGAAGGTATCACGTATACTGTTCCTGCAACATATCCCACCGGCTGCAATGGCAAAGGAATCACATCGGACAAATCGAGACTGACTGAGACACGCGATGCTGCATTAGACCGTACAGGCTTAATTTGCCCGCTGCCCATATATTACACGACCCAGTTCACTGGTAAGCAAAAATACGGAAACTGGGTCAGCTTAACAGGAATCCCTGGCACTGGTTAAGGACAGGGTAGCAAGTCATGCCAGCAAGACTCCCAATGTACCAGCGCGGAATTATACCGTAGAGGGTAGCCCTGTTCCACTACGGTGCTCCCTCCGGCATTGGAACTGGAGTTACCAGAGGTACCAAGCATATAGGGATGCCCCGTTTGAGAACAGCACTCCCTCGGCCACCGCAACAACTGGACAGCGGAATCCCGCTGACACAACACCCGCACGTTCAACAGCAAGGGGATTCCCTAGAAGTCCATAAAATATGGATGAGGTTTCTGTTATTCATTTATCTATTTTCTACATTTGTGGAGCATTATATTTGAAAAAGGGGTTTAAAAGTCCACAGTCATAAGGAAGTGGCAGGATCAACACTCTGTGGCCAATGCAGCAATTATGATAACCGACGATTAGCAGGTACGTTTTCTAAACTGCCCTAATAATGTATGTTGAAGAAATGCGTTTTCAGAGATTTTTTGAAACATGCCAGTGAGCTTGCATCTCTAATGCCTGATGGAAGAGCATTCCAGAGTTTGGGAGCTGCATGCATGAAACTTCTCTCACCGTACTTTACCTTACGACTTTTTGGTACAACCAACGACAAAGAACTACTTGCTGATCTTAATTCTCTGCGGGGCCTGTACACGTCAAGCATGTCGACAATGTACTTGGCGGATTCATTGTGCATGGCCTTATACGTAAGTGTCAGAATTTTGAATTCAATCCGTTGCTGAACCGGAAGCCAGTGAAGTTCTTTCAAAACCGGCGTGATATGATTATATCGAGAAGTCCTTGTTATGATGCGGGCTGCTGTGTTTTGCACTCTTTGAAGCTTCCGCAGTGTTTTGTTTGGAATTCCATGCAGCAATGAGTTGCAGTAGTCTACCTTTGATGTAACCAGAGAGTTCACCAAAGTCTTGGTAGCAGCAGGCGAGAGATACTTTCTTATATGACCTATTCGTCGGAGCTGTGCATAGCTAGACCTACACACGGAATTGATGTGTGATGTCATATCCATTTGTGAATCGAGCCATGCGCCGAGATTCTTTACACACAGAGATGGCTTGATTTTAGAGGGTCCTACTTGCACATGAATCTCTTCAGGTACTTCTGTGTTTTTAGTATGAAACAGTATGACCTCGGTTTTGTCAGTATTGAGCTTCAGCATGTTCTGGTGCATCCAAGACACTAGCTCCTTGAGACAGTTCTCAACTCGTGATAAAGCTTCCTGTTGACAGGAAATGTCCTTGGGCTTAAATGATAGGTATAATTAGTCATCGGCATAAAAATGGTGGTTGAGCCCATGGGTTCTGCATATTGAGCCGACAGGTTTTGTGTACATGATGTAGTGCTTCGGTCCTAGGACCGATCCCTGTGGCACACTATATCTCATGTTAACTGGAGTGGACAACTCCCCATCTATTGACACTTTTTGATAGCGGTCATTTAGATAGGAGGTCATCCACTCAAGAGGTTTCCCAATGATTCCGAAGTCTCTTTCCAGGCGTTTCAGCAACGTTTCGTGATCGATAGTATCAAATGCAGCCGATAAGTCAAGCATCACCAGAATTGTAATTTCGTTTCTATCTAGGGATTGAAGGATATCGTTTTGAACTTTCAGAAGAGCAGTCTCTGTTGAATGATGCTTTCGGTATGCTGACTGATGCTGCTCGTGTAGACTGTTTGAGGTCAGATGGGACTCAATGCGTTTGTCAACAACTTTTTCTAATACTTTGGAGACAAATGGCAGATTTGATACAGGCCTATAATTTTTAAGTTCATTTGAATCGAGATCAGGTTTCTTTAAAAGGGGTCTGACATATGACGTCTTGAAACTTTTTGGAACGCAGGCAGTGTCTAAAGAGGAGTTAATAATGTTTGTCAAAATCGGTAGGAGTTCATCAAGGCATGCCTTTAGCAGCCATGTAGGTATTGGATCCAGTTCGCAAGACTTACAGGGGGATGCCTTAATGATCTGTTCTACTTCTTCCACTGTAGCCGCATCAAACTTTTCTAAAAAGTTTGTTGAATGCTGAATCTCAGTGGTATTCGGCACACTAGATACAGTGCCTGATGAAATATCTGCCCGTATTTTGTCCACCTTTTCAACGAAAAAGTCACTGAAGTCTTGTGCAAGTTGTTTCGAGGATGAATTCGTAGGCAATGCGATATCATTAGTTGAACCTAGCAGATGCTTAGTGACTTTGAAAAGACTTTTCGAGTCTGCCTGGCATGTTTCAATTTTCTCTGAGTAGAAATCAATTCTCGACTTTATCAGCAGCTTGTTGACTTTGGCACACTGTTCTCTGTATAGCTGATGGTCTATTGTGAGCCTGGACTTTTTCCAGTTCCGTTCCAATTTGCGCTTTACATGTTTTGCATCGTGCAGTTCCTGGGTATACCAAGGACATGATGGTCTAAGTGTTATGGTTTTAGTACACAGTGGTGCATGTTTATTGACAAGTGCTGCCAGTATCTGTGTATATGATTTAACCAGCTCATCAACATCTGCCGTTTGCATACTTGTCTCGATGGGTACTGAGTCGAGGAGGTCCCTTTTGAACGATTCGACATTAATTGCCCTAAGTCTCCGAAATGAAACAGTTTTCCTCACTGTTGGAGGTTTTGCGGCCTTTGCCTCGAAAGTTACAGAAAAATGATCTCGCGAAATTTTACCACTACCGTCGGACAGTCCAGGGTCCGTGACTTCAATGTTTGACACACAGTCATCACCATCTCGTGTAATAACAACATCAAGAGTATGTCCTCCCACATGAGTGGCTTCATTTACATGCTGTCGCAGTCCAAATGATTCGAGTGTACTAACAAAGTTAGCAGTGTTTCTGTCATTTGGAATGTCAAGGTGGATATTTAAATCCCCTACAATGACGACCGGTTTATCGGTGGTCACAAGTTTAGATAAGAAAAATGGCCACTCACTCTCGAGGAAATCTCCGGTTTTTAGACCATTACCACGAGATGGTGGTGGTCTATAAGCAACTACTAGGCGCATATTGAAATCTCGGACACTGATAATGCAGTCCATGTACTCAAAGTTTGAGAAATCATTATCTCTTGTCGATTTATGGAGGCGAAGTCCTATTGAAGCCTTATGTATGATTGCAACCCCGCCGCCACGGTTGCCATTGCAGCGAGGGACATGTTGGATTCTGTAATGAGTAGGAACCAGTTCACTTAAGCAAGAATTGTCAACAGAACTACCGAGCCAGGTTTCCGTAATGGCTACCACATCAAAGTCATTTGAAACGATATAGTCGCAAATAGAAAGAGCCTTGTTTTTAACTGATCTAGGGTTTATACTGCATACTTTTACAAAGGTATGAATTCTCACAGGCATTGGAGGTTCGCGTTTTACATGAACAACAGTTTTCGTTTTCTCAGAAAGGGACACTGTTGAGAATTTACTCGCGTACGGGTTAGGTTTCGAAACAACGGGGATTACCTGGGGAAACTGTTTCAAATGACTGAGATTTACGCCATCAGGTGAAACCTTATATTCTGTCGGACGGTTTCCAGAAACAATTGGAATTGACTGAGGTATTTCCCTTAATCTGTTTAAATGGACACCTTTATTTTCATCCCAAATACGCTTCGGTTTTGAGTTGCCCCCTCTGGAGCCTCTGAATTTAGCTAAGCCAAACTGACCAAAGTTTAACAGCCCTAACTCTTTCAACCTGGACAATACTAGCTTGTTGGGTTTCAAAATAGGCGATAATTGCCCTATAATGGAAAGATCGCACCTGGTATACTGTAACTGTAACTGTGGCCCTGTTGTACTAATCCGCTCTTCACCTGTATATCCTAATGCCTGAGGCACACACATTTGAATTTAAAGATCCAGTAATGCACAAAAAATAAGATTTATTAATTTCACTTTTTTCCGTCAAATCGCACAACAGAATCACCTAAAAAGTACACCAATCTATTAACACTTCCTTCTTGCACAATAGTGTCACGTTTCAGAAAGTTTTTCGAAGTATTTCACTCTTTAAACTATGCAAAGCATCAGAGCGAAATGAATGCAGCCTTCACACTTTTGGCGCATCTTCCTTTTTGACTTCCTTTTTGATCAGATGACTTTCTTAGGAACTTTTTGTGTCACCTGCCGACACAAGTTTCTGTCGTCTGTCCGTCACACTTTCTTTTTTTGGCTGTCATTTCTAAACTTATCGTTATAGAGCTTTCAATTTTCACATGTGTCTACCTCTCATTGAGGACCATTGATGTAACTAAGGTCCATCACGCTGTATGCAATACTTTTTGAGTTATTCTTCTTTGTTCTGATTTTCGTCACGCTTTATTTTTTTGGCTGTCATTTCTAAACTAATCATTATAGAGCTTTTAAATTGCAGATGTGTCTTCTTCTCATTGAGGACCATTGATGTAACTAAAGTCCATCACTCTGAATACAATACTTTTTTAGTTATTCCCATTTGTTCTGATTTTCGCACTCCAGCATGTTAACAGTTTTCGTGTCAGTTGCGAGCAGGTAACACATGTGTTCCTCCGAACACTCTTGTTTGATCTTGTTCCACACTTTTTTGTTCATCCTCTTTAGAGTTGACTGCATAGTTGAAAGGGTTAAACTGTTTATATACCACAATGTTTACTCACATAAAAATGAGTCCTGTGAGAAGAAGTTGCACTCTATCTGATTTCAACTTTGAATAAAGAACTATATATAGTCACTCAGTTATCTATTTTCCTTTTATAGTAAAATCTTGAACAAGTTTGATTACCATCTAAATTGCATTACACACTTTTTAGTTATAGCCCTTGATTCAGTCAAAATTTGTTGTTTTAGCTTTGTCCGCTCTCTACTAATTCAAATAATTTTCATCTGATCTTCATTAAACTTGCATCTAGAATATTCACATGTGAACAATCTTACCAAGATGGATTACCAGCTAAATTGCATTACACACATCTGAGTTATGGCCCTTGATTCAGTCAAAATTTGCTGTTTTAGCCTTGTCCGCTCTCTAATTCAAGCAGTTTTCATCTGATCTTCACCAACCTTACCTAGAAGAGAATGTTCATAGGTGCAAAGACTTGACCAAGATGGATTACCAGTCAAATCCCCTTAGACATCTCTGAGTTATGGCCCCTGATTCAGTCAAAATTTGCCATTTTAGCTTTGTCAGCTCTCTAACTGAAACAGTTTTCATCAGATCTTCACCAAACCTGCAGAGAATATTCATAGCTGTAAAGTATTGGTCAAGTTCGCTTACCAGCTAAATTGCATGTTGCCCTTGAATTTGTCGAAATTTGCCGTTTTAGCCATGTCCACTCTTTAACCCTTTCCCTCATAGAATCGTGTTTTCAAGCATTTGCAAACAGAGTACACCCAGATCAGACGGCTCCTAGAGGAGCCGTCTGATCAGGGTCTACTCTGTTTGCCAACGGAATTTGATAGAATTTGTTTCTCTACTTCCTGAAATGGCTGCAGTATTCCACCTTCAATATTTCATTATAAATATTTTGTCCATGAATATTCAGTAGGTATTGAAATTTGGAATAAATACAGAACAGGGAAAGGGTTAACTCAAACATTTTTTGATCTGATATACACCAAATGTGCTGAGAATGTTTATCTAGGTAAACAGTCTTGGCCATGTTTGGCCTTTCTGACTTGGTCAGTGTTCTAGTTATCCATCTCCATGGGTTTGTGAAGCTGAATTAGTGTGTCACCATTTTGATCATTTTGAATTAGACCTACATAGTAGCACAAAGTGTAGACCCTGATCAAATAACTACTTCAGGAGCCATTTGATTTGGGTCAGCACTGTTTGCCTAAGTTTGTCTGTCGATCATCCTACTACTCATGAGGTAATTTGGATAATTTTACAGTACAGAGTAAAACCAGAATGCTACTAGAGGGAGCTGGCACCATATAATTCTGTTTTTCTTAGTCTTAGACTTGGTCTAGCATGCAAATCAAGGAGACTCTTAGGGACATTAGTATGTCTGTCTGACTGTCTGTATACTACTAATGCATGTACATACTAATACTGTATGTCTCTTAACCCTTTCCTCCATGAATCTTTATGTTAGAAATAATGATGTCATGAATATTAATGAGGTTACTCTTTAAAATGGCATATTAACACATGAAAAGTTTACCGAAGCAGAAAATGTAGTATCAGATTTATATTATTCCATAAGCAAACAGAGCAGACCCAGATCAGACGGCTCCTATAGGAGCCGTCTGATCTGGGTCTTCTCTGTTTGCAAAGGCTTCTAGAGAAAGGCATATTTATGGAGTAAAGGGTTAATTTGTTAATTGTTGTCCAGTAATTCTGCCAGCAGACATAATTATACTCATTTATTGCTTTGAATGCTCTTGACAATTAGAAATATGATATACACAGATTATTGTTTAAATATTTCTAAAGGAGTGTATTCATGTGCATGTGCATAAGTTTTGAATTGTACTGAATTACTTTAAAGGACTTTTTGTGCACTTTGTCAGATTAGTGCCTTAAAGTCAAGACAGACTTCTATCTCAACCCATTGTGTGATTCTGTAATGATTTTTTACTCCAAGTTAAACTTTAGTTTACTTAGTGTTCATTATTCTATTAATTTTTGCTAAAAAAATAGCCAACTGTTCAACTTTTCGATTTAATTCACAATATGATTATTAAACAGTTTGGAACCTGATGAGAAACCAGGCCTTTTTCTGGCAATATGGGGAATTTATAAAACCCAATAATTTAGAAAAGCTTTTTGGTCCAATTTTAACTTATTTTGCAATTTTTTAGCATTCTCAATTTGGAATCTAGTGGGATTTTTTCTCCAAAATTGGGAAAAATTTACCTATTTTGCATTGTGAATCTGTCTTTTTAATGGACCCGTAGATGCCAGAAAAAAGCCTGCAAACTGAGATACTTTACCTTTTATCTGCATCCATACTGTTCGCAAAGCCTTTTTAACTCTTTCCTTTATATAAACGTGTTTTCACGCATTTGCAAACAGAGTAGACCCATATCAGATGGCTCCTATAGGAGCCATCTGATCCGGGTCTGCTGTGTTTGCCTGTGGAATTTGAAAGATCTGTTCAATTCCTTACTTTCTAAAATGGCTACAATGTTCCACCTTCCATATTTCATTATCACTGAATAGCTCATGAATATTCAGTAGGTGTTTAAATTTGGAATAAACATTTAGAACAGGGAGAGGGTTAAATAATCAAAAGGTCACGCATAAAGTGTTACGGGGTTAATGAACAAAATGTGTGGACAACTTTTATGTAAGCGAGTTTTTGAGCATCAAGTTTTGCAATTTGTCAACTCGATAATTATACTCTCTAGATCTGTTGTTTGTGACTGAGCGATTGATATACAGTAAAACCTCTCTATAAAGGCCACTAAATTGTGTTAATTAGTTGGTATTTCAAAGGGCAGGTGGCAGCTTAAAGCAAGGCGAAAGTAAAACAGAACGCTCCTATTGGAGCGTTCTGTTTTACCTTCACCTTGCTTTAAGCAGCCACCTGTCTTTAACACAAAAACTTTATGTAATTTAGTGGCCATTATAGAGAGGTTTTACTGTAGTTGCTTAATTATTGGAACAGGTTGATATCTATAAGAAGCAGTCAATTAATTTATTAAGGCCCTGCATAGAAAATGCAGGAGCCCTAGAGGAATCACATTTTCTGTCCGTCCGTCTGCATGTCTATCGGGCGTCTGTCAGTCCATCAACAATTTTGATATGACACGATAACTCAAACAGTATTTCACATATTTGTTTCATATTAATGGCATATGCTCAGTATCATCTGAGGAAGACGTCTATAGTTTTTGGATTGAATCAGATCACTTAGTCTAGAGTTATCTGCCCTTGAATCATCAAAGCTGCCATCAACTTTTGTCAACACTTTTGATGTGATGCAATAACTCAAACAGTACTTCACATGTTCGTTTCATATTAAGGACATATGCTTAGTGTAACCATCAGAGGAAGACGACTATACAGTATAGTTTTTTGGGTTGAATCAGATCCCCTGTCCAGAGTAATGATCTGCCCTTGATTGATCAAAAATGCCATGTTCAACAAAAGATCATCTGCAGGGCCCTCTCTGACTGAGTCAGTTTTCTAGTTGATATCTGTATTGGAGCAGTCAATTACATTTTGCACTTAACTCAATAAGATTGACAATAAGTGCAGTCTGTCAGATAAGTTGATTTTACAGTTTGATTAATATCTGAAGGTTGTCATTGGCTCGAAGCAGACCCCCATAATACCTGTATCTGGAGTAAGAGATTTTTAAAGCAAGCCCATATTGTCTAATCAAAGCCTTAGTTACATCGCTTGGATCGAGATGAAAACATACTTTGTGTCTCTTCAAGATCCCAGCTGTCACATTGACAAGAATCAAGCATGAAATGTCTGAAAATGCACAATGTGAGATAGTGGCATTTTTTACAACAGGGAAAAGGTGTACAGAAGTAAACTTAATATGTGAACCTCCCTTCCAACTGTTCATGTGTATAATAGACTAAAACGATGTTTATGAAAATGCATGGTTACATAATGCTTGCCTATAAATCTGTTTTGCAAGGTATTGACTGTCAGTGATTAATCCCTTTCTTGATATCCACCTTATGACAGATCCTGAAGAAACTGTCTGATCAGTCTCATTCTGCTCTGTTTGCCTATAAATTGGCTATAATTATGTAATAGATCTGATTCTGTACTGTTTGCAATGTCTATAGATTTTTTTTAAATTTTAGTGTTAGTTTGAATCAATAATTGAATTAATGAATATTCATGATGGGTTGAATCTTACACAGAGCTCCAGATAAGATGCATAAATTAAAACATTTTCAAGCATAGCTTCTTTATTTCTCCACCAAACCCTATACTGTGACCACTCTTTAGAATCGTCTCAAAGAGACGATTCTAAAGAGTGGTCACAGTATAGGGGTTGGTGGAGAAATGACGATTTTAGTATTCGGGTACACACGTTTATCTGTAGCTCTGCTTACATGCTATAATATTCATGAGATACTGCACATGTGTATGTCAGAAGCCAAGTCTGTTACAGACTTTCATTCAAATATTAGAAAATATATAGTAAAGTAGTGTAGATAATTCAGATTTACTTTGAAATCATATATCATTATTATCTCCCTTTCTCTGCTACACTGTCCAAGTGAACCATTAAAACTGACTTCTAGTTAGCGTATTTATCATAAGAATTCAGTCAGACGAACTTAGGCGAATAGTGCAGACCCAGATCAATGGAAGGAGATGTTTGATCAGGGTCTACACTATATGCTATTTTGTCAGTCTGAATAGTGAAAATGGTGCCAAATTGAACTATTCAGCTTTACAAACTCATGGAGAGATGAGATTAGGTGTCATGAGTTGAAAATCAGAGGTCCAGATAAGGTGTGTAAATTATGATTTATTTTCCCATCAAAACCTGTGTTGTGACCACTCTTTAGAATCGTCTCAAAAAGACGATTCTAAAGAGTTGTCACAACATAGGGTTTGGTGGATTTTAGTACTTGAGTAGGCATATTTATCTGTAGCTCTGCGAAATACATGATAACCTATGAAAACAGTATGGATGCAGATGCGATGCCTGGTTTAACCCATTCCTTCATAGGCTATTTTTAAGATCCAACCGCTTTGAATAAATCTACCGAAAGGAGCATTAACTAGAGAAAAGAAAAAATTAAGAATTTTGTAGTTCTGAAACCATTGTGATAAATAGAGCATTTGCTCTTAGGAGCATATGCTCTTTTTTATCACAATGATTTCAAAAAGTGACTATTATAGAAAGGCATATTTATGGAGGAAAGGGTTAACAATTTGATGTGCCATCAGGAGTCACACTGTTTAACACTGTAATTGTTTGAGGTAATTTCTATTAACCATAAATTTTCATCCATGAATATTCATGTAAGAAGTAATGACATCATGAATATTAATTAGATTAATTTGTATAATAGCACAAGGACACAGGAATTTTTGGAAATGACAGAAACTGTACAATTATATCTATATTATATCATAAGCAAACAGAGCAGACCCTGATCAGACAGCTCCTATAGCAACTGTCTGATCTGGGTCTACTCTGTTTGCAAATGCGTTGAATGGCGTACGTATGTATTTATGGAGTAAAGGGTTAACCCTTTCTCTCATGCAGATGCTTTTTCATGCCTTTGCCTAGTAGAGTCAAATCAGATGGCTCTTGTAGGAGCTGTCTGATCAGGGTCTGCTCTGTTTGTTTGTGAAAATATAATGGATCTGACTACAGTTTCTACCAATACAAAAAAAAATCCTGTGTACTTGTCATTATAAGAATTCAGCTAATAAATATTCAGGATGTCATTATTTTTACATGAATATTCAACAGGGAATGGGTTAATATTTAACCCATTACCTCATAGGCTATTTTTAGATCCTACCTCTTTGAATAAATCTACCGAAAAGGAGCATTTACTAATGAAAAGGAAAGTTTTAGGATTGTGTAGTTTTGAAACCATTGTGTTAAATAGAGCATTTGCTCCTATGGAGCAAAATGCTCTATTTATCACAATGGTTTCAGAAAGTGGCTTTAACAGAGGCGCCAAAAGTCGCCAATATGAGGGAATGATTTAAAGTGTTGACTCTATAATCATTCGGCTGAAATCAATTTCTTGGTGCTCCTGAACTGGAAAACCATTTAATCATTAACCCATTACTAAAATGTTCAATATTCATCCTATAGGAGCGTTCTGTTATACTTTTACCTTGCTTTAAGCAACCACCTGCCCAAAATACCAACTAATGAACACAAGTTAGTGGTCGTTATAGAGAGGGTTTACTGTATTTCAGTGTGAACAGTGTAAATCCAGATCTGACATGGACTCCAGAGACTGTCTGGTTTGGGTTTACAAAGTTTTTGCAAATAATAGTTTCCATTTCCCCTTATACAAAGGGTTAAAGTTTGTTTTTTAGCAACAGCGTATTTTTTCTCAATTATCATTCATAAAGAAGCAAATGAGCTGTATTAATTTAATAAGATTTTCCAGTTTAATTAAATCTTTACAAGTATATATCCTTCAGTTCTCTTTATATGAAAGAGGCCAGAATATATTTCAGTGAATTAGAATTCAGATCAGTTTCTCAATGAAATAGTGTCTGCTTTAATCTAGATTCTTTGATGTTTAAGTTTTATATGAGCTGCAAAAGCTTACGAGGAACACTACATGTAGTTTTTAAAAAATATGCAATCAGCCTTTGGTAATATAGTAGAACCTGTCTTAAGCAACCATTCATTGATTGAGCATAGAAATCTTGAAAAGCAGATGGTTGCTTATTAAGGCAAGTCAAAAGTAATGCTGAAAGCTTTTATAGGTGCTGTCTGCATTACTTTCGACTTGCATTAAACTGCCATCTGCCTTTTAACCCATTCCCTCATAGGCTATTTTTAGACCCAACCTCTTTGAATAAATCTACCGAAAAGGAGCATTAACTAGAGAAAAGAATTTTTTTAGAATTGTTTAGGTTTGAAACCATTTTGATAAAAAAGAGCATTTGCTCCTAAGGAGCAAAATGCTCTATTTATCACAATGGTTTCAAGAAGTGACTATTACAGAGGCGTAGAAAGGTGTATTTATGGAGGAAAGGGTTCAATACATAGAATATGACCTCTGTTTGATGGTCACGTAAAACAGGGTTTACTGTAGAATCAATTGTAATTATTGTGCTAACTCTTTGAACAGGGTAAGAATTTTGCTTGCAAGTAGTGTATATCCAGATCAGAGGCTCTCTGATAAGGGTCAGCTTTGTCTGTCCTCTGGTAATTTTGTTTAGCCCCTTATACTGAATGTACTCTTAGAGTGTACCACTAAACAATGACGAATGTTTCGTTGTGAAAAGTCAGAATTCAAAGGGGTTAATCTCTTATCTCTTATATGCTAGCAGCAAATTGGTGGTTTAAGCTGACCTACAGAAATGTAAACAGTTGGCATCCGGATGAAACATCAATCAGGATCCAAATTGTTTGACACTCTCTTTGCATTTTCGATGAGAAATGAATTAAAATAAAAAAAATCTCCCAGAGTTGCAGTAGACAGAAATGTTTGCCAAAGACAATGACCTTACCTGCGAAGAGTTATATCTAGGTGCACTCACAGAGTCAATGACTTGCTTTGTTGTCTTGCAGTAATGCATGCATTTTATATCTGGCTTTGATAATTCAGTTGACAATAGATCTACAAAAGAATGGTTCCACGGTGCTGCAGTCATTGCACATATATTGTTTCCGCAGGTGCATGGTGGTACGAAAAAACATTTGGCATTATGATATGTTGTCAGACCTAAAGAGGTCTTATACTCACTGGCTTGAATTTTACGCAAATATTTTATCAACTCTGTCATTTTGACAGGTAATAAGTTGTGCAGTGCAAAACAATAATTAGTTCAGCTCTCTGAGCAGATAGGAACTCTCAGTTAATGAGACTTTGATTTATGCGTTTGTTATTTACTCACATTAGGGATAAATTATTTTAGTAGTCACATAATTATTACCTATCAGCACAATATCTTTTTACTCTATAAATACACCTTTTAACACCTTTGCAAACAGAGTAGACCCAGATCGGACAGCTTCAGTAGGAGCTGTTTGATCGGGGTGTTTCCAGTAACTGTTTGCTTATGGGATTATAAAGATCTGATTCTACAGTTTCTGCCATGACCTACGATTCATGCGTTCATTTGCAATTATAAAAATTGAGCTGATTAATATTCATGCTGTCATAGTTTCTTACATAAATATTCATTTGCAAATACGTGAAAACACATTTATATTGGGGAATTAGTTAACCCTTTCCCTTTTCTATGTTTATTCCAAATTACAATACCTACTGAATATTTATTGGCAAAGTAGTTATATTGACATATAGAAGGTGGAACATTGTAGACATTTTAGAAAGTAAAGAAATAGATCTTGCAAATTCCTGTTAGTTTAGCAAACAGAGCAGACACTGATCAGGGTCTACTCTTTTTGCAAATGTGTGAAAACACGTTTATATGAGGGAAAGGGTTAATAGTAACAAGGGTGCCGCAGTACTTAGTAAATATCTCACCACATAGCAATGGAATGGTCCATGAGTTACAAGTCGGGGAAGGTCTACTTTGAGAAATCAGTGTTCAGATGATTAAATAGCCTTTTTGTTTGGTTATTTATACTTAGTTCAATGTTGCGAAGAAGCCCGAAAACCCTTACTCCACTGTGAAAATATCTTGCCTGCTCAAATTTGGATCCGATGCAATTTTGACTACAACTGATTTGGCCCATCTCTGGAGAAACTAATGAACTGGTGTCAAACAGCTTGGATCCTGATGAGACACTAAGTCACTCGAGGTCTTATCTAGATCCAAGCTATGTGGAAATGTGTGTCAGGTCGCGTAAAGCTAGAGAAGAGTTAACCCTGTTCCTGTTCTGTGTTTATTTCAAATTTCAATACCTAGTCTGAACATTATAGACATTCTAGAAAGTAAAGAAACAGATCTATAAAATTTTATTAGCAAACAGAGCAGACCCTCTTCAGACGGCTCCTCTAGGAGCCATCTGATCTGGGTCTACTCTGTTTGCAAATGTGTGAAAACATGTTTATATGAGGGAAAGAGTTTAAAGACAATGCAAATGGTCATATCTTTACACCAAACTAACTTAAGCAGAACTAAATATATGTTTATTGGACACAACCTTACAAACTGGAAGGGTGGGTAAATAATCTTTGTCACCTGATCTAGGTCACCCTTACAACAGCCATGGCAATTACAAAAGAGTTCTTGGCTGTTTATTATTATGAACCCTTTAAATCATGAATATTCTTGTAAGAAATGATTTAATCATGAATATTGATAAGATGAAATGTTATAATGTCAATAATTATGAACAATTGAATTTTGACCATGGTACAAAACTGTATAATTAGATCAATATTATTTTAGAACTACAGATAAATGTGTGTACTCAAATTCTAAAATAGTCATTTCTCCACCAAACCCTATACTGTGACCACTCTTTAGAATTGTCTCTAAGAGGGGGCATCCCATGACCCTGCTGGTCAGGTCCTCAGGATGGCAAAGCTTGTTGGTTCCCTGCAACTAGTGTAGGCTATAAAGAGCAACCAGCCAACGACGAGGAAGAGCAATGTCTTCATCTAGAGTAATGACAAGATCTCAATCTGCGCCTGCGTGGAGAGAGGCGTGAGGCTGACTCTCACCAAAAGAATAGAAAAGGCTTTTATGCCTTCTACAGGGGCCTGGGAGCCCTAAATGTACTCAGACGAAGAGTAATGGCGGGGTCTAGAAGTGCCTCTAGACTGAGCAGCTTCCTGCTCATTTTTTTCCGGTAGAAACCGGATGGAAAGTGCTGTATTGATGTCTAAAGACAGAATGCCCGGTAGAAAAGATTGCACTGGTCGATTGACAGGTCTAGTTTGGAGAAAACCTCAGGTGACATCACTGGGTAAACTCACCAAGACACCAGACAGCAGAATATCTGGTGACGCAACTACCGGGCCAGGGCTGGTAGACTGGTCTGCCTGGTATCGTCACGGGGCTAAAAGACTGGTAGCCCAGACACTGGGGACCGGTGCCAGGTAACCTGGCTGAGATTGACTTGGAGGTTCGATGCTAAAAGCAGGGACCGGGCAAAGCTCTACTGGGTGAAAGTTGACTGTGTGTTCCGGCAACAAGAGTGCCAGGGACCAGAGCAAAGGCCTCCGATCCAGAGAAGAGCTGGGAACTTTCGCCCGGGTCAAAAGTCAGGAGCCCAGTGGCAACAGACAACTGAGGAATGGACTGCACCACAGGGGGTGCAAACAAAAGAGATTTTGAGGAAGAATGTTTCTTCTTCTACTGAGCTTTAATCACCCACCGACGGGAAGAATACTTCTTCCACCAAGCAGCGAGCTCCCACATCTTCCCTGTCTAGGATCCGTCTGATCTGGGGCTACTCTGTTTGCAAAGGCATAGAAAAGCGTATTTATGGAGTAAAGGGTTAAAACAGGTTCTATTGTATTGCTATAATGCCGTATCTTGATGAATTCTCGCTGCACATGCTAATATCTACAGCCTCATTAGGCAGCCAAGGAACATCAAATTGAAACGCGAGACATTGAAAGGTGAAATTCATACTTCTGTCGACAGGACATTTTGAGAGATTTCTTTTTAATTTACGTCAATAACAAATTGGCACTCACGTCACTCAAATGAGAGCAGGTTTCATGGAGATCAGAAGATTTTATGAAGAGAGGCTTTTCATGTTACATAGAAAGACATTTGAATATTGCACAATGACAGTTTGTGGTTGCCAAATATTACTGAAAGTGATATCTCTGAAATGGTAGCGTGGACGTACCGCTAACTTGACACATTACTGTGTGCTTAAAAGATCTTATCAATAATACATTGTTATAATTGTTCAGTTTACTTTCAAGTAATTGACGTGATTTCTCCAAGTGGCACATCACACACGACAAATGAGATTTGGTCACGTAATTCTGCTGTTATATTAGAGATATATTATTACAAAATGTATCATTATGTTCACTGTTGGTCGCATAATGTGTGTACATGTACCAAAGTAGGTACGTCATGAGAGCACAAATTGATTTGCCATTAGCTGACAAGGGTAGTACAATAAACACTATGAAAGCCAGAAAAGAGTGTAATGGCATTTGCATTTAGCGTGTAGACCCAGATCAGAGGGCTCGCAGAGGAGCCCTCTGATCAGGGTCTGCACTCTTTGCCATTCAAAATCTTCTAGTAAATATAAGCCTTACATATTGAGGTGACTCTACAGTTAATTGATTGCTTCATATAAACACATTTTCATGCATTTGCAAAAGGAGTAGACGCAGATCAGATGGCTCGATCCTACGAGCTGTCTGATTAGGGTCTGCTCTGTTTGCTTTTGACATGATTAGATCTGATTCTACAGTTTTGTCAATGCAAAGAATTTCACTGAAAAGTTTACATTATCTTCAGCTAATAGATATTCATGATGTCATCATTTCTTACATTAATATTAAACAGAGAAAGGGTTAACCCATTCCCTCATATTGACACCTTTTGACGCCTCTGTAAAAGTGACTTTTTGAAACCATTGTGATAAATAGAGCATTTATGCAAATGATTTCAAAAGTACACCATTCTAAATTTTCCTTAATGCTACTTTTCGATAGGTTTATTAAAAAAAGTTAGGTCTAAAAAAGTTAGATCTAATAATAGCCTATGAGGTAATGGGTTAAACCTTGAAAAATCCTCATTCAAAGGATTAAACTATCAGGGATATGAACAGAAAATTACATGTGAAATTTTCAACA
Organism: Azorinus chamasolen; assembly: GCA_963576725.1. Lineage (NCBI taxonomy): Eukaryota > Metazoa > Mollusca > Bivalvia > Cardiida > Solecurtidae > Azorinus > Azorinus chamasolen. The sequence goes on from OY755236.1 coordinate 32,265,390, forward strand.
AAATAATGGACCCTAAAAAAATGCACCGCCAATGTTGCATAAATGCACCACGACAAATCATAGTGCAGTCCCTGGTAAGATCAGACGCCGCCTTAAAAATTCTTTTTTTGTCTCAATCTCTATTTCTATATCTGTGCTTTATTCCTTTGAAATTTGCATTTATTAATCTTATAAATTTCCTTATTTTACTGAATTATTCAAGAAACTTGGATTGCAGACGACAATTAAAAATTTGGTGCCGAAAGCTAGTTAAGGTTAATGAGGTTTGCGAACAGAAAAGAATTGTTGATATTGTTGTATTTCAGACACCAATCATAATGGTCTTTGTAATCAGTCAATGATTTCTCCTCCCATAGACTTTTCTAAAACAAAATAAAAATAACAGGTCGCTGTGAACGGCGACCCCTTAACCCTTTCCTCCATAAATACGCCTTTCTACGCCTCTGTAAAAATCACCAGTTGAAGCCATTGTGATAAATAGAGCATTTGCTCCTATAGGAGCAAATGCTCTATTTATCACAATGGTTTCAAACTACAAAATTCTAAAATATGCCTTTTCTCTAGTTAATGCTCCTTTCTGGTAGATTTATTCAAAGTAGTTGGATCTAAAAATAGCCTATGAGGGAAATTGGTTAAGATGATTTTGTATAATGGCACATGAACACAGGAAATTATCAAATATGGGCCAAGACAGATACGGTGGAATCAAATCTATATGATTCCATAAACATTTTGTAAGCGCCATCTGATCAGGGTCTGCTCTGTTCGCAAAGGCGTTAAAATAAGGTGTATGTATGTGTATTTGAATTTATTAATTTTCATTACATTTGAACTTCGATATCTCGAACTTCAAGGGACTATACCAACTACTGTGTGTTTCACCCAGCTCTGTCAATCGATTTCAATCGAGATTTTTTTTTATTCCGCTACACATTGAAATTAAATATATATCATTCGATCGCATCATTTTTTATGAACTCTCACCTTGAATTTCCCACTAATCTATGCTATAACAAGGAAGAAAACAACAAAAATACATTTTCTACATGCTAATTCGATCAGCTGTTTCTTTGCAAATGGCCGCCGAATGACGTTGTGCGCATGTACGTAAATAACCATGGAGCGTACCATTTTCCAACAGGGGCGACAGGTAATAATTAATTGAAAACGTGATCAATGTAAAAGATCTTGGTAGTTTTTAATACTTTGTGGTGCATATAATGTCACATTGCAGTCATATTATCTTTTATTCAATACCTAAGAGAAAATAAAAGCCAAATGAATACAACTTTACAGTGTTCGTATTTATCATCATGACCAGTTTGAAATGACCAAATGACTGCAATATGACGTCAAAAGGGGAATATTAAAACGCACCTGCGCGGCTATTTTCAAATTTTCAATTATCGTTCTCTCGGATCTAACACTATTTTTTATATCTTATACAATTCAGAAAAAAAAAAAAATGCCGCCTTCAAAAGATAAAAATAGAATAACACCTGAAGTAATAAATGTGTATTAAATTTATCAAAATGTTTTCAACAGGAGCTGAAGCAGGGCCGGAACACCAGTTTATATGCCTGTGATTTTGAAGAGTTTCAAATGCTAATTTACACTTGAATTTGCAGACAATGTATCGCATTTTGCACCCATCAGAAGAAAATACAAAGAAAAAGTTTCTCTTGGGCAGAGTGTGATTTGTGCGAGTGCTGGACACATACATTTGGAGTGTTCTTTAGGAAAGAATTTTGATTTGAAATAAATAGAAAGGTCTAAATGTTTTTCATGTAAGCTGTGTAGATCTGTATTGAAGAGAACGCTGTAGATCTGGAGAGAGAGAGAGAGAAAGAGAGAGAGAGAGAGAGAGGGAAGAGAGAGGGGGAGAGAGGGAGAGAGAGAGAGAGAGATGGGAATATTCATCGTAGTTTATTATGTTTTGTTTTGTTTCATATGCTTATTGTTTATATTTACTGCAAACTCTCTCTATATATATTTTTATAAAATGCTCGCTTACAAAGAATTAATGAGAATGAACCATCTGAGTATAAAAAATCATATTCACGATCTATTTGAATTAGCAAGCATTTATATTTTCGTTTACGTTCATTACCAGTTATTATATACAGTTATAGTCGTATATGTCCCGAGTTAGGTACAATCAATCTGTATATCGAAACACTTTCGCTATTAATATGTTTGGTGTGCTAGATTCAATTTCGAATTGAAGGGATCTAGATCTACTATCTAGTATCCCCGTATTACGTTTCAAATGGCGTTGATCCTGTGACATATCAAGTTTCTCTGTATCGCATCGTGATCCAAACTGTCTGCAAATGTTATCATGGAGTGAAATACCAAAACAGATTAATGGACTTACTAGAAAAACATGACGTAAAATTTACCGTCATTATTGGGTGTAAAATTACGTCATACTGAAATTTTAGTTGAAAAATGCTGAAGGGTTTATCGATTATCATGTTAAAGCATTCTTCCACATTTTATTTATTTATTTCAATAAAACAGAATAAAATTTAATGTCCGTGTATAGAATGCATTGACAGTGTTTGAAAGTTTTAAGCAACATACCCACTACTAGGCCACTAGCCTAAACCAATTACTTGTTTGAACACTAGATCTCCCTGCATTATTTACACATGGACTTTTCCAGAAAAATTACGTCGATCGGCGGCCATTTTAACTGTCAAAATGACTAATGCTACAAGGTGAAAAATGATTTTTTGCTGATTGTCACGTCAGATTAGCAGGGATCAAACTTTTATTCAGGATCTGACTACATAAAAAATAAATACATTGATTGAGGTAAGTTTAAAAACAGAAAAATATCTAATAAAAAAAAATCTCGATTGAAATCGATTGACAGAGCTGGGTGTTTCACACAGTAGTTCGAGATAACAGAAGTTTGAGTTATCCGATTTCTGATCTGGATAATTTCTGAAGTTCACAGCTTGATTTTAGTAATGCTGAAAGGAGCTTTAAGCATTACTTTAGAACTGCATTAAGCTGTCACTTGTGTTTCTAGATATGTGTCACGAGTGATACATTTTAGAGCAATTTACTTTATTGTTAGTTTTGGAAGGACTGAACTTTTAGTTCAATCTATCCCGAAGTTTGAGTTATCCGAGTGCGAGACATCGAAGTTCAGTTACTGTATATTTTACTGGAGTGATCAGGTTGACACTGACACCTTTTTCATTGATCTCCATGTGGTCTGAAATTTAGTGAATATTTCACATAATACTGGTTTAAAGGTGTTTAAATGGTAAATAATTTAAAATTCTTTCTTGTCAGAGTTAGACACTCAGTAATGCCACTCTTTATGGCATGACCAGTTTATAATGATACTTCTCACAAATGATAAGATTTTCTCTTTCATGCTGAAGATATAGCAAAAACTTTCTTTTTTGTAGGTGTCATTTACGACTGATTTACCAAATTCAAAAGGCAATGAAATTATGTCAACAGTCTGTTACATTTTATCAGAGATGATCAAAAGCAAAGTACTGATCCAATAATTTTCCATTATGTCTTTTTTCAAGCTGAGCTATTTAAGCCCTTTTATAATTATGATACAACACAATGGCAGAATGAGGAGTCAATTTGATAAGAAATTATCTTGAAATGTTCAATGAAAAGACTAATTGTAGCTAGATCTTTATTCACAAATAACCTACGAGAAGATGGCACTGATGTCATAGCAGCTGCAATTTAGATTCTTTTAAGAAGCGAAAATGCTGTCAGCTTTGTCAGAATAATACGTCAATATGTATTACCTGTAACTGCAATATCTCAACCGTTCCTATGTTAACCCATTACCTCATAGGCTATTTTTAGATACAACCTCTTTGAATACATCTACAGAAGAGGATCATTAACTAGAGAAAAGGAAAATTTTAGAATTTTGTAGTTTGAAACCATTGTGATAATTAGGGCATTTGCTCATTAGGAGCAAATGCTCTATTTATCACAATGGTTTCACAAAGTGACTTTAATTTACAGAGTTGTCAACATTCGTCAATATGAGGGAAAGGGTTAACACTAATTGATCAATAATTTCTGAAAGAAATTAAATGAATCTGATGTAAGTAACAGATCAGAGTGTTAGCAAACTTAATGTTTTACAACATTTAACAAACAGTGCAGACCCAGATCAGACAGGGCTCCTAGAGGAGCTCATTGATCTTGGTATACATTGTTTGCAAATGACAGTGCATGTGTATCCCGCATTCAAAGAATTTAAAGGAATAAATGAAAGCAGATATCAAGTACAAATCAATGAAACAACATTGAATCTCTGATTTATATGGCTGATAATTGCCGTTATGTTTTCGGTATCTGCAGGTTTTTCTTTCGTTGTTACCCATGTGAGGGTATCTTAGTGTGTGGGCCTCCCCCCCACTTTGATGATTTATAGCAATTTGTAGCAGTGTCTGTTGATTTTGTGATTTGATACATTTACAGAATGTAATGCTTACACTGCTAAATCTGTATTGTTGCTTGCTGTTATTCTGTAGGCTATATTTCCAATGAATATGGGCCGTTTTCAAAAGGCTGGTCATAACGATATTAACTCTAAATGCTTTCATTTGCTAGTCCATTTAGCTTTTGTCTTGAAAATTCATTGTTCATATAACCCTTTGCTTGGTAGAGATGCCTTTCCACACCTTTGCCTGTAGGAGCCAATTCTGATCAAGGTCTGCATTGTTTGCTTTTGGAATTTTATAGACCTTATTCTTCGTTTTGTACAAAAGCCAAACATATAGAATTTCAGTAAATAAATATTCATGATGTGATTAACTTCTAACATGAATGTTTATCAGGTAAAGGGATAATAGACAGAGATTCTGCTCTTTGAATAATATAACTTTGAATAACAAATGGTAATTATCTAACCAGGGGTCTAGGTAAGATGCATAAACTAAATCATTTTCAAGAATAACTCCTTTATTTCTCCACCAAACCCTATAGTGTGACCACTCTTTAGAATCGTCTCTTCGAGACGATTCTAAAGAATGGTCACAGTGTAGGGTTTGGTGGAGAAATGACGATTTTAGTATTTGTGTACACACCCTTATCTGTAGCTCTGATCTAACTAACTGCTCTTGATTGTTAGTTCTACTTTATATTACCCTATTAACCCTTTCCCTGTTCTATATTTAATCCAAATTTCAATACTTAACTGAATGTTCATGGACAAAATAGTTAACATAATAATATTTTAAAGGTGGAACATTGCAGCCATTTTAGAAACTAAAGAAACATCTATTGAATTCCATTAGCAAACAGAGCAAACCCTGATCAGATGGCTCCTATAGGAGCCGTTTGATCTGGGTCTGCTCTGTTATATATATAAATGTAGAGATTAGAAATGTATACAGACCATCATATATCAAAAGTTTGCTTTAAATATTTTTATGAAATAGATATTTTGAAAATGCTTCTAGAATTTCAATTTTATCAGAACTGTTGAATGTCATTTGATCCCATTCATCCTCATTCATCAAGATGTATTATATCTGATCTATCAAAATTTCTTATTTCTCACTCAAACCCTATCATTAGAATTGCCTTGGAGAGGCAATCCTTGGAGAGAGGCAGTCTCAGCTTGGAGTGGCAATCCTTGGAGCTTGGAGAGGCAATCCTTGGAGCTTGGAGAGGCAATCCTTGGAGCTTGGAGAGGCATTTCTTGGAGCTTGGAGAGGCATTCCTTGGAGCTTGTAGAGGTAATCCTTGGAGAGAGACAATCCTTGGAGAGGCTATTTTTGGAGCTTGGAGAGGCAATCCTTGGTGAGAGGCAATCCTTGGACCTTGGAGAGGGGCAAACCTTGGAGAGGCAATCCTTGGAGCTTGGAGATAGGCAATCCTTAGACAGGCAATCTCTTGAGCTTGGAGGAGAGGCAATCCTCAGTGAAAAAAGGCAATCCTTAGGTACCTTTAGAGCGGCAATCCTTGGAGAGCCAATACTGTAATCCATGGAGAGGCAATCCTTAGAGAGGCAATTGGCAGTCCTTGGAGAGGTAATCCGGTAATCCTTGGAGAGGCAATCGGCAGTCCGGTAATCCATGGAGAGGCAATCCTTTGAGAGGCAATCGGCAGTCCTTGGAGACTCAATCCTTGGAGAGGCAATCTGGTAATCCATTGAGAGGCAATCCATGAAGAGGCAATCAGCAGTCCTTGGAGAGGCAATCCAGTAATCCATGGAGAGGCAATCCATGGAGAGGCAATCAGCAGTCCTTGGAGAGGCAATCCGGTAATCCATGGAGAGGCAATCAGCAGTCCTTGGAGAGGCAATTCTAACAAGTAGCAGCAGGATAGAGTACATGTAATTAGCAGAGAGATCTATACAAAAAATAGTTTACTTAGATTTCATAAATAACTCCTTATTATGCATAGTGATTCAGTGATTTTCTTTCAGCAGTTTCTTTTGATAGTGAACATAATGTCTCACAACTGTCCCCTAACCTCTGTAACTCTATACTGTACTTACATATCAGAATGCAAAATGCAACAACACTACACAGTTAGGGTAACAGACAAAAAAACCATCAATAATGTAATTATTTTTACCCATTAGTGGTTATATTAGGCTAGACTAACTCTTTTAATGCAGGAGACACAATGCACTGGCATTTACAGAAAGTGTAGGCCCAGATCAGAGGGCTGTAGAGGAGCTAGCTCTCTGATTTCAAGGTCTGTACTGTTTGTCATGCAATATTCTCTGGCAAGTTTAAACCTTTCATACTGAGTGGACTGACTATAGTTAAAGACTGATCGACTGTTCCACTCGCATTAAAATGGTTAATAGGTCTTTGTCTATAGAAATCTGGTTTTCTGATGTCTTTTGTAACATAGGTATTTATTTTGGTCAAAAATCGGACAAATTAAGCAGGCACTTAAGATAAATTGAAAGTATTTATACCACTACCATATTGGAACCAATGTAGATAATCAGTAAGCTTTAAAAGTACAAGAGAACTTCTACCTATAGCATTTAACCCTTTCAACACTGAATTTTCAAAGGGACTAGCTATCTTAAAATTCAAACAGGTCAAGCTTACCATGAATATTCAGGAATTTTTTAACCATTAAATTTACTCCTTGAATATTTATGTAAGAAATAATGACATCATGAATATTAATTAGATTAATTTTTAAAATATTATAATTACATATGAAATGTTTGCCAAGGCAGAAACTAGAGAATCATATCTAATTTGTTATATTCATAAGCAAATAGAGCAGACCCAGATCAGACGGCAGTCCTACAGGAGCCGTCTGATCTGGGTCTACTCTGTTTACAAAGGCGTAGAAAGGCGTTTTTATGGAGTAAAGGGTTAAAGAAAAGTGTAACATGACAAACAGTGCAGGCCTTGATGAGAAAACTCCTGATAGAGCCCTCTCATCTGGACCTACACTGTTTGCAAAGGTCATTAGTGACTCGTTTCCCACACTGAAAGGGTTAATGCATGATTCAGGCCGTCACATTCCCTTATAGGCTATTTTTAAACCCAGTTAACCTCTTTGAATAAATCTACCGAAAAGGAGCATTTACTAGAGAAAAGGAAAATATTAGAGTTGTGTAGTATTGAAACCATTGTGATAAATAGAGCATTTTGCTCCTATGGAGCAAATGCTCTATTTATCACAATGGTTTCAAGAAGTGACTATTACAGGGGTGTAGAAAGGCGTATTTATGGAGGAAAGGATTAATTGATACAGATGTATTTTTGTGCATTTGCAAACAAAGTCCAGGTAGTGCTCTGTTGGCTTATGAAATAATATACAGTTGAACTTTGATATCTCGATATACAAATTAGATATACAAAAAGTTCGAGTTACCCACTTTCTAATCTGAACAATTTCTCGAGTTCATAGCTTAATACAGGTGTAAAGTAATGCTGTCATAACTCCTGTAGGAGCTTTCAGCATTACTTTAAACCTGTATTAAATTGCCACATGTGTTTCTAGATATCGGTAACGATATATTTTAGAGCAGTTCTGTATTGTAAGTTTTGAAAGGTCTGAAATTTTTGTTCAAGTTATCCGAGTTCGAGATAAAAAAGTTCAATTATAGATCTGATTCTATTATAATTCCTACATATATTCAGGCCAAAAATAAACAGGTTTGCCGCATCAGGAAAATAGAAAATTTCTCAAAGTGGGGGAATTGTCAGGGACTTTTGAGAACTTTCAGGGAAATTTGAAAATTTTGGCAAGTATCAGGGAATTGTCAGGGAATTTTGAAAAAATGAGATTCAGAACTATATTTTATATATCAATATTATTTCAAAAGCACACAATGCTGCAACGACTGACTAGGTTACAGGAAAAGTGAAGTTATAGATTGCTTGTACAGGGGCTGTATGGTCTGGGTCTACTCTGTTTGGAAAGGCGTCAATAGATGTTTCTATCAGGTGAAGGGATAAGATAATAATTATTACAAGGTGTGCCAATGTGTCTGGCATTGTCCCTCTTTCATAAGTATAATTACTGCAATTTTGTTCTTCTATTGTCATTCAGTGACAAATGAAAGTAATTATGTTATTCAATATAATTATGTCATGGAACAAACAACAGCAGTCTGGTCGATGCTTAACCCATTCCTTCATATAAATGTGTTTTCACGCATTTGCGGAGCCGTCTGATCAGGGTCTAATCTGTTTGCTAATGGAATTTGATAGTTCTGTTTCTTTACTTTCTAAAATGGCTACATTTTTCTACCTTCCATATTTCATTATAACCATTTTGTCCATGATTATTCAGTAGGTATTGAAATTTGGAATGAGCACAGAACAGGGAAAGGGTTAAGAGATAAGTGAGCAGACTGTCAAGATGAAAAGTAAAATAAGACCCTTTAGTGACCACCAACAAATGTCAATTGAACCCTTTACTTCAGAATTGGAGTCTTAGTGCTAAAGCACATGACAAGAAATTAGTTGTTTGTATCAAAAAATGAGAATTTTGTATTACCACAGAACTCAAAGGAAACACATCCATCATACACTGAAATCTTTCGTATAATCCGCCAAATACACCGGAATCTGTCGTATAATCCTCCATACACTGGAATCTGTCGTATAATCCACCATACACTGGAACAGACATCCAGATAAGATGCGTAAATTAAGACATTTTCAAGATTAAATTCTTTATTTCTCCACCAAACCCTTTGTTGTGACCCCTTCATTAGAATTGTCTCTTTGAGACAAGTCTAAAGAGTGGTCACAACATAGGCTTTGGAGGAGTCTATGGATGATTTTAGTATTTGAGTATGCATCGTTATCTGTTGCTCCGCTGGAACCTGCCGTATAATCCGCCATACACCGGAATGTGTTGTATAATTAATTTTGTGTACTGGATTTATTCAATGTACATGTAAGTAAAGTATTACATGGCAGATATTGTATTTTCGCGGTTTGGCATCACAACAGTAGATACCCACTGAGTTTCTTCAACAGGGATAATTGATATAGATATAAAAAAGTCAATTTTGCAATTTTGTTCAAGTCCCAAATGGGTCATTTTACTGAGATATATAATATAAACATGTACATCTGAAAAAGAGCGGTCGTCAGATTGGCAAAAGCATTTCAAGAGAAGAGACATCTTTTCCACTCCAAAACACAAAAGTATGAGGAAAATACTCAGATCGGCAACCCTTCCGCATTCTTTCTGCACTGTGTGTGATAAAAATCATTTTCTTGTACATAGTACAATTTTTTGTTTGATATTCAGAATCATAGGCGCAAGTTTTTGATTATTCAGCAAGTTAAGGATTAAAGAAAATAAGATTGCTTATCAGCATGTGGAAGTTTTCCCTGTATACGTGTAAAGGTCCAGATTAGATGCGTAATTCATAACATTTTCGAGAATAAACTTCTTTACTTCTCCACCAAACCCTATGTTGTGACCACTCTTTAGAATCGTCTCTTCGAGACGATTCTAAAGAGTCAAGTCACATGTTCATAGGGTCTGGTGGAGAAATGACGATTATAGTATTTGGGTACGCACCTTTATCTGTAGCTCTGGATTATAGTATTTGGGTACGCACCTTTATCTGTAGCTCTGAACCAGTATGTATAATTTTCAATCTTTGACAAATAAAAAGTGCGAGACATGTCAACAATATATGTGTTTAATCGTTGTTGATTTTTTTCCCACTTGACCTAATTTCTAGTTTAAGTTAATTGTCAAGATTGTACAACATTTATTTGACTTTATTCAAAGGTTTGGAAATAAATGTTTGGAATTCATGTTTACAGTTTGATCACGTGGGTCATTTTGTTTGCTCTGTTACATGGTGTTCGGCCACCTGATCAGGAGAGAGTATTTACACTAACTTCTGACTTTGAAGTAGAAAATGAGCAGAAGTACCATATTTTTATGACCAGAATTCATATTACAATAGGTATGATAATTGCACTCAGTTTGTATGGGAAAATCTTGTGACCTCAAAAGACCTTGGGAAATTTGTTTGTCGTTTTGTCAAAATTACAGTAATTGGAATTTTGTAACAATTACCTTTTTTGAGAAATAGCTAATAATGGGTTTATCTTTTATACTTCAAGCCCCTAACTATAGGTTTGGAAAGTGGAAAGTGTTGAAAGCACTTTTTTCTTTCCCAAAAATCTGTATTCAGCAGAATATTATCAAGTGCATAATGATTAAGAATGAGTATTTATAAAGATTTGGTTGAAAGCAAATTGAGTAAAAAAGTTATGACTGCAAATTTTCACCCTTTGAACATGGAGAAACGTTCAGTTAGAAAACAAAATTTTATGTTATATCTAAAATACAAATAATAGTTTTTTCTTCCATTTCTTTCAAAAACTTGATGCACGAGAGTGTCATTGAATGAGTTTGGATTTACAGCCCTGCAATACTAAAAGTCGTACACAGTGCAGGTGTATGAAGAGATGATAATGAAGGAATATTACGGGAAGATGAATTTGGCTGATATCTCACTCGCTACCGTGCTGCATATTGGATCAAAACCACCAACCTAAAACCTACCATCAATTTAGTTCTTGCCAGAGGGGATAATATTTGTTAACCCTTTACTCCATGAATATTCATGTAAGAAGCGATGACACCATGAATATGAATCAGATTTATTTTTTTTAAAATGACATTATTAACACAATCATGATTCTTTTCTCAAAGTAGAAACTATAGAATCAGATTTATATTATGTCATTTAAGCAAACAGAGCAGGCCCTGATCAGACGGCTCCTATATATAGGAGCCGTCTGATCTGGGTCTACTCTGTTTGCCAAGGCATAGAAAGGGATATACATTGAGGAAAGGGTTGACCTTTTACCTGATGAATATTCATGTAAGAATTAATGACATAAATATTTTTAGCTGAATATTTATACAGGTTTTTGCCATGTCAGAAACTGTACAATCAGATCAATCATTATTCCGTATAAGCAAACAGCAATGGATCCCTTTTCAGACCGATCAGGAGTGAAATGTGTCTGTAAAGAGTTTATCCCTTTCCCTCATATAAACACATTTTCACGCATTTGCAAACAGAGTAGACCCAGATCAGATGGCTCCCATAGGGGTCTGCTCTGTTTGCTAATGGAATTTGATAGTTCTGTTACTTTACTTCCTAAAATGGCTACAATGTTCCACGTTCCATATTTCATTATAACTATTTTGTTCATGAATATTCAGTACTGTAGGTATTGAAATTTGGAATAAACGTAGAACAGGGCAAGGATTAAGTAGACATTTATCTTGCAAGATGACTTAGACAAATGATTTAATATCTGAAAGATTCAGTACTGAATACATTACTCAATTTCAACCAGTGACAGATAGTTCAAACTGTGTTTAGATAGAGACTTATATTCTGACAAATGCACATCATATTAGAGAAAAACAGTTTGTGCATTCCAATTGGAACTTGAATTGCAACACTTGAAATGATTCTAAACTCTGCATCTGCTGTTTGTAATTGTAATGTCTACAAGTTTTTTATCTGCTTAATTTTTCAAATTAGCATACTTACCCTAATATATGAACATAGTTACAGATAAGGATGCCATACCCAAATATCTCCATCAAACCCATATACTATGACCACTCTTCAGAATCGTCTCGAAGAGACGATTCTAAAGAGTGGTCACAAGATAGGGTTTGGTGGAGAATTTATAAAGGAGCTATTTTTTAAAATGTTTTAATTTATGCTTTACACTGATGCCGGGCCTTTCCTCTTTGAATATTCAGCATTGAAAGGGTTGATTTCTGCTGCAGATCAATATATTTGATTGTAACTGGTAGGCAATGGTAAGCGTTGCATTATAAAGAGCTTATTGAAATTTTATAGCTGTATTTGCAGTGTTGAAAGGATGAATTGAAGATTATTGACATTCTCGATAGATATTTCTACTTCAGAACCTGGACTTTTTAGATCTGTGTGATTTGCTCAATAGTCATGACTTGCAAACAGTTTCTATCAAGATGTTTCACCAGAATTCAAACTGTTGGACACTCTAGTTCTTTAAAATAAATGGAAGAAAAATATACATTGAAATATACATGGTCACATAAAGTGATTAACCATAATGGTTGTGTGACAAACAGGCAAAGAGTTGATACTAAATGTTTGATTCAGTAGATCTTATGCAAACAGGGATGGGAAAAGTTTCCTATATTGTCAATATAATGTAGCATGGATCATTTAAATTCCCGTCATACACCAGTGCTTTAAACTGAAATTGTAAAAATATATGTCCTTTGCTAGCAGCAAATCTTTAATCTCCTTTGCAAGCAGTTTGGATTCAGATGGAATCGAAGTACAGAGCTCCACTTAAGATGCGTAAATTACAATATATTTAAGTATAACTTCTTTATTTCTCCACCAAACCCTATATTGTGACCACTCAATTGTCTCTTCGAGACGATTCTAAAGAATGGTCACAACATAGGGTTTGGTGGAGAAATAACGATTTTAGTATTTGAGTATGCACATCTGAGTACCCATGCACCGTTACAATCTATAGCTCTGGAAGTTAAACTCCCTAGCTAGTGAGTAATGATCATGGTTGACCATAGTTTACAATGGTTTTTTAACCATGGTCAACAAGGGTCCATTTGCAATGGTTTATTAATCCATTCCTCCATTAATACGCCTTTCTATGCCTTTGAAGTTTACAAACAGAGTAGACCCAGATCAGGCATCCTATAGGAGCCATCTGATCAGGGTCTGCTCTATTTGCTTATGATGTAAGATATGATTGTACAGTTTCTGCCATGGCCAAAAATTTGTGTGTCCATGTGCTATTATAACAACTAATCTAGTAAATATTCATGAGTTGTCATTATTTGTCACATTAATATTCATGGAGTAATTTAGAGTTAACTGTGATTGACAATGATATATAAACACCTCTTACAAAATCATACCATCTCTAAGGTATTTTTAGCTGATTTATGGTCTGATTAAATGTTATAATGTTGTATGAAAACAGTAGAATCACATCTATGATGCAGTAAAACCTCTCTATGTAACGGCCACTAAATTGTGTTATTTAGTTGGTATTTAAGGCAGGTGACTGCTAAAAGCAAGGTGAAAGTAAAACAGAACGCTCCTATAGGAGCGTTCAGTTTTACTTTCACCTTGCTTTAAGCAGGCACCTGCTTTTAACACAAAATACTTGATGTAATTTAGTGGCCGTTATAGAGAGGTTTTACTGTAATTTCAAAAGCAAACGGAGCAGACACTCAAGATCAGAGGGCTCCTACTGGAATTGTATGATTTGGGTCTACTCTGTTTGCAGTGGCATCAAAAGGCTTCGGTGGGGCATGCCATAATTGTAATATCAGCATAAAAATGTGCCTATTCAAGGAAAGTCCCAAAACACTGAATCTCCCAATTTGAGATGACCGGGGTCAAGAGATCATTAAGATATTACTGTTGATATACAGTCTATTTGTTTTACTAAACAAGCTAATGGAACGTATGTACAAGATTGTCTATCAAAGTCTCCCTCCCTGTCAGCCCTGAAGTCCATATAAAGCCAAAATATATTTGAATCTGTCAAACTGTTCCTGTTTCTTGTTACCTAGAAGGCTATCAATTTCAACAATACAAATTCTGTGACATTTTAAGCTGATTGTTATGATACTACCAGGATGATTGGTTATATACGTATTTGAAACTGTCAGAGGCCATGGTTTAGTCGTAGCAAGAATGGAGGGCAGACATGAATTATATTTGGTGTGTACATAATTATGCCCTCTGTAGTCAGAGATAAGTCTCTTTGGAATTATTAAATGTGTACATAGTCTAACACTAGTAATTAATTTGAATTATATTTGATACTGATTTTATACATTATGTGACTGACTTAATGAATAAAAAAATGTGTCTTTAGAAACAGGTGGTTGCTTAATCCTTTACTCCATGAAAACTCATGTAAGAAACACAAACATCATGCAACATGCCGGTTAATGATTAACAGAGGTTCCGATCAAGAGGGAGTTTGGATACATAGAACAAATAGGGAAACTGCCAGGACCAAACAGCAGTGCTGGATAACAGGTTTCTGGTTAAGAGAGGTGCCGATCAATAGAGGTTATACTGTAGATGAAAATCCTGCTAAAACTTTAATGGGTTTTAAAAACGTTTTTTTAATGATAATTTAATGGCAGTGGCATGCAGTAGTGTGTGTTTGCTTATGGAATAGTAGAGATCTGATTTTACAGTTTCTGAAATAGCCATAAAAAAAACCCTTGTTCTTATGTCATTATTAAAAAACAGCTAATTAATATTCTTGATGTCATTATTTCTCGTATGAACAGAGCTGCAGATAAGAGTGCGTACCCAACTACTCGTCATTTCTTCACCAAACCCTATACTGTGACCATTCTTTAGAATCGTCTCGAAGAGACGATTCTAAAGAGTGGTCATTGTACAGGGTTTGGTGGAGAAATGAAGGAGATATTCTTGAAAATGTATAAAGTTATGCATCTTATATGAATATCCATGGAATAATCTTAGGGTTCATTGTAATTTTAGTGCATATATGGATTGATGATACTAATTGAGAAAAGGTAATTACATGTTATATTGATCTTTTTCCTGTGGCAGCTATTGTGATTGCACCAATTCATGCATATCTTGCATACATATCGGGTGTGATATATAATTTCATTAAAGAAGTCAAACAAAATAGGTGTTGTATTTCATTTTAATGAAATTGAATTTGAATAGCTTTCTAAGCACAAGGCCTGGATGAAAATAGAAAATTGACTGACTCTGCAAGAATAAACTAATGTCATTACTAGAATAAATAATGAACATGTTTTTGTATTTTACCCATCAGGTACGGATTGTTCATTTTAATCAGTTCATGTTTGAAAAGAAACTTTCTGTTGCCTCATCAAAGAGTTTTAATTATAATTATTTAACCTGATGTAAAAAAAAAAAAAATTTGGAGATAAAATCAACAAAATGCCATTAGAGGCTCAATGAAGATGTTTAAATACCAAATTTACATTTGTATTAAATGCCATATTTCCATTCAATGTTAGGTCACCCATTCTCCTCTCCCAACTAGCTTTTGTAAAGTTGAATAAGTCAATTTGACAAGGTTTTCGTGTCAGTTGTAAGCATCGCTCATGGGCTTCTCTGTATCCTCTTCTCTCTCGCTATGAGGCATCCAAATTAGCCCATAATGAGCAGAAATGGACGTTAATCAACACGAACAAACAAACAGCTGTAAGCAGGGTGACACTATGTCAGCTGTAAGCAGGGTGACACTAATTGTCAGCTGTAAGCAGGGTGACACTGTCAGCTGTAAGCAAGGTGACACTATTACAGCTGTAAGCAGGGTGACACTATGTCAGCTATAAGCAGGGTGACACTGTCAGCTGTAAGCAAGGTGACACTATTACAGCTGTAAGCAGGGTGACACTATGTCAGCTGTAAGCAAGGTGACACTATGTCAGCTGTAAGCAAGGTGACACTATGTCAGCTGTAAGCAAGGTGACACTATATCTGCTGTAATGACTGGGTGACACTGTCAGTTGTAAGCAATGTTACACTGTGTCAGCTGTAAGCAAGGTGACACTATACATGTATCTGCTGTAAGGACCTCTGACCTCAGTTATAGAAAAATCTTGTTCAGAGCATATCTCTTACATTATTCAAGGTAGGAGTGCCGAATTTGGTGTGTGAGTATATCTGTGGATGGTGAAGTGTCACTTATCATTTTCAGGTCTGTGACCTTTTTCACTGTGTATCTGTGAGTCCATGCATGTACAGCTTGTCTGGAGCATATATCTCCTATATTACCTGAGGTAGGAATGCCTATTTCGATGTGTGAGTACATCTTGGGATGGTAGAGTGTCACATACCATTTAAAAGTCTTGTGACCTCTAACCTCAATTATAGAAAAACCTTGCCCGGAGCGTATCTCCTGTAGTACTTAAGGTACGTAGGAATGCCAAATTTGGTGTGTGAATACATCTTGGGACTTCAGAGTGTCGCATACCATTTTCAGGTTCCATGACCTTGACCTTGATCGCTTGGGGGGGGGGGGGGGGGGGGGGAGTGAAACATCAGTATTTGTATCAAAAATAATTTTCTAGTTTGAGGTAGGAATGCCAAATTTTGAGTATGACCATTTTTGATGGTGGCGTGTTTCTAAAAGATTTCAGGTCTCCTTGACCTTGACCTCTGACCTCAGATATAGAAGAAAAACCTTGTCCGTAGTGTATCTCCAATATTTCTTGAGGTAGGAATGCTAAATTTGGTGTGCGAGTACATCTTGGGACATCGAGTACCATTTTCAGCTCTCTGTGACCTTGACTTTGACTGCTGACCTCAGGTATAGGAAAACCTTGTCCGGAGCATGGAATTCCAAATTTGGTATGTGTGCACAACTTGAGATGGAAGAGTGTCACATACAGTTTTCAGGTCTCTGTGACCTTGACCTTGATAGCTGACCTCAAGTATAGAAAATCCTTTTTTGTATCTGACTATACAGTTTCTAACAAAACCAAAAACCACTTTGTACATAAGTTATTTTTTATTGTAATTTCTTAAAAAAAATTATTCAGTGGTATTGTCAAACAGTTTGAATTTCATCAGGGTTATTAGTTTTATTCTGAAGAAAAGTCTGTCAAAAATAAGCAGACAGCAGTTTTTGCATACAACAAAAAAACACCCTAAGCATTTAACTAACCTTTTCCCTCATATAAACATGTTTTCATGCATTTGCAAACAGAGCAGACCCAGATCAGACGGCTCCTATAGGAGCCGTCTGATCAGGGTCTGCTCTGTTTGCTAATGGAATTTGATAGATCTATTTCTCTCTACTTTCTAAAATGGCTAAAATTTTCCACCTTCCATATTTCATTATAAATATTTTGTCCATGAATATTCAGTAGGTATTAGGTATTTTGGTTAAACTAACCCTCTGCTGTTGCTCCAGATCCTAATGTTTATAGCATGGTATGGGTTATGGTTGTCTAAATTTAAACTAAGCCTCTACCGTTGGTTGTCTAAATTTAAACTAAGCCTCTGCTGTTTACATGTAAATCTTCCAGATATGTACAATAGGTAGGTAGGTAGGTATTCAATCAATAGAACATAGCTATTGAGTCGTACCTTTACTTGATCTGGAACACATAGTGCGAAGTCACCGCACTAAGATTATTTCATACCATGGTACACATAGTCAAGGGATTTGTTCTTAGTAGTATGGACTATACAGCAAGTGTGTTTACATATTTGCTGCTGTGTGCTTCTGTTCTTAATGATTGACAAATCGTAAATAAGTGTCGTCTATGTACCTCAGAATGGAAACAAGAAGAGTGTGACGAAGGAGATCTGTGAAATGTACACTCGGTAGAATTTTTGCCAAGCCATAATCTCTTGACTTTTAACTCAGATAATTTGATATTCTGGGCCAAGAAATTTCTGTTTACTTGTCGGATTTAAAATCATCGCATTTCATTTTTTGTTTAGATACGTAATATTTTGCTGTTGGCAAAGTGTGAATTTTCATAGAGGTTTGAAGAAGTTTAGAGTCGTGTTTAAAGTGATTTTCGTGCAGTGTACAATTAGAGCGGTGACAGAATTGTTAATCCCGTCAAGTGCCCTGTTTGTTCATTCAGTTGAGGAATAAACAGTTAAATGTAAATTTTTCATTTACAATCCAGGCTGAAGATTTATTTGAGGAATTTTTGTGAAATATTTAAGTGGTGTTGTATATACTGGTACTACTTTTATGTGTTTATGGTAACCTATATGTCCAATAGTAAACAAATTCACTACTTTAATTATCGCTGGCCTAGATCTGGTCGGAACTGAATCACTATCAAGTGTGCCTTCAGATTATTGGAATATAAAAGCATAATAGGAGAAATAATAGCTTTCAAAATGTGATTATTGGCCAAAGTGAAGAACACAATTGACAGTGTACCTTTTTATTGTTAAATTTTATACCTCTATTATGTAGTGCCAGAAGTGTGAGGGAATTTTAACAAAATGTTGTTTTAACTGATATCAACTTGACCAAAGTGCACTGGATATATATATACTTTAGAGAATGATTAAGGAATACAAAAAGCTGAAATAAGTTTCATCCAAGGCAGATTTTGACCATGCTTCACCTGGAGATTGTGGGTATGAGCCCACGGACCAACGTGCCCATGAGAATTGGGTACTCGGAGAGATCATCAAGCATTACCCCAACACAGAGGCACACACCTCTCTTGTCAATATCCAGGTAAAGTCCCAAAATTCCATTCCTTTCTTTTGTAATTGACCATTTCCCCGATGTACATTCCAGTTAGATAGCAGAACCTTTCTATAGAAATCACTTAATCAACTCTCTACTCCATAAACAAGGTTTCTTACACCTTTGCAAACAGATTAGACCCAGATCAGATGGCTCCTCTAGGAGCTGTCTGATCAGGGTCTGCTCTGTTTGCTTATGATATAATGTAGATATGATTCTACAGTTTCTGCCAGTGCCAAAAACTCCTGTGTCTATATGCTATTATTACAAATTAATCTAATTAATGTTCATGACGTCATTATTTCTTACATGAATATTCATGGAGGAAAGGGTAAATGTGAATATCTCAAAACATAGGGTGGTTTAATGAAGGGATAACTCTTGTGACATGTAGCTGGAGTATTAATTACAGTCGTTTATTGTCTATGTTCGTTTTTATGTTCAATACAGCTGTTGAAATTGGCTCAAGTACAAAAACAAATATGATAGTTTTTCTGCATTACAAAGGCATTTTTCAAACGGAACTGCATTTGAACCTGTATGATGACCAACTTAATTAAAAGCGGATTTAACCCTTTTCCTCATATAAAATGCTTTTTTAAACCTTCGTAAACAAAGTAGATCCAGATCAGATGGCTACCATAGGAGCCTGCTCTGAGTCTGCTCTGTTTGCTGATGAGTTTATAATAGACCTGATTCTACAGTAAAACGGCTTATGCAAATACATGTATGCCATTAACCCTTTCCTTCATATAAATGTGTTTTCGAGCACATGCAAACAGAGTAGACCCAGATCAGATGGCTCCTTGAGGAGCCGTCTGATCAGAGTCTGCTCTGTTTGCTAATAGACTTTGATAGATCTGTTTCTTTGCTTTCTAAAATGTCTATAAGTTCTACCTTCCATATTTCTTTATAACTATTTTGTCCATGAATATTCAGTAGGTATATTGAAATTCAGAATAAATACAGAACAGGGAAAGGGTTAATTAAAAGCAGATTTAACCCCTTTTCCTCTTATAAAATGCTTTTTCAAACCTTCGTAAACAAAGTAGACCCAGATCAGATGGCTACCATAGGAGCCTGCTCTGGGTCTGCTCTGTTTGCTGATGAGTTTATAATAGACCTGATTCTACAGTAAAACCTCCTATGCAAATACATGTATGCCATTAACCCTTTCCCTGTTCTGTGATTATTCCAAATTTAAATACCTTACTAACAGTGGCTTAGTACTTACTATTCATAGACAAAATAGTTATAATGAAATATGGAAGGTGGAACATTGTAGCTATTTTAGAAAGTAAAGAAACATATCTTTCAAATTCTATTAGCAAACAGAGCAGACCCTGATCAGACGGCTCCTCTAGGAGCCGTCTGATCTGGGTCTACTCTGTTTGCAAATGAGTGAAAACACATTTATATGAGGGAAAGGGTTAAAAAAATCAGCTAATAAATTTTCAAGCTGTCATTATTTCTTATATGAATATTCAACAGGGAAAGGGTTAAACAAAGGTAAATAAAGTCTAGCATTTTTAACCCTTTACTTCATGAATATTCATGTAAGAAAATTAGAATAAATGTGATAATAATGCATGGACACTGGGATTTTTAGCCATACCTATATTACATCATAAGCAAACATTCTGAGCAGACCCTGATCAGATTGGCTCCTACAGGAGCTGCTGTCTTATCTGGGTCTACTCTGTTTCTCAAAGGCACAGAAAGGCACATTTATGGAGTAAAGGGTTAAAGGGGATGTTGGAAAAACGAACAACAATTTGTCGACTTTTTATATTGTCACAAATACATGTAGCAATTCAGAATACCTAAAATAAATAGATTTTAGAAGAGATAAGTGCTTGACAACTTGAGTCATATTTATGACTGAAATTAGTTGTAATCCTGACTGAAAGCAGGACACAAGTGTACTGGAATTTATATAACAGTGTAGACTGAGATGACAGAGCCATCTGATCAAAATATGATCTTGCAACTTGAATGGACTTGATCGTTAGCCCTTTACCTGTTTAATATTCATGTAAGAAATAATAGCATCATGAATATTTATTAGATGAATTCTTTATAATTTTAACTTTTAAAGGAAATTTTTGCTGTGACAAAAACTTTAGACTCAGATTGATATCATGCCAAAAGCAAACAGAGCAGACCCTGATCAGATGGCTCCAATAGGATAATTATAGTTAATATAGATACTTTTAGGCAGGTGGCTGCTTAATGCAGGGTGAAAGTCATACAGAAAGCTCCTATTAAGGAGCTTTCTGCATGACTTTCGCCCTGCATTAAGCTGCCACCTGCCTCCAAGACCAATATTTATACAAAAATTAACGTCTGGTTTAGAGGGGTTTTACTGTAGATGGGAATAATTTACTGAACAAGCACAGTTAAAGGCTTAACCCTTTCCCTGCTCTATATTTATTAAAAATTTCAATACCTACTGAATATTCATTGACAAAATTATAAGTTACAATGAAATATGGAAGGTGGGACATTGTAGCCATTTTAGAAACTAAAGAAACACATTTTTCAAATTCCATTTGCAAACAGAGCATACCCTGATCAGAGCTATCTGATCTGTGTCTACTCTGTTTGCAGATGCGTGAAAACACCTTTATATATGAGGGAAAGGCTTAAAAACTTCAAGTGCATGACACTGAAATATTGTTGTAAATCAGATTAATGAGTTTAAAAAAAAAAAAGTTCTAATCTATTTGTTTTTGGGTGTATAAGCTAGTTACTTAGCAGTAAATTACAGAACAGTACTTCTCTTGTTTGGTAGCTGTCACACAACAAGTGTATCATAAATAGACACCCTACTTAACGCCTTTTTGTAGAGAGTGAAAACCATTCCTACTTATGTATCTTGTTGGTTCATGTTAACCCTTTCCCTGTTCCATGTTTATTGCAAATTTCAATACCTACTGAATATTCATGGACACAATAGTTATAATGAAATATGGAAGGTGGAAGATTGTAACTTTTAGAAAGTAAAGAAATATCTATCAATTCCCATTAGCAAACAGGACAGACCCTGATCAGACGGCTCCTATAGGAGCCGTCTGATCTGGGTCTACTCTGTTTGCAAAATGCGTGAAAACATGTTTATACCAGGGACAGAGTTAACATATAGCTAGAGTCGAATGTAAGAAAAATCAGTTACTCTTTAACCGTTTCCCTCATATAAAGCCTTTTTCAAGCCTTTGCAAACTTTTGTCACTGACCGTTCCAAGGCGGTACTTCCATCTTCCTCCTATTGTATGTTTGTTTTGTCTTTGTGCATCTCTTGTTGTTTTTTCTACCTATGTACATTTGCTGTTTCCTTGTGTTGCTGTTCGGTGAGTGTTTGTTCTGTATGTGGTGTTTCCTGCATGACTCATTTTTGTACTTTTAGAGTAGACAAAGATCACACGGCTCCAGTTTGCTTATGATCAGATTTACGATTTCAGTTTTTGTCAAAAAAATGTTCATTAGGGAAAGGGTCAAGAATCCCAGTGTTATTGTAACCTTGTTTCTTATGACAATCATTTTGTTATTTGGACTTACTAATAAGATCATCCTATCACAGTAGAATCATAATTACTGATGAGATATCCTATCACAGTAGAATCAGAATTACTAATGAGATATCCTATCACACTAAGAATCATAATTACTAATGAGATATCCTATCACAGTAGAATCAGAATCTGACACTTTGACAATTAATCCTTTAATTACCTAGGCAGACATGGTCTTGTGGCTAACAAGCTTGACTGTAACCATTCTGGGGGTTCAATCCCCTGCCGGACCAAGTCCTTCGGACTGAACTATAAATGAATAATTAAAGTCCGATATATCAGTGCATCTAAAAGAACCAGAGAAACTCTTGTCAATAATACAAGTATAGCATCGTACCCAGGTTTCTCTGTATCTTCTCCCCACTCTCTGAGGCGTCCAATTAGCCCGTTACAGTGAACAAATAGGGTATTCATGATGTCATTATTTCTGACATGAATATTCAAGGAGGAAAGTGTTAAAATAATCCTATCAGGAAAAAAAACTGACTAGAAGTATCAGTCCAATTTACATAATTATTGTCTACTTGAAAGAGTAATAGGCTGAAACTGGTATTTCTCTTGTTTGACATTTTTGGTAAACATTAATAAGTTCAGTCACTCTGTTTGCAATACAGTTTGGAATTTGGACTTTATAGCCCTTTACATAATATGGACTTAACCCTTTATGTAATAGGAACGCTTTTTGACAATTGCAAACTGAGTAGATCCAGATCAGATGGCTCTTGTAGGAGTGACCTGCTCAGGGTTTGCTCTGTTTTCTTAACTCCATTATTAAAATACACCTTTCTATGCCTCTGTAATTAAGTCACTTCTTGAAACCATTGTGATAAATAGAGCATTTGCTCCATATAGGAGCAAATGCTCTCTTTATCACAATGGTTTCTATACTACACAATTATAACATTTTCCTTTTCTCTAGTAAATGCTCCTTTTCTGTAGATTCATTCTCAGAGGCTGGGTCTAAAAATAGCCTATGGAGGAAAGGGTTAAGGAATTGTATAGATCTGATTCTACAGTGTCTGCCATGGCCAACAAAATCATGTGTTCATAGCATGTGTATTATGAACATTATAAAATTTCAACTGATAAATATTCATGATATCATTTTATTTCTTAGATGAATATTCATGTGGTAATGAGTTAACTAGGTTAATTGGTCAGTGTTCAAATAAAACCACGGCTGCAGTAGCCAATTAATAAAGAGTGACAATACAGCGAGTAAACATTTCTCTAAAAAGCTATCAGACTTAACCCTTTCCCTGTTCTATATTTATTCAAAATTTCAATACCTACTGAATATTCATGGACAAAATCGTTATAATGAAATATCAAAGGTGGAATATTGTAGCCATTTTAGAAAGCAAAGAAACAGATCTATCAAATTCTATTAGCAAACAGAGTAGACCCTGATCAGACGGCTCCTCTAGGAGCCGTCTGATCTGGGTCTACTCTGTTTGCAAATGCGTGAAAACACGTTTATATTAGGGAAAGGGTTAACAGGCCTTAAGGTTCAAACCAATCAATTGGGAAACCAAACAATGTCGAACCCAGGTCCACTATCTATTCAAGAGTACAATGACAAATTCATGTTTGTCAGTCCACCATTTTTTTTTTCTATAGACAATGTACGTAAAGACTTTAATTACAAACAGCGTAAACAATGACCTCTAGAACAAACCTATCACAAACAGTTCATTGTGAGGCACCAATTATAATCTGCCAATATCCCCATAAGAATTACATCTATAAGAGACGACTAACTCTTACACCTTATCCTTCTTATTGTAAACCAGCTGAAATTTGCAAACATCTTGGATCCAGATGAGACACGAAGTAATTCAGCATCTCATCGGGATCCATGTTTGACCCTCGGACAATATTTTTTTAAAAAAATGAAACTGAAGTAAGTAAAAATGTCATCAGACTGATAATTTGGTAGACATCATTTTTACGGTATATGAAGGGTTAAAAGAGATCATGACAATTACGACAATTATTGTTGTGGTGTCCTTAACTCAAACCCCAAATTCCTATGATTGTAAAACTTGATTGCATGAAACACAGAGGCTAGATTGTACATTTCCTAAAATTCACAATCCAGGCTTTGCCGTCCTTGCCTGGTTTCAGATACAGGCTTGAAATCACATGATTCTAAAAGAACGAATACAATTGTATTCAGCGAAACAGTTATTTAATGGGCAAAAGCTAATAATTACAATGGTATTCTTCAACAGAGCGAGGTCTATTACATTTGCAGTAAGTCTGCCTTATGACACATGTCTTAAACACAATACAGGTTACTACCGCGGAACTGAAACATAATAGCCCTACGTTCCTTTATCTTGCACTATCTACAAAACTGTCCTCCATTACACCGTAGTGGAAATATTTACGGTTTCAGACTTTGCCTAATTTGGACCTCATTAGCATTTTTTTCACACAGGATTACAAAGCAAAGTAACTTCGTGCATGGTCTGCCAAACTGCATTGTAAAGTCTATAATAATTAATCTCTCTGAGTCAGGATATGTGTTTTATTCTGTACTTTACTGTGAGAGCTTCAGCTAAGACAATGGTTTTAAAACTACACGATTCTACAATTTTCCTTTCCTCTAGTAAATGCTGCTTTTTGGTAGATTTATTCAAAGTCATCTAAAAATAGCCTATGAGGGAATGGGTTAATGTAGGATGAAAGTTATGCAATTATTATGCATTATTTGCCTTCAAAACCCCCCCCCCTCATAAAGTTGATTTTTTGTTTCGTTTTTGATACGTTTGTTTACACAGACATTCACTTCCGCTTACACGGTGTCGTAGTACCAGTTTGCTCGTTAAAAATGTCCATTATGGTAATAGATCCAACGATCATATAGAAGCGCGCTTGAAAGCGAGCTTGAGAACGAAAGGGGTAAATTTGGAATAAATATAGAACAGGGAAAGGGTTAAGAAGCAGTTACTTTAAAGTGATAGTCCCTACAATAAACACATAAGTAAAACCTCTATGTAACGGCCACTAAATTGTGTTAATTAGTTGGTATTTAAGGTAGGTGGTTGCTTAAAGCAATGTGAAAGTAAAACAGAACACCCCTATAGGAGCATTCTGTTTTACTTTCACCTTGCTTTAAGCAGCCACCTGCCTTTAACACAAAATACTTGATTTAATTTAGTGGCCATTATAGAGAGGTCTTACTGTATTTTCAAAAACATCATAAAACTTGGTATTAATTGTTATGTTCAAGCATTATTATAAAGATTGTCAATTTGAACTTATATCAAAGATGCCCCTGTGATACATATCAAAAATGCCCCTGTGATACATATCAAAAATGCCCCTGTGATACACATCAAACTGTTTTCGTTGATACTTACAACAATTTTTGGTCTACAACCAAATATTTTCGGCCTTTATGGAACTATTAACGAAAATAAAACGCAACCCGAATAAATATAATACATTGCCGAATAACCTCAGGTCTTCGATATTAACCCTTTCCCTGTTCTATGTTTATTGCAATTTTCAATACCTACTCAGTATTCATTAACAAAATAGCTATAAAGAAATATGAAAGGTGGAACATTGGAGAAATTTTAGAAAGCTAAGAAACAGAGATATCAAATTCTATTAGCAAACAGAGCAGACCCTGATCAGACGGCTCCCCTAGGAGCCGTCTGATCTGGATCTTCTCTATTTGCAAATGCGTGAAAACACGTTTATATGAGGGAAAGGGTTAAACACATAAAAGTTTTGTCTTCTTCAGCGTTCATTTGATTTGGTTTTCTTGGCCCATGGGATATAACGTACTTCTTTTCAGCATATAAGCAAGTGAATTATGTAACTGTCAGGGATTTTTAAAAATATGTTGCAAATAGAAACTATCATTTCAAGATCCTCTAATATTCGGATGTTAGAAAATATAGAGGAACATTTGTCCTTGGATTACAATGAAGTTGTTTGCTACGTTCGAGATATTGATCTGAAGTATGCTGGTGATGAATTTGTGACATCCTATTTAAACAGTTTGTATCCAGATGAGAAACGAGAAGTAATCTCATCAGGATCTACACAGTTTGACATACTGGTCATGCTTTTCAAAAGAACTGAATATTAAGATTTTTGAAGCAGATTGACAATTAATATTTTGGATCAACAGCTGGTCAGTTTGCTCAAGGTTAAACTCAATATCTTTAACTCTTTGCACGCTTAGTCAAATTTTCACTGCAAAATTTGTCTTCTGTGCTTCAGTTCTTAAAATAAAATTTCTCATTTCTTTGCAAATATATGGTCAAAGTGTAAGACAGGTTGGATCCTGCTGAGACAGCACATTATGTGGGGTTTTGTCTGGATCCTCTACTGCTTGTATAGTTAATAATGGTTTTGCCGCAAGCGTTAAATCCTTTAATCTGATTGTGTCCACCGTTTGCAAACAGAACGTAAGCAAGGGTCATTAGAAACAATGTTTGACATATGTGTGTGCTGGCTTTGGCTTTACCGAATTTTCACAATGAAAATGGTATTTGTGTCAGGAAATAAGGTCATACATGCTCTTTCAAGGTTTAACCCTTTCTCTGATGAAATAATGACATCATGAATATTAATTAGATTGATGTTTATAATAGCATTATAAATACAGGATATTTTGACTCAAAATCAGATCTATATCATACCATAAGCAAACAGAGCAGACCCTGATCAGACAGCTCCCGATCAGGAGCTGTCCGATCTGGGTCTAACTTGTTTGCAAAGGTGTTCAAAGGCATCTACAAAGGGTTAAGAATCAGTTTTATTAGACTAATTTGTAACATCATTGTGTATCATAAAAGATAAATTTAATAGAGAAGACCTTCACCTTTTACAGAGGCTGTTTTAAACTGTAAAACTCCATGAATATTCATATTTACGTAAGGGCATCGGGTATCCGCTGCCTAACATGCATTTGCACACAGCTTGGATCCAGTTGAGACGCTGGGTAATTTGGCAGCTTGTCAAGATCCAAGCTGTTTGACACTCAGTCAATAGTTTCTCATATTAGCTTGGTTGAAAGTCAAAATTGCACCATATTCAAATTTCAACAGATATTACTTTTTCACAGCAGAATAGAGAAAAAGCGAGGCTCAGGCAGATACTTTGTCAGCATTCCACTGATTAGAGTCGATTAGAAATCCTAGCCTAATTCTGGAAAAGCTACAGTACCCCACTGACTAGGGTCAATCAGAAATCTTAAGCAAATTCTGGCAAAGTTGCAGTACTACAGTACTCCACTGACTAGGGTCAATCAGAAAACCTAGCCTAATTCTGGCAAAGCTACAGTACCCCACTGACTAGGGTCAATCAGAAAACCTAGCCTAATTCTGGCAAAGCTACAGTACCCCACTGACTAGGGTCAATGAGAAAACCTAGCCTAATTCTGGCAAAGCTACAGTACCCCTCTGACTAGGTTCAATCAGAATCTTAGCCTAACTCTGGAAAGTTACAGTTCTCCACTGACTAGGGTCAATCAGAAATCCTCGCCAAATTCTGGCAAAGCTACAGTACTCCACTGATTAGGGTCAATCAGAAATCTTTGCCTAATTCTGGCAAAGCTACAGTACCCCACTTTGGCACTGACTAGGATACTGACTTACGGGTCAATAAGAAATCCTAGCCTTATTCTGGCAAAGCTACAGTTACCCCACTGACTAGGGTCAATGAGATATCCTTGGCTAATTCTGGCAATGTTGCAGTTCTACAGTACTCCACTGATTAGGGTCAATCAGAAAACCTAGTACCCCATTGACTAGGTTCAATCAGGGTCCTTGCTTATAAAACTTAGTTGAGTCTGAGTTCGTTCTCAAGTTTTTGATCAAAAGCTTGAGAACTCAAGTCTGACCAATCAAAGCTAATCATGATTAGTCCACAGATGAATATGCAGAGGTTCCTTCATACACCATTTTTAGACCCTGTCTGTTTGAATAAATCTACTGAAAAGGATTATTTATTAAAAAAAGGAAAATGTTAGAATTGTGTTGTTTTGAAACCATTGTGATCAATAGAGCATCCTATAAGAGCCGTCGATCTGGGTCTACTCTGTTTGCAAATGTGTGAAAACATGTTTATATGAAGGGAAGGGTTAAAACAATTAACCCATTCCCTGTTCAATATTCAATATTCATGTAAGAAATAATGACATCATGAATATTTATTAGCTGAAATTTTTCAAGGATAAACATTTTGCTTTGATAAAAACTGTAGAATCAGATCTAGTATATCATGTTCAAAGCAAACTGAGCAGACCCTGATCAGACGGCTCCTGTAGGAGCTGTCTGATCTAGGTCTACTCTGTTTACAAATGCGTGAAAACATGTTTATATGAGGGAAAGGGTTAAATAGAGTGATTAGGGAATTTGAAGTTTGGTTTAGAAGAAAACAACCCAAATCATTGGCCAGTCTGTTATTGAATTATGTTATGACTGTTGCCAGTTTTGCCAAGTCTGAGTTGAATACATTAGCTTGGCAATCTGTGATCTATTTACTTAATGAGGGAAAATCCATCGAGCAATATGAAAGAAGTTAAATGGGCTGTGTACTTTGTGGAAAAAACTTTCAATGGAGGAACTATCTGGCAATATTATTAATGTATGAAATTGTACCTTTTGAGCAAAGTCCTTTAAATGACAAATGTTTAATAAACTGCAAATAATGTAAAATTAATGGCAATATTTTTAATTCTCCGTATCAAAACATCTGAATATTTAACAGGTGTGTCCTTGATATAATGATGAATGACACGTTGTTTGGTGTGGCTGCAGACTGGTTGCATATTGTTGCTGCTGGATGTTTATGTGGTCTGCCAAAGATACAGGGACCAACACTACAGGAAGATTGCGATTCTTAATATTCCTATCAACAGCTTATCTTTTGGCTTATTATAACCCTCAATAAATTTGCAGTATTATTTAAATTGGAAAGTAGTTTATCTACCCTTATCATGAAAAGCCTTGACCCAAACTTTGATAAGTATTTTAATTGTCTGCAACAGTAAACAGTTGTCGTCTGCTTAATTTCTGAAACTAAAATTCTCTCATTTCTTTGCAAAAATATGGTCAAAGTTTCAAACAGTTTTGATCCTGATGAGACACCACATTATGCGGTGTCTCATCTGGATCCAAACAGTTTACATAGGTAGTCACAGGTTTGCTGTTTGCATCCAAAGCGTTAAATAGGGTGAACAATTCATATTCAGGTTAAATACTTTGTTGCAATACCTCATGTGCCTTTTGCAGTATATTTGTATGTATTTGATTAGGTAAATAGAAGTATGAATTTCTTTATAAAAATCATTTGCATTTCTCGATCATCATCATCATAAATTCATTGTCCGTCTGTCAGTCCATTTGTCTGTCCATAACAATTTTGTGTCCGCTCCATATCTCCTATACCCCTAGAGGGAATTTCGTGAAACTTGCCAAGGTCAAGGTCTTATTTGAAGGTCAAATGGTTTAACTTTCAATTTCCATTACATTTTCGTGTCCGCTCATTTTCATAAAACTTGAGTCAAATGTTAGCTAGTTTTAGACGATGTGCAGAACACATGTGGCAGTCATGTCGGCTCAAGATCAAACTCACTTTGAAGGTCAAATGTTATGATTCAGGCGGCGGCAGGGGATTTTTTCTTTGAACTTAGAAATCACTAGGTCTTTTGACCCTATCCTTGTAAGCGCAACTCCTCTCAAACTGTTCAATTGAATTTCATAAAACCTTGTATGTAGCAAGGCCACAATTTGTAGATGTGCGTATTGTCTGGGATTTTTTCTTCTACAATTTTTCTGGGAATTATGCCCTTTTGAACTTAGAAATCACTAGGTCTTTTGACCCTATCCTTGTAAGCGCAACTCCTCTCAAACTGTTCAACAGAATTTCATAAAACCTTGCATGTAGCAAGGACACAATATGGAACTCCTACATGAGAAGTCAGATTTCAACAAAACTTGAACAGAAGGTTACTAAGTACATCAGATGAAGATAAGCATGATTATGCTAAGAAAATCTTTATGGTCCAACAAGTTTATGGAGAGATAGTCCGACTTTAGGGTTTATTCCAGATATTATTAAATATGGTTGAACTCGTAAGCGCATCTCCTTGTACATAAACTATTTTGTGGTCTCCCAGCGCAAGACATAGACTTGGCCAATACTATACATGATAAGCAGGGGTATCAGATACTTTTTAAGAGCTTTGCACACAGTTAATAATGATGGAAAACCTGGTTTGATGTGGTGTCGACATCCTTTTCTTGTTATAAAGTTATCATAATGCTGCCAAATTTACTTAATTCAGGTTTACAAATGAATGCATGGAGAGGGGCAGATTGGGAGTCTGAATAATTAGGGTAAATTAAGAAGCATTTAAGACAGTAAAATGGCGAGGGGGAGATTGGGTGTCTGAATACTTAGGGTAAATTAAGAAGCACTGAAGACATTAATATGGAGAGGAGGATTGGATGTCTGAATAATTAGGGTAAATTAAGAAACATTTTGAAGATAGTAATATGGAGAAAGGGAGTCTCTTTTGGGTGTCTGAATACTTATGGGTAATTAGGATAAATTAATAAGCATTGAAGACAGTGGTATGGAGAGGGGGAGATTGGATGTCTGAATACTTACGGTAAATTAATTAAGAAGCATTGAAGATTGTAATAATGGAGAGGGGGAGATTGTGTGTCTGAATAAATAGGGTAAATTAAGAAGCATTGAAGATAGTAATATGGAGAGGGGGAGATTGTGTGTGTGAATACTTAGGGTAAATTAAGAAGCACTGAAGACAGTAATATGGAGAGGAGGATTGGGTGTCTGAATAATTAGGGTAAATTAAGAAGCATTGAAGACAGTGGTATGGAGAGGGGGAGATTGGGTGTCTGAATACTTAGGGTAAGCAGTGTAAATTAAGAAGCATTTTGATTTAATATGGAGGGGAGATAGTGGGTGTCTAAATAATTAGGGTAAATCAAGAGGCAATGAAGACAGTTATATTGTAAACAGTATGTGTCCTAATCATAATATTTTATGCTCAGAATGACTTGGTATTTCATCTAAGTGCAATGTTTTGTATTTACTTTCCAGGCAGGTCTCATTTATATTCCTAGGGTAAATAATCAATGAACAAGAAAGTGCAATTTTGTATTGGCACATGTGTTAGTGATACTTTGAATGGGGGACAACAAATTGATATTTTGGAATCTTTTAGTCAGCTGGTTGTTCTGGAGTGGCTTGGAGTGATCTGATAGTTTCTGTGCTTTCATTTATATCCTGTAGTTTGCATTCATAAGCTTTTGTTTTTTAGTTTGTTTTAGACTTAACAATGTCAGACCAAAGTTTTTAAGCATCTGGAAAGTTAGATTTTAATGTTATCTTCATGTTTGTGTACCACAATCCACCGGCCTTCGATGTTGCACTTACAAATTTCAATATTACAATTTGTTAACCCTTTCCCTTTACAAACACTTTTTCACGCCCTTGCAAAAACAGTAGACCTTAATGAGATAGCTCCTGTAGCTGAGTTTGAACACTTTAACCCTAACTTCCCTGTTCTATGTTTATTTCAAAATTCAATACCTACTGAATATTCATGACCAAAATAGTTGTAAAGAAATATAGAAGATGCAACATTGTAGCCATTTTAGAAAGCAAAGAAACAGATCTTTCCAATTCTATTAGCAAACAGAGCAGACCCTGATCAGACGGCTCCTCTAGGAGCCGTCTGGTCTGGGTCTACTCTGTTTGCAAATGCGTGAAAACACGTTTATATGAGGAAAAGGGTTAACCCTTTACTCCATGAATGTTTATGCAATAAATAATGACATCATGAATATCAATTAGCTGAAGTTTTATAATGGCATAATTATGCACACTGTACTTTTTGGCTATGGTAGAAACTAGAATCAAACCTGTACCATTTCATAAGCAAACAGAGCAGACCTTGGTGAGATTTCTCCTAGTAACACCCGGGACACCAGGAGACATCTGATCTGGATTTACTCTGTTTGGTGAGGAGTTAAAAGGCATATCTATGAAGTAAAGGATTAAATGTTTTAGACCAGCCAGTCTTAGGACATAATTATTCCAAACTAACCCTTTCCTCCATAAGTATGCCTTTCTACATCTCGGTAAAAGTCACTTCTTGAAACCATTGTGATAAATAGAGCATTTGCTCCATAGGAGCAAATGCTCTATTTATCACAATGGTTTCAAAACTACATGATTCTAACATTTTCCTTTTCTCTAGTAAACACCCCCTTTTCGGTAGATTTATTCAAAGAGATTAGGTCTAAAAATAGCCTATGAGGGAATGGGTTAATCTTGTACAGGTAACCTGTGTATTAGAATAGCAAATTTGTACATTAAATACTGAAGCACTAGACTATTCAATAAACAAATGAAAGATTGGCAATGACTTGACCACCTTAATGCTGACCAAACCCTCACTCAATGAATATTCATGTATAAAATAATGAAATGTATATAAAACCCCTCTAATGTGACCACTGATTGAAAAGACATGAGTATCTTAATAAGCAGGTGGTTGCTTAATGCAGGACAAAAGTAATGCAGAAAGCTCCTAGAGGAGCTTTCTGCATTACTTTTTTCCTGCATTAAGCTACCACCTGCATCTAGCACCCAGAATTATACCTCTTTTAGGCGGTCGCATTAGCGGAGTTTTACTATATGAATGTTAATTGGCTTAATATTTGTAAATTGGCATATGAAGTAGAAAAGTTTTGGCCTTGGTAAAAACTGAACTAAATTTATTTATGCATAAATCCACTAGCAAATACAGTAAAACCCCTCTGATGAGACCATTTAATGAACAAACATGGCTGTCTTCATAAGCAGGTGGTTGCTTAATGCAGGACAAAAAGTAATGCAGAAAGCTCCTATAGGAGCTTTCTGCATAACTTTCGTCCTGCATTAAGCTACCACCTGCCTTTGCCACTGTGAATATTGCCCCTTTTTGGTGGTCGCATTAGAGTCTGATAAGACGGCTCCTACAGCTGTCTGATCAGGGTCAACTCTGTTTGCAAATGCATTTAAAGGCTATCTATGGGATAAAGCATTAAATTAAACCTTGAACATCTTTCAGTAGCGTCCTAATTTCTGTTGAATCAGGAAGATTTCTTGAGATTAAAGATGACTTTTTTTTTTAGCCCCGGCTTATGCTTTGGCTGTTTGTTCTTTATATCCAGAGGTTTTCTCACCATGGAAATTCCTTTGCAAGCCATCCTATGATGCACATATAGATTTTTCTAGTCAATCCTATGATTACATTAACTCTTAAGCACACTTATAGACACATTTCTGAAAACTTACTTGGATTTCTGAGAGATGCTGAATAATTTGGTGTCATTAGGACTCCCACTGAAAAGTAAATTGTTTTATTTTACAACTTACATCAAGGCCAGTTTTTGAACATGACAATACCGGCATTATTCACCAAAAGATATATTGGTCACCATGATCCCTCAAAGGGCTTGAAATGGAGTGGAGCAGGATTTGCTTAACATATTTTGTTCCGATTACAAATTTTTGTTGGCAGTCATTTTATCAGTGTCTACACAGCTTGAAATTCAGATCATTGGCTTTAGAATTTCTGCACAAGGAATATTAATTATCCCTTTACATGCATTTAAATGTACAGTCAGCTGAGCGCTCGTTCGGACTGAATGTAGGTACTTTACTTTACTGCATAAATACACATTTAAGCACCTTGCAAACAGAGTAGACCTAGATGGTTCCTATAGGAACCTTCTGATCAAGGTCTGCTCTGTTTGCTTATGGAATTATAATAGATCTGATTCTACAATTTCTGCAATAGCAATGATCATGTGATCATGTGCCATTATTAAAATTCATCTTATCAATATTCATGATGGCATTTATTTCTTACATGAATATTCACAGAGTAAATGGTTTATCTGATACCATAGTAAGTGGTGTATTAATAAACATAGTTGTGTATGAATGTTTTTCCCTACAGTGACATTTAACCCTTTCCTTCATGAACATTCATGCAAGAATAATGGCGTCATGGATACTAGTTAGCTTATTATGATAGCACAATCATGGACACAGGAAGTTTTGCCCATGGCAGAAACTGTAGAATCATATCTATATTATATCATAAGCAAACAGAGCAGTCCCTGATCAGACGGCTCCTATATGAGCCGTCTGATCTGGGTCTACTCTGTTTGCAAATTGGGCATATAAAGTCGTATATATATATGGAGTAAACCAGGGTTAAGAGTAAAAGTTTAATAACCCTTTACTCCGTCTATAAAGCCTTTTAATGCCCAGTTCAGACAACTCCTGTAAAAGCCATCTGATCAGGCTCTGCACTGCTTGCTAATAGTTAACCATTTACCTCATGAATATTCTTGTAAGAAATAATGATATCATGAATATTAATTGTATAATTTTTTATCATGACTTGTGAACTCTGGAATGGCAGAAACTGTACTATCAGATCTGTATTATTTCATAAGCAAATAAAGCAGACCCTGAACAGACAGCTTCTACAAGATTTGTCTGATCAGGGTCTGCTCTGTTTCCGAAGGGGTATACATGCAGCACGGAGTTATGGAAGTATATAGATCAGATTTACTACTTGGCTACAGATAACAGTGCGTATCCAAATACTAAAATCGTCATTTCTCTGCGAAACCCTATACTGTGACCACTCTTTGTAAGCGTCTCTTTGAGACGATTCTAAAGAGTGGTCACAGTATAGGGTTTCGTGGAGAAATAAAGGAGTTATTCATGAAAATGTTTTAATTTATGTATCTTATCTGGAGCTTTGTTTACTAGATAAAAATTCTATGTTCATATGCCTGTTACAAAAGTCAGCTAATACATATTCATGATAACATTATTTCTTACAGTAATATTCACAGAGTAACGGGTTAACATTCACAGTTTTCTGATAGAATGAAAATACATTGAAGATAAGTAGCTGTTATTGCATATCTGGTAGCTAGTATCGATTCTTTGGGTAATTTGTTTGTTCAAGTACCGGCCCCCAAACAGTGAAGTCTTCATTACTGAGTTTCTTGATAAGCTCTGAGCCTTGTGTCCACATCGTTAATTTTGGTGCTGGCCAAGTTTCACTGTTACCTGTTGACATCCGGCCCAATGCCTTAGATAGGCCATACTGCCAGCTCAAGTGTCAGGCAATCCTTTTGAAATTCATTATTGGAACTTTTCCTACCATCATGCTAATCAATGTTTTAGTTTTTGTGCCCCCAAATTAGCGTTTAACCCTTTTCTCCATAAATACGCCTTTCTGCTCCTCTGTAAAAGTCACTTATTGAAACCATTGTGATATTAATAGAGCATTTGCTCCTATAGGAGCAAATGCTCTATTTATCACAATGGTTTCAAACTACAAAATTCTAAAAGATTTCCTTTTCTCTAGTTAATGCTCTTTTTCAGAAGATTTATTCAAAGTGGTTGAGTCTAAAAATAGCCTATGGAGGAATGGGTTAACCATTTTCTCCTTGAATATTTATGTTAGAAATAATAAAGTCATTAATATTAATTAGATAAAAGTGTTATAATAGCAAATGGACACAGGAATTTTTGGCTGTGGCAGAAACTAGAATCATATTTTATATTATATCATAAGCAAATAGAGCAGATCCTGATCAGATGGCTCCTACAGGAGCCGTCTGATCTGGGTCTACTCTGTTTGAGAAGGTGTAGAAAGGTGTTAATAATTAATGGAGTTAAGGCTTATTATTTAAACTGGCTGTTTGTCTGTCTTTTCTTTTGTGCACATGCAGTTGTTTGTCTATCTTTCTAATAAATCACAATGTTAAACCTGTCTGAAGCAACTACCTTCAGAAAATGTTAAACTTGTCTGAAGCAACCTTCTTAAGAAACCACCTTAAAGACCTGCATTTCATACCTATTTAAAGGTCTGGGTGAGAGATTTTACTGTACAGGGCCAGAGAGAGATAGTACTCATACAATAATGATATACGCTGTTGTTGTCAGATATTTATTTACTAATGGAGATCTATTTCCTTATTGTCTTCTCACATGAACTTATTCACTCTTACTGTTTTTGTTTTTCCTGACCGATCAAGTATTATGTCAACTTTTGTACTGACCAATTCAATGCTATCATTTTGTTTGCCTCGGTTCACCTGACAAACCTGTGGCAGATACGTTGAGATAAAGGAAATACTAAGCCAGGAGACAATGGTCTACTGACTTGACATTTGTCATATGGCCTTAGTGATTCAGTCACACAGAAAAAGTAAAGTACCATAGATTAGCCAGATAACTCTTTCACTCAGTCAACAATTAAGTAGTAGTTAGGTGACACACAAGGACTTACTTACTTTTACCTGATAGCGACGTCTTTTGAAGCTAAATTGCAAAAAGTTTGTAGGAACCTGATCAGACTACCCTGTTTTTGTGTCACCTGCCGAGAGGCAGTGTGTCTCTTAGGGATCACTTTTCCGTCATCTGTCTGTCCGTCTGTCTGTCTTTCACACTTTCTTTTTTTAGCTGTCATTTCTAAACTAATCATTATAGAGCTTTCAAATTTCACACATGGAACAAGCATGATGAGAGGAAGTGTCATGCACAAGGGCCACAACTCTAGCATCAATATTATTTTAGTTATTCCCCTTTTTATACGCCCGAAGGGACGTATTATGGTATGGCGCATGTCGTCCGTCCGTCCGTCCGTCTGTCCGTCCGTCTGTCCGTCCGTCCGTTAGCAATTTCTTGTGCAACTAACTCCTCCTTTATTTTTCAACATAATTTCTTCAAACTTTCAGGAATGATAGATACTGATGTGTAGTTGTGCATATCAGTGAGATAACTCTCATATCATTTTTCATTCTGGAGTTATTGCCCTTTGATAGTTTCGGGTAGCAATTTCTTGTGCAACTATTTCAACATAATTTCTTCAAACTTTCAGGAATGATAGATACTGGTGTGTAGTTGTGCATATCAGTGAGATAACTCTCATATCATTTTTCATTCTGGAGTTATTGCCCTTTGATAGTTTCGGGTAGCAATTTCTTGTGCAACTAACTCCTCCTTTATTTTTCAACATAATTTCTTCAAACTTTCAGGAATGATAGATACTGATGTGTAGTTGTACATATCAGTGAGATAACTCTCATATCATTTTTCATTCTGGAGTTATTGCCCTTTGATAGTTTCGGGTAGCAATTTCTTGTGCAACTAACTCCTCCTTTATTTTTCAACATAATTTCTTCAAACTTTCCGGAATGATAGATATTGATGTGTAGTTGTGCATATCAGTGAGATAACTCTCATATCATTTTTCATTCTGGAGTTATTGCCCTTAGTTTTACTCTCCTTGCTATTGCCTTAGCCCTAATAGACCTCATATGCGCAACTTCTGAAGGTTCACACATTGTGTAAATAGAACAGCCTTCGGGCGTATATTGCCCCGTCTCGCGGTGCTCTTGTTCAAATAAGTTTTTGTGTCAGCTGCGAGCAGGTGACACATGTGTTCCTCCGAACACTCTTGTGTTATGAAATAATTACCCCTGATTAAACAGTTCTGTTATTTCCAAACTTGTGACGTTACAAGAATGTAATTAATATTCAAGATATTGTTATTGTCTTACATGAATATTCATGAAGTAAAGGGTTAAGTTCTTATACACCAACACAGAGATCTGTACACCCAGAAGTTGCCCAATAGTTCATATTAGTCCTTCCCTCCATGAATATTCATGTAACAAATAATGACATCATGAATATTGATTGCTTTAATGGCAAATGGACACAGGAATTTTTTAACATGGTAGAAACTGTAGAATCATATCTATATAGTTACTATCATAAGCAAACAGAGCAGACCCTGAACAGACAGCTCCTTTAGGAGCTGTCTGATCTGGGTCTACTCTGTTTGCAAAGGTGTAGAAAGGCATATTTATGGAGGAAAGGGTTAACACTTCAATACTTTAGCCTATTTGTACTCTGCAGTGAAAAAAATATTGTCTGTTCAAATTTTGGTCAGGCACAATTTTGACTACTTTCGATTCAATCAAGTTTTGCAAAATATTTAATATATATAGCTGAGTGTGAAACAGCTTAGATCCAGATGAGACACCAATTTACTTAGCATCTCATCTGGATCCAAACTGTTTACAAATGCAAGTCTGGTCATGAATAGTGGGATAGTAGGTGAAGGGTTAAGAATTACTATATAATTATCTGTTAATCATGTTTGTATCCGTAGTCTTAAAAAGCAAAGCAATGTAGGTCATGTCAGTGTTTGTTTCCAGGGCTCAGTGCAAGAGGTTTTCAAATTGTACAACAAAAGAGTTGGTATACATTTTGTTGTAGGTTCTCTGATCTGTCAGTGACTCTAAGAGGGACAAAAAAGCATCAAAGGAGGCTTTGAAGTGCTCTTGTTAACCGTTTTCCTAATATAAATGTGTTTTCACGCATTTGCAAATAGAGTAGATCCAGATCAGACGACTCCTCTAGGACCAGGGTCTGCTCTGTTTGCTAATGGATTTTGATAGATCTGTTTCTTTAGTTTCTACAATCGTGACAATGTTCTACCAGCTTCCATATTTCATTATACCTTATGATTTTGTTCGTGAATATTCAGTAGGTATTGAAATTTGGACTAAATATAGAACGACAGAGTTACAGATAAGTATGCATACCCAAATACCAAAAATCGTCATTTCTCCACCAAACTCTATACTGTGACCACTCTTTAGAATCGTCTCTTGGAGAAAGAGTAGTCACAGTATAGGGTTTGGTGGAGAAATAGATTTGTTTTTCTACTAAGGCAACTTTGTTTTCATAGGGAAAAATTTCCTAATATATACACTGGCTTCGTAGGAAAACAATTGGTCTAAAATACCCATATAAATTGTAGTAGCAAAGCTTTTGATGATAATGCGCAGTTGGCCCCCTGAGTGTTATAGTCGCCTGGTGACCCTTTATCAAAATTGTTAAAATCATGTTGATATCTAAAAAACATGGCTGCCAGGGGCAATGCAAGATTTCCTTATATAACTATTATAGAAAACCTTCATAAATCTTCTACCAGCGGTCCAATTTGAATGGGCACTATGAGTGCAAATGCTCTATTTATCACTGGTTTCAACTGGTGATTTTTACAGAGGCGTAGAAAGGCGTATTTATGGAGGAAAGGGTTAAACATCTTCTGCTCCAAAATCAGTGGTCAGAATTGAGTGATATTTGATAGAAAGAGTCTCTCTGTGACCCTCGGGTTTGGTGGAGAAATGACGCTTTTAGTATTTGAATACACACATTTATCCCTGTCCCTGTTCTATGTTTATTTCAATGCCTACTGAATATTCATGGACAAAATAGTTATAATGAAATGTGGAAGGTGGAATATTATAGCCATTTTAGAAAGTAAAGAAACAGATCTTTCAAATTCCACTAGCAAATAGAGCAGACCCTGATCAGACGGCTCCTACAGGAGCCGTCTGATCTGGGTCTACTCTGTTTGCAAATGCATGAAAACACGTTTATATGAGGGAAAGGGTTATCTATTGCTCTGGGTTCTTATCAAGAATTTAGTCCTTTTAATATAAAATATCAGATTATTGTTGCTGAAAATGATAATCATTACAATAGAAAAAATCATTTTAAATCATCATCATCATCATACCCACATAATTATTGTCCAATTTTCAAAATGGCTTTTGTACCTTCATTTGCATATAAAAAAGGGGTTTGTTTGTTTTCCTAGGTGAATCTTTATTTAATTTGAGATCTAGTGATATTGATTGCTGATAGAATAAAGGGAATTTTTCCTTCTTTCGTCTCTTTAACGCTTTGCATGCTGGCGGCACTGATCATTTGTACGCTTCAAATCTGGAACTTGAAGCATTTAACCAGTGTCAAAACTTGTTTCACACTAGCTAGAGTACTGTATATATTTTTTTATAAATATGAGAGAAACTTTACTTGAAAATCTTAGAATCTTAGACTATGACAGTTTTTGCAGACTACTTTATGCATAAAGTACCTAACTCTTTGCACGCCAAGTAATTTTTTGTCTGCAACAATTGTCATCTGCTTCAATTCTTAAGATAAACTTTCTCTCATTTTTTTTGCAAAAATATTGTCAAGATGACAAACAGTTTGGATCCTGATGAGACGCCGCATTATGCGGCGTCTCATCTGGATCCAAACTGTTTGCATGGGTAATCACAGTTTCGCCGCTAGCGTGCAAAGAGTTAATACTGAGGCCAATGATTTTGTTATTCACCACAGGGCTCCCATTCAGTTCAAACATATTCAAACAAACACTGACTGACTGCAACCATAGGAGATTGATCCGTTAGATACAGAATTTAAGATAAAAAGCATTTTCAGAGTTGTTTGTTTTGGTTCCCGTTATAAGCAGTTTGGATCCACATGATAGCCATTCACTTCATATATCCCTTTACTCCATAAATATTCATGTAAGAAATAATGACATCATGAATATTAATGGCATTAATTTGGTATTATAGCACATGGACACAGGAATTTATAGCCATGGCAGAAACTGTAGAATTATATCTGTATTATATCATAAGCAAACAGAGCAGACCCTGATCATACGGCTCCTATAGGAGCCGTCTGATCTGGGTCTACTCTGTTTGCAAAGGTGTAGAAAGGCATATGGTTGTCTGCAGACTTTGTCTTCTGCTATTATATCCAAAGTTATTTTGTTCTCCATTATTGGTCAGATACTCAGGGTTCTTTGGAGGGTTCTTTCGAAGAGACGATTCTAAAGAGTGGTCACAACATAGGGTTTGGTGGAGAAATAATGAATTTATTCTTGAAAATGTATTAATTTACGCATCTTATCTGGAGCTCTGCTAGTGTAAAGCTAAATAAGTCAATTTGTGACCATTTTCATAACTTTAAATTAAACTAACTTAGTAGCAAATAGTGAAGACCCTGATCAAAGTGCTCCATCAGGAAGTGTTTGATCTGCGACTTCACTGTTTGCCTGTCCGAATACTTATGCTACTTAGGGTATGACTTTTTGATGTTGGTAGAATATCTATTCGTTCGGTAGGAGGAACTCCTTACTGTTACTCGTAGAATCAACATACTTGAATAATAGATGTCCTTTGCTTCTCTTATGCCTAAAATGGAGGTCAGATTCAACTACAGATAAAATGATGGATCCTTTGATTTGACGAGTCACGTGTGCTACATGAGCGAGACCTTCTCAGACTAAGTTGACTGTAACCTTTACTTCATGAATATTTAAGGAATAATTGATGATTTCATGAATATCACTAAAGTGAATTATTGTTATGGAACATGAAACAAGGAATTGGTTGTTTCAACAGACTTAGTAGAATCAGTCCTACAACATCATTTAACCCTTTACTCCATGAATATTCATGTAAGAAATGATGACATCATGAATATTCATTAGATTATTTTTTTAAATAGCATATTTAAATACATGAAATATTTGCCAATGTAGAAATTATAGAATCATCTATAGTATTCCATAAGCAAACAGAGCAGACCCTGATCAGATGGCTCCTATAGGAGCTGACTGATCTGGGTCTACTCAGTTTGCAAAGGCGTAGAAAGGCATGTATATGGAGGAAAGGGTTAAGACTAAAACGGAGAACCTGACGAGACAGTTCCTATGTGTGCTGTTTGATCTGGGTCTGCTTTGTTTGCAAAAGCATCAATACGAAATAAAGGATTAATCTGCTTGATTTTTTGCAATCATCTGCAAATTTTTAATACTGTATTAACTCCAGGGTGTTAAATTTATAAAAGGAGCTTCATGCTTTTTGTACACAGGTGGTTGCTTAATGCAAAATGAAAGCAATACAGAAAACTCCTAGGGGTGCTTTTGGCATTGCTTTCAGTCTGCATTAAGCTATCATCTGTATTCTGGAGAAAAAAAACTTTATTTAATGGTTATTATATGGGATTTTTATTGATTGTTAGGTCCTCCCCCCCCCCCCCCCCCCCCCCCCCACACACACACACACACAGAAGTAAGGAAGCCTTTATTGGAGGCAGAGTGTTTATTAGAGAAAATACAGTAAAACCCCGCTAATGCGACCACCAGAAAGGGGCATAATTCACATTTGCAAAGGCAGGTGATAGCTTAATGCAGGACGAAAATTATGCAGAAAGCTCCAATAGGAGCTTTCTGCATAACTCTCGTCCTGCATTAAGCAACCATCTGCTTATGAAGACAGTCATGTTTGTTCATGATGTGGTCGCATTACTGTACAGTATAGTTTCTTATTCAGATGACACAAAGTGTCTCAGAATCTTATCAACATCCAAATTATTCCATACTCAGACTGTTATTTTGAAAGAAAAGGGGAAGGAAAATCAACAACACAAATTGTAGCGGAAGACAAATAAAATCAGGTACCAATAATTTATGCGTCAACAAAAGAGTGAGATGTGGATCTTCCCTCTATAGTTTTGTACACCTGATTTAAAAGGATAAATTGTTGTGTGAATAAAAGAAACACAGGACAGTGACCTACTATGTACTTAATTCATAAATACAGAAGAACCCCTCTGATGCGACCACTTAAAGAATAAGCATAGCTGCCTTTATAAGCAGGTGGTTGCTGAATGCAAGACAAAATTAATGTAGAAAGCTCCTCTAGGAGTTTTCTGCATTACTTTTGTCCTGCATTAAGCTAACACCCAAAATTATACCTCTTTTAGGTGGTCGCATTAGCGGGGTTTTACTGTACTTGTGGCAAGTTGGTATTACACCAACCAAAAGATCACCCTGAGCAGTCAATATGCTAATTTGGTAACTCTTGTAGACAATGAATCCATAGTAGATACAGAGTAATTTGACCATATGAAGATTTGTCTTATACTTTACCCCTTTCGGCGCAAAATTTCTAATTGTTGTCTGCTATCCAAGTTTGTTAAATAATTCAGTAAAATAAGGAAATGAGATAAATAAATGCAAATTTCAAATGAATAAAGCACATAATATAGAAATAGAGTTTGAGAAAAATAGTGAAGTCCCTGATCAGACGCTGCCTTGAAAAGGCGGCGTCTGATCTGGGACTGCACTATTTTTCGTGGTTCATTTATGCGACTGCGGCGGTGAAAGGGTTAACTGACTCTATGTTATGAATGTTTAGTGCACGTTCATTACCCTTTCCCTGTTCTTCGTTAATTCCAAATTTCAATACCTACTGAATATTCATGAATGAAATAATTATGGAAAGTGGAATATTGTAGCCATTTTAGAAAGTATAGAAACAGATCTATCACAATTCCAATAGCAAACAGAGCAGACCCTTATCAGAAGGCTCCTATAGGAGCCATCTGATCTGGGTCTACTCTGTTTGCAAAGGTATAGAAAGGCCTATTTATGGAGTAGAGGTTTAACTTCTCCAAAGACTCACTTCAAAATCATCTCTAGGAAACTTGCCATTTGACTGATCTTCAACATTATAAGTGGCAGTAAAGTTCCAAGGGAAGCTACATTGGTCAACTTTCACTTTTGTTGTAAAGGGCAAATTGTAA
Source organism: Azorinus chamasolen (assembly GCA_963576725.1). Lineage (NCBI taxonomy): Eukaryota > Metazoa > Mollusca > Bivalvia > Cardiida > Solecurtidae > Azorinus > Azorinus chamasolen. The sequence goes on from OY755236.1 coordinate 32,309,290, forward strand.
GAGTTGTTTCCCTTTGGTTTGTAAAATACGTTTATACAAATTTACTGCCTGTTTGCTTATACAATAATAAAGATTTGATTCTACAGTTTCTGCCATGGCCAAAATATTTTGTGTTCATAATATCACTATAAAAATGAATCTAATTAATATTCATGATGTCATTATTTTTTTCATAACTATCCATGGAGTAAAGGGTTCGTGGGTTTGTGGCCTTTGCAAACCGAGTAGACCCAGTAGGAACCATCTGATCACAATGTGCCATGTTTGCTTATCCCTTTCCCTGTTCTATGTTTGTTTCAAAATTTTAATACCTACTGAATATTCATTAACAAAATAGCTATAAAGAAATATGGAAAGTGGAACATTGTAGACATTTTAGAAAGCAAAGAAACAGATCTATCAAATTCTACTAGCAAACAGAGCAGACCCTGATCAGACGGCTCCTCTAGGAGCCCTCTGATCTGGGTCTATGCGTGAAAACACGTTTATACGAGGGAAAGCGTTAAGGGATTACATAAGCCTGAATCTGCACTTCTTCCAGGACAGAAACAAATTCCTGCGTGTATGTGCCATTTCAAAAATGCATCTAATTAATATTCATGATGTCACCATTTCATGAATATTCATGAGGTAAAGGGTTCATATAATATAACAGTGGTTAATGACAATGCAAACAACTTTAACACTTCAGCCTACATGTTTGATACCAGTTTATATGAACTCTATCCTTTCCCTTCGACACTCGCAATAATTTTTCCATGAAACACATCATTTCAGTGGAATTCTCAATGGACCATTTATCTTCGATAACTTGCAATTACTAGTATCAGACAGCTAACATACAGATGACATGTAGTATTACTTGACATTTGGTACATAGCCATACTGTTTGTAAGTGTACCAAGAATTCATCTGCAGAGCACTAAGGGCTGATCAATACTATCTAATTAGCTTGATATGTTTTTATGTATCCCTTTATGGTCTGTTTCATGCCTTGCTTGTCCTGATGGACTCTGATTTGAGGACACGGCTGTCATCCATGATGGACACATTTTTGCAGCAAGATGTTTTACGAGTCTTGAAGACGTAGTTAGCACTGTCTCATGAATTAATAATGAACAGAATTATTAAGGGCATAAATTAATTTCATATGACAATAAACTGTTATGATTTTGTTTGAAGCTCACAGTCTACAGTGCTCCCTCTCAATAACGATTCCCTCCTTACAAAAACGCATGTCACTGTTTCCGAAACAACAAGGCTCCGGAAAAAACTTTTTCCGTCGTATTTTCTTAATGCCTCCATCAAACCCTGTGTTGTGACCACTCTTTAGAATCGTCACTTTGTGACGATTCTAAAGAGTGGTCACAACATAGGATTTGATAGAGGCATAACGGTTTTAGTTCTCGAAATACACCTTATCTTGGGATCTGCAAACAAGCTAATTATGTTTGATTTTCCCTCCCTATAACAACTCCCTCTGAACAACACATACAATATTCGTATCCCAAAGGGTGTCGTTGTAGAGAGGGAGCACTGTACTACAGTTGTGTTGTTCAAAATGTGGTATTTAGACTGAGGTTCTACTGTATTTCAAAATCAGCTAATATTCATGGGGTGGCAGTATTTCTTATCTGAATATTCATGAGGTAGACAGTTAACCCTGGTTCCCTGTTCTATATTTAGGCCAATTTTCAGTACCTACGGTATATTCATTAACAAAATAGTTATAAATATGGAAGGTGGAACATTGTAGACATTTTAGAAAGTAAAGAAACAGATCTATCAAATTCTATTAGCAAACAGAGCAGACCCTGATCAGACGGCTCCTCTAGGAGCTGTCTGATCTGGGTCTACTCTGTTTGCAAATGCGTAAAAACACATTTATATGAAGGAAAAGGTTAATGGTGCAGACAAAACAAGAAAAAACAGAACAGAACAGACATAGATATATAGACAAAACAAAGGCCATTTACATGCAAGTGTGACAATGACAAATACATGTTATAGCACATTAGCATGCATGTTGCGCCTTATAGACCCACAGGACAATTTCACTTTTTATCTTGTCTCTTTAAACCTTACTATCCAGTGGTATCAAAAGAACTATTCTAAAATTCAAAAATGTCAAGGTTACCACAAATATTCAAAGATTTTTAAAAAAAAATGTTTTAGGAAAAGTATAACATGACAAACTGTGCAGGGGGCCCTCTGGAGCCCTCTCATCTGGGTCTACACTGTTTGCACAAAGACGTCAGAGACTCATTTCCCAAGACTGAAAGGATAAACCTTTACCTTGTCAAACATTTTTTTTCCACCATTATTGATGTTCTCATTCATTTTCAAAATAAAAGTTCATTATTATTCAATAGCTCTACGAAATTGTAATAACAATGTCAAGCTGCTGGTTTTGTATCTTATATTAGTGCAATGGAAGGTTAACCGGTGTCTCATCTAGATACAAACTTTTTGTAAAGTACTAAACATAATCAAAACTCACCTATCACCCTGTAATCAAACTTTAAGCTTTACTTTAACTAACAAGGTATTGAAATAAAATTAAATGAGCTAACACTCTGCATTCTGCAAATGAGTTAAAAGTTTTATATGTTTGTTTATCCCTTTCCCTGTTCTATGTTAATTTCAAATTTCAATACCTAATGAATATTCATTAACAAAATAGTTATAAAGAAATATGCAAGGTGCAACATTGAAGACATTTTAGAAAACAAAGAAACAGATCTATCAAATTCTGTTAGCAAACAGAGTAGACTCAGATCAGACAGTTCCTCTAGGAGCCGTCTGATCTGGGTCTACTCTGTTTGCAAATGCGTGAAAACACGTTTATATGAGGGAAAGGGTTATCCCATGATCAACTCAAGTTAATTTTTTGTGTGGAAAAATGTGATAACAAAATCGCAATAGCAATTAAAACGTAGTACATGTTTCTATGAGTAATTTCAAAGAAATTTTTGACTTGGAAAAACACTATAGGATCAGATCTTTATACAGTACAACATCTCTATAACGGCCACTAAATTACATCAAGTAGTTTGTGTTAAAGGCAGGTGGTTGCTTAAAGCAAGGTGAAAGTAAAACAGAATGCTCCTATAGTAAAATTCAGCATTAACCTGTTTACCTGATGAATATTCATGTAAGAAATAATGACATCATGAATATTAATTAGCCGAATCTTTAAGATGGTACTATGAACACGTGTACAGGAAGTTTTGGCCATCAGGCAGAAACTATAGAATCAGATGTATATATAAATCCATAACCTTTTCCTCCATAAATACGCCTTTCTTTAAGTCTTAGTAATGCCTCCGTAAAAGTCACTTTTTGAAACCATTGTGATAAATAGAGCATTTGCTCCACAGAAGCAAATGCTCTATTTATCACAATGGTTTCAAAACTATAATATTCTAAAAAAAATCATTTTCTCTAGTTTAATTAGTCATTTTCGGTAGATTCACTCAAAGAGGTTGGATCTAAAAATAGCCTATGAGGGAAGGGGTTAAGCAAACAGGAGAACCTGATCAGATGATTCAGACAGGAGTTGTCTGATCTTGGTATACTTTGTTTGTAAAGACATCAAAGATCAGGTAAAAATTTAATACCGGTAATAAATAAGTGAAATTGTTCAAAGAATATGAGTTATTGTAAAACACTAATATTATAATTATTCTCTGTATATTATAATTATATAAATAGATAAAAAGGAAACTCATTATTTGATAGGAACAAAGCATGTTATGGCTTTGTAGTTTAAATCCTTTGAATATGGGAAAACAAGTGTACTGCATTGACAAACACTGTAGATCCAGATCAGAAGGCCCCTAGAGGATCAGGATCAGAGTCTGCACTGTTGTTCATTCTAAAATCCTCTTTCAAATTATACCCTTTCAAATTGAATGGATCCGACTCTATTGTTAAAAAAGAATGTATCATAATAATCTACTTTGAAAATTGAGCAGTGGAAGGGTTAATTATAATAAAGTGCTGAGTTCAGTCACGGTCTGTGCTTTGATGTTATGTTTACATAATGTTTACATGTATAGTGTTTGTATGCCTAGCAATGGCATTCACCTGGGACTACTATCCTTTTCCACACTAAAGGTGGCACCACCCGCTAGCTGGAGTGTCATACCATAAATTATTGTCACCTAAGTACTTGAGTGTGCTAAATGAAAATATCACATTAATTTTTCAAAGACTTAACTTGCTTCTTGTTTCAAAATTATTTATGAATGGAAAACAATCTCTAACTTAACCATTTCTCTTATACAAACGCATTTTCACACATTTGCAAACAGAGTAGACCCAGATCAGACGGCTCCTGATCTCTGTTTGCTAATGGAATTTGGTAGATCTATTTCTTCAGTTTCTAAAACGGCTACAATGACTTGTCAGGTTACTTGACATTTAAATCTTGATTTCAGTCTGTGTGTACCGATAGAGAGAAAACACTTAGAATGGCCAACAGTGCAGACAGTGATCATAGAGCTCTTGCATGTTTCCTGCATTTAATCCCGTATCTGGTAGAAATGCATTGTATCAGAGTAGTCCCACTGATCACACAGCTATTATGATCACTGGGTCATAGTCGTTGTCGTCGTCGCCATGCAAAAACTTTAATGTAGCTCATTACTCGAAAAGTATAAGAGGTATCAACATGAAACTTCATAGGTTAATTAGTAGATCTCATTGAGTGGAAGGCCTCTACATAAGAACCATAACTCTTGATTTCAAACCTTTGGAGTTATGGCCCTTTATATTTTTAAAAAATGTTTAATTTAGCTTGACAAGCACCAAATCAGACGAGCGTTGGCGCCTCACGCAGCTCTTGTTATAGTAGTACATGTATATGATAACTGAATTTGAAACTGTAGAATCAGATAAGTAAACAAGGCAGATCCTGATCAGACAGCTCCTACATGAGCCATCTGATTTTGATCTATGCTGTTTGCAAAGGTGTTAAAAGTGTCTCTATCAGATGTAGTTAAAACATACAAAATTTTACCAGAGTTACAGATAACGATGCGTACCCAAATCGCCATTTCTCCACCAAACACTCTTTAGGAGCCGTCTGATCCTATAGGAGCCGTCTGATCTGGGTCTACTCTGTTTGCAGATGGGTGGAAACCCATGTATATGAAGCAAAAGGATTAAGTTAAGTTGTTTTATTGAGGTTTTACTGTACATACCGTATTCAAAGAGGGAGGGGCATTCACAGTGCCCTTAAAGCTTAACTATAAATGATGTTGTGGTCAGGAGATGTTACTAAGAGTCATTGCTATTAATAAACATGATATGATTAGACTTGAATATTTCATTATTTTGATAATAGTGAAGGAAAACCCGTTTGATGTTGTGTTGACATCTTGTTCATTCTAAGCTTATATTAGTCCTCCTACTGGCAACGCCAGGGCTATAGGTTTGCACTCTCGATCTGTCCGTCGGTTTTAGTCTGCATGGTACCTTTAACCCTTTCCTCCATGAATATTCATATAATAACCCTTTCCCTCATATAAAGGCCTTTTCACACATTTGCAAACAAATTGACCCAGATCAGAAGGCTCCAATAGGAGCCGTCTGATCAGGGTCTGCTGTGTTTGATAAAATAAAAACTTGATAGTTCTGTTTCTTTACTTTCTAAAATGGCTACAGTGTTCTACCTTCCATATTTCATTATAACTATAGCATTAGCTAGAGAAAAGGAAATTTTCAGAATTGTGTAGTTTTGAAACCATTGTGATAAATAGAGCATTTGCTCCTGTGGAGCAAATGCTCTATTTATCACAATGGTTTCATAAAGTGATTTTTACATAAGCGTCAAAAGGCGTCAATATGCGGAATGGGTTAAATACATTCTTCTATTTGCATTAGTTTGGATCTTGGCAGAATCTGTAGAATCATTATGATATAGGAGCCATCTAATCTGGGTCTACTCTGTTTGCAGAGTAGTAGACTGCACCAGTTACAGTTATCCTTTGTTATGTCACTGTGCATGGTGTAGAAAGGCATATTTATTGAGTAAAGGGTTAAACTGGTTCCCATTTTTATCATGTTACAGGAAAGTTATTGTTATAGGCACGGTGTAATGGGTGCATATGCAATTATATTAATCTTTAGCATGTTATGTACAACATTATTATTAAACTTAACAACTTTACAATCGGTTCGGATCCAAATGAAATATATCCAGTAACTGAGCATTTCACTATAGGAACCAATCAGTTTGATTTTTAGCTCTAAGGAAAAAAATTGACTTTTAATCTGAACTCAGGATCCAATGAAATTTTGAAATAGATGTCAACTGCGCAATGTACTAATAATGAAATATCCATTTGCAGTTACCTGAGTTACACTGTATGTATTGTTTAGCACTTGACCTCATGAATATTCATATAAGAAAAGATGACATCGTAAATATTGATATAGTGAAGCTTTATAATGGCCTATGAACACAGGAAATGTAATACATGTACATGGCATAAACTGTAGAATCAGATCTGTATTATTCCAAAAGCAAACCGAGCAGACCCTGGCCAGACTGGTCCTTCGGAAACCATTTTATTTGGGTCTGTTCTGTTTGCAAAGATGTGAAAAGGCACATGTATTATCCTTTAACCCTTTCCCTCATAAAAACGTGTTTTCACGTATTTGCAAACATAGTAGACCCAGATCAGACGGCTCCTATAGGAGCCGTCTGATCAGGGTCTGCTCTGTTTGTTAATAGAATTTGATAGATCAATTTCTTTGCCTTTTAAATGTGTCTACAATGTTGCACCTTCCATATTTTTATAACTATTTTGTTAATGAATATTCAGAACGTATTGAAATTTGGAATAAATATAGAACAGGGAAAGGGTTACCCGGTAAGTTATTATATCCCCCATGCAAGCATAGTTTGAGAGGGGGTATAATACATAAGAGTCAGTGTGTCGGTCTGTTGGTCTGTCTGTCTGTCTGTCTGTGGCATAACCTGGCACAAATCTTGTTTGATTTGCGATCATTAGGCAGCTGAGCGTGGTATTCCATCACCTTTAGTGATTACAAGTTCCAGTTTTATCTGCATATATTGATGTCACTGCTTTTAAATTTGAAACCTGTCTGAGAATAATCTTCTTTAACCCTTTCCCTGATCATGCATTTGCAAACAAAGTAGACCCAGATTAGGTGGCTCTATAGGAGTTGTCTAATCAGCATCTGCTCTATTTTCTTAAACCTTTCCCTGTTCTATGTTTATTACAAATTTCAATACCTACTGAATATTCATAGATAAAATAGTTATAATGATATATGGAAGGCCAAATATTATAGCCATTTTAGAAAGTAAAGATACAAAACTATCAAATTCTATTAGCAAACAGAGCAGACCCTGATCAGATGGCTCCTATAGGAGCCATCTGATCTGGGTCTACTCTGTTTGCAGATGCGTGAAAACACGTTTATATGAGGGAAAGTGTTAAGTCAGATTTTCACACATATTCAACAAAGAAAGGGCTCAAGTAAATAAGGTATCATTAGTACATTTAGTACTTTTGCATAAGTCATTTGTTTTCATTTTCAGGTAAAAATTTTTGATGACATCTGTCAATTCTGTTTCCATAGCAACCAATAACTGTTATCAGTCTTCCAAGCAAAATGCTTTCAAAGATAATTATGAGGTGCTGAATATAGCCAATATTGCTAAAGTGTGCTTTTTGCAATAATCAATAAACTGATAGCTAGTTTGATAAAATAAAATCACCACCAGGTAACCATAGCAACTTGGATATTGTCACCAGATACATTGGATTGCATATTACCTTGACCCTTCTGATATGTTTTTTTTCTTCAATATTTCTACAAACCTTCTACTACTTATTAGGTTATATTTTAATCCATAAACTGCTGTTTGCAATGAGACTTTTTCATAAACAGTTTGGATCCAGATCAGGTGGTAAATAAGTTGGTATCCAATCAGGATCCAAGGTATTTTACATTCAGTTAAGAAATTGAGTAATTCTGATAGTATGAAAATGAACCCTTTCGTTGTTCAATGTTTCATGTAAGAAAGTTGTTTGGTGATATTTTTATAATGGTTCCTGAACACAGGTTTTTTACCTGTGCAGGAACTGTAGAATTTGTTCTCAAGCTTTTGATTGGTCAGATTTGAGCCAGAGGCTCAAATCTGACCAATCAAAAACTTGAGAACGAACTCAGACTCAACTAAAAAGATTTATAAGCATAGATACTGACCATAAGAAAACAGAGCAGACCCTGATCAGATGACTTCTAGAGGAGCTGTCTGATCTGGGTCTACTCTGTAAAATTACAATGGGATGAAATGGCATTTATATGAAGCTAAGGGTTAAATAAAGGGGCAAACTCTGATTCTACTGTACGAGCAGGGTTGCCATAAACCAGAGGAAAAAGACTCCCTGACAATTCCCTAACATAATTTCAAATTTCCCAGACACATTGCATCGCGGAATTTGGTCATTCTGTCATAATTTCTGTAATACTTATGAAATTTTAAAATATATGACCTTCATTCTCATTTTTTTTCTTCAAAATTCCCTGATAATTCCCTGACATTTGCCTATATTTTCAAATTTCCCTGACAGTTCTCAAAATTCCATGACCTTGAAAAAAAATCAATTTCCCCGACTTTTCTGACACATGGCAACCATGACCAGGGCCAAACCTTTTCTAGCTCATATGCCAGTAGAAATATTAAGCTCATTAATATTCATACATGCATTGTTTCTTGTATGAATATTCATGGAGTAAAGGGTTAATCCTTTCCTCCATAAATACACCTTTCTACGCCTCTGTAAATATCACCTAATGAAACTATTTTGAAACCATTACAAACAAACTAACAACAAAAGTTTCAAACTCCAAATTCTAAAATTTTCCTTATCTCTAGATAATGCTCCTTTTTGGTAGATTTATTGAAAGTGGTTGGATCTAAAAATATCCTAGTTTCACTATCACTAGTTTCAGAGGGATATGGGTTTACAATTTGTTTGCAATGTATGAATCTTATAAGGAGTCACATCAAACTTGGTATGGAGGAAAAACCTTTTGTACTTTGTTGCTGTTGTTGCTGTTTTTTTGCGGTCGGCATGAAGCTTATGTTCAATTCCTTTCAAAGCATTAATGTTAACAGAAATGTTTTATCTATTTTATATTATAATACATTTGTTGTCCTTGTTGTTAGTTTCTTTGTAAAAATAAGAAATGTAAATCTGTAACAGTTTACTGTTTAAATCATAGTTATTGTCACTGCAGTTATTTCTCAGAAGAATCGTAAAAAAATATTGTCATACACATTTCTAAAACTTACTATATTAAACCCTTTACTCCATGAACTTTCATATAAGAAATAATGACATTATGAATATTAATTAGGGTACTTGTTAGTATAGCACATGGACACATTTTTGGACCATGACAGGAACTCTAGAATCATATCTAAATTATACCATAAGCAATTAGAGCAGGCCCTGATCAGATGGCACTTAGTCTCAGGAGCCCTCTGATCTGGGTCTACTCTGTTTGCAAAGGCATAAAAAGCTGTATATAATTATATGGAGTAAAGGGTTAAAAATGTATGACTTTGTAATGAGCACAGAAATGTGGAAAATGTTCCTCATTGTACTGAAAGACTTTGTAGGTGTGTTCCTATACTGTCCATATTATTATGCAAGCTAATCTATTTTATGTTTAAGAAATAATCAAGCAATTAACCATTTTAAACCCACCCTTATTACGCTGAATTTTCTAATGGACTATTCCAAAATTCAAACAGGCCAGGCTTATGATGAATGTTTAGGGATTTTTCTTAAGAAAAATGTAACATGATGATGACAAAACAGTGCAGACCCTGATGAGAGGGCTCCTCAAGGCATAATGTACACAGGATCACTATGTCTAGAGTTATATGCCCTTGATTACAGGGCCCTCTCTGACTGAGTCAGTTTTCTAGTTTCATAAGCAAACAGAGCAGACCCTGAAATGAAGGTTCCTTCTGATCTTATTCTACTCTGTATGTAAAGGCGTAGAAAGGCTTACTGATCCATGGAGTTAACCCTCTCCCTCATATAAACACATTTTCACGCATTTGCAAACAGAGTAGACCTAGATCAGATGGCTCCTATAGGAGCCATCTGATCAGGGTCTTCTCTGTTAACTAATGTAATTTGATTGACCTGTTTCTTTCAACCTTCTAAAATGGCTACAATGTTCCACCTTCCATATTTCATTATAACTATTATTTCCATGAATATTCAGTAATTATTAAAATTTGAAATAAACATAGAACAGGGAAAGTTAAAGTATGAACACAAGTGTTAATGATTAAATGTCAAGAATGACAATGTCTATAAATACTTTAGCCCTTTCCCTGTTTGCATATTCATGTTAGAAATAATGACATCATCAATATTTATTAGCTGAATTTCTTTTAAATGGCATAATATGTCAGCAGGATGTGTTGATATTGATGGAAACTGTGAAGTTAGATTTATGATAATTTCAAAAGCAAAGAGTCTGATCTGGATCTACTGTTTGTAAAGGCTGTTAATTCTTTCCTCCATAAATACGCCTTTCTACACCTCTGTAAAAGTCACTTTTGGAAACCATTGTGATAAATAGAGCATTTGCTCCTATAGGAGCAAATGCTCTATTTATCACAATGGTTTCAAAACTACAAAATTCTAATAAATATCCTTTTCTTCTAGTTAATGCTCCTTTTCGGTAGATGTATTCAAAGAGGTCGGATCTAAAAATAGCCTATGGAGGAAAGAGTTAAAAAGCTTTTGTATGAAGGAAATAGTTAATCTTTACTTTCGCAAATGACACCTTACTTTTCCTGGAAAAGGTGAAATCATATGTACCTGTAGTATGCAATATACAGTAAAACCCCACTAATGCAACCACCTGAAAGAGGTATAATTCTGGGTGCTAAATGCAGGTGGTAGCTTAATGCAGGACAAAAGTAATGTAGAGGAGCTTTGTGCATTATTTTGTCCTGCATTAAGCAACCACCTGCTTATGAAGACACCCACGCTTATTCATTAAGTGGTCGCATTGGAGGGGTTCTACTGTATATGCCAGTTGCTGCATTTGTGAAAGTTGATTTTTTTTCTTTTATTTCTCTTAAAAAATATTGTCTGAGTTTCAAACAGTTTTGATTCTCATAAAATGCCATTAAGTTACTCTGTCTTATCTGGATCAAAACTGTTTATATAGGTGATCACAAATTTACTGCTAGCAGGTAAAAGGTGAAGGACTGAAGACATGCTGAGATTGACGTTGACAAGTAAATTATCCATGCAAAGTAGAGAAAATTGAAAATTGTAAGCTCAGCTTTCAAACCCGTTCATAATGCATCCTAGTTCACGAGCTGACATGTCATAAGATCTTCCCAAGTTTCATTTTTAATGCAGGAAAACATAAACTGACTGCAAAAGGCTGGGAACAAACCAATTATTTTGTGTCTGTAACTAAGAGGGTGCGAACCAATAACCTTTTAGGTGAAAATCACATTACGGGTAGTCTTTTTTATGCTAGATATGAATATTTGATGCTATCGGGACCATAAGTATGGATTCTTCTTGAGGTTAATGTGGCTTGTTGAAAAAATGGAGTGAAGAGTGCAAAAGAAAAATGTCTCGGCATACCATAAAGATTGAATTGTAGTTGATTAAGCCAAATTTTGGCAGCAAGTATGACCATACCTCGGGCAGTTTCATTCAAGCCTTATGCGGATTGGAATCTTCTAATGATTAAAGGGTAAGTAAAAGCTGTAATGGTATATTAAACTTTTCTCCATAATTTAAATTACGCCTTTCTAGGATTTTTCAAACAGAGCAGACCCCGATTAGAAGGTTCTATAGGAGCGGTTCGGTCAGGATCTGCTCTGTTTGCTTATGAAATATAGATATGATTCTACAGTTTCTGCCATGGTAAAATATTTCCTGTGTCCATGTGCTATTAGACCAATTATTCTAATTAATATTCATGATGTCATTATTTATTTATTACATGAATATTCATGTAGTAAAAGGTTAAGATGTAATGGTCAACATGTATAAGAGCTTTGCAAACAGAGTAGACCTATGACAGTCACCTCCTGTAGAAGATGTCTGATCAGGGTCTGCTCTGCTTACTTAGATATGGTTCTTAGATCAGATCTTTGTCATAGTACAATATTAGCTTTTATATACAGCCGAACGTCGATATATCATACTCGGATAACTAAAACTTCGGGATAACTCAAAATTCAGTCCTTCCGAATCTTACAATACAGAATTCTTAATTTTTGTAATGTGAAATTTTATAGAGAATTTTTATGTTTTGAAAAAAATTGTACAATGAGATCTATATTGTGTCATAAGAAAACTGAGAAGACTTATCAGATGGCTCCTAAAAAGGTGCAAAAAAGCGTTTACTGGTATATATATAAGGGAAAGGGTTATCCGAATCCTCCATAAATACGCCTTTCTATGCCTCTGTAATAGTGGCACTTCTTGAAACCATTGTGATAAATAGAGCATTTGCTCCTATAGGAGCAAATGCTCTATTTATCACAATGGTTTCAAACTACAAAATTCTCAAATTTTCCTTTTCTCTAGTTAACGCTTCTTTTCATTAGATTCATTGAAAGAAGTTGGATCTAAATATATAGCATGTGGAGGAAATATTAAGGGTTAAGTAGTGAAACTGAACTTTTGTTGTTTAACATTGATTTGTAATGGCTTTTGATGTAGCTCTTAAGAGAGAGAACTTAAGTATAAACTTTACTTTCAAATTGTATAATTACAAAAAGATGTCGGTTTATAAAACATGATGAAATTGGAAAACATTTCTGAGGATATGCTTTTAACCCTTTCTTTCATATAAACACCTTTTCACGCATCTGCAAACAAGAATAGACCCAGATCTCATCAGGGTCTGCACTATTTACAAGTTGATTGTGCAACCAGTGCACTTGGAATCACAGCAGTGATTGCACAGAGAAATATTTGTAGAACGTGAAGATGTATGTAACTTAATTCAGCAGGATATGGATAAAGAAGGGGGAATGTGTTTTAATATTCAGCAGGAAAAGGGTTAAATATAACACTTGAAACTTAATTGTTTTAGCCTGTTGAATATAGAGAAATGGTGATAGTTTTTAGGGGGTAAGATTTCATTTTGGAGTGTCTGGAGTTCTGTATGTTACAGTTGGGAGAGGTTCTCAGAGGTCCAGATAAGATGCGTAAATTTTTCAAAAATGGCTCCTTTATTTCTCCGCCAAACCCTATACTGTGACCACTCTTTAGAATCGTCTCAAAGAGACGATTCTAAAGAGTGGTCACAGTATTAGGTTTGGTGTAGAAATGACGATTTTAGTATTTGTGTACATGTGACCATCTGTAGCTCTGGGTTCCTCAGAAATGACTTACCCATTTCATTGTTGGACATTGCGAAGGATTTTAGATATGAACAAAAGCTCTTTACGATATTGTGGACCTGTGTAATCTTGTGTCAACAAGATTTAAATTCTGAAAATATTTGCATTAATGTACTGGGTTTATTGTAATTGAATACAATATTAAACAGCTGTGCATAATAATGAAATAACAAACATCAGTAAATCAACTCTCAGTATTTACCATGAGCTAGTATTACAGCTATAGACAAAACATATGTCCTTCATCCATTCTCTGATACATAAACACAGAAATGTTTGACCATAGCCGAATCAGATCTATGTGTCAACTTTCAACATGTGTGGGGCCTCCATGCAAGGCCGAGTGGTTCATATAATGGTCTTCGACTGACAATCACTTAGCCCCTCACCACTGTGGGTTCGATTACCAGTCTGGGCATTTGGAATTTTCATGTGAGGAAGCCTTCCAGCTGGCTTGCGGTAGGTCAGTGGTTCTACCTGGATGTTCTTCTGTGCATGAAATAATGCAATTTGTTCCGTACACAGAAGAAACTCTCTGGTCTTCCTCCACCTGTAAGCTGGACGTCGTGATTTGACTGAAATACTGTTAAAACGATGTAAAACCGGATGAAAACCAAACCAAACCATCAATATGTCATTGACTCAACTTTCTCAATGTCGATCTTTGTTCCAAGTTCCATAATCTTTCCTTATGTATGTTCCTGGTTTGAGTCGACCTCTCGATATGTGGTTGACCTCTCGATATGTCGATCTTTTAGCCCATGGTCTCTAGAAGATTGATGCATCAAAGTTATACTGTATATTATTACATAAGCAAATGAGGTAGATCCTGCTTAGATGGCTCCTGTAGGAGCCATCTGATTAGGGTCTGCTCTGTTTGCTTATGGAATTATAAAGATGATTCCACAGTTTCTGCCAAGATAAAAATATCTGGTGATCATGCACCATTATGATAATTCCGCTAATAAATATTCATGATGTCAATATTTCTTAACCCTTTCCTCCATAAATACACCTTTCTATGCCTTTGCAAAAAGAGCAGACCCATATTAGATGGCTCCTGTAGAAGCCATCTGATCAGGGTCTGCTTTGTTTGCTTAATGATATAATATAGATATGATTCTTCAGTTTCTGCAATGAATAAAAATTTCTGTCTTAATGTCCTGTCATAAAAAATAATTAGTATTCATGATGCCATTATTTTTTTCATGAATATTCATCGCGGAAAGGGTTAAATGAATACTGAACAGTTCAAAGGTTGAATATTTTACTTCCTCTGCGTTTGTATTTACTCAGTTTGGAAAGCAAACTTTTGGTTGTACTACATTTATTGGTGCAACTGGCCTCCTTGTTTCTCATCTACTGTCCCAGTGGTTGCTATTTGCAGAGGGTTTATCAGGTTATAGAGTATGATGTAATGATCATAGATTGATCATGAGTCCATGATCTCTGACCATGAATACTATAGTTACGTACAGTATATTGATTTACAGACTTAATCCTTTACTCCATAAATACATGTACCCCTTTCTACACCTTTGCAAACAGAGTAGACCCTGATCAGACATCGGCTCCTATAGGGTCTGCTCCGTTTGCTTATGATATAATGTAGGTATGTTTCTGCCATGGACAAAATGTCTGTGTCCATGTGTTATTAAACAAATTAATCTAGAAGTTTGGGAAAATTTGGGTAATTGCATATTTTCTTTTAACCCTTAGTTTCCCTCATACAACGCTTTTTTACAACTTTGCAAAAAGCCGTCTGATCAAGGTGTGATCTGTTTGCTTATGCAATTAATAAAACTCAGTTAATAAATAAGATGAAGTGTCACATACCATGCTGAATTGCATAATTATGACCTTGACCTAAATGTCAAATTTATGTACCTTAAATATGTAGCCTGTCTGGGCCAGAACTTTTTTCTTTGACTTAGGCCTTAGATATTTGACATGTAAATGTATCATGATAAGGCCCAGTGTGTCGTACCATGATGAACTTCACATGACCTTGACCTGTGACATTGACATCAAACTTATGTACCTTAAATAAGAAACTATTGTCTGTGCCATAACTGTTTTGTCTTCTAACCAAGTGCTAGATATTTTAAATTTGGATGTATTCTGATAAGGCCCTGTGTCTCATTCCATGATGACTTTCATGTGACCTTGACCTTTGACTTCAAGGTCGAATTTATGTGGGGAAATTATTGTCTGTGCCAGAACTTTTTTGTTTTTTACCAAGGCCTTAGATATTTGACATGTGGATGTATCATCATGAAGTGTCAGGTACCATGGGGACCTTCATGTGACCTTTACTTGTGACCTAGAGGTCAACTTTATATACATGGACCTTAAATAGGTAATAAAATTATTGTCAATGCCGGAACTATTTTGTCTTTTTACCAAGGGCCTAGATATTTGACATGTGGATGTATCATGAAGTGTCAGGTACCATGTAGAGCTTCAGGTGACCTTGCCCTACAACCTCAAGGTGCAATATTTGTTTCTTAAATAGGAACCTATTTTCAGGCCTGAACTGATTTGTTCTTTTACCTAGGCATCAGACATTTTACATGTGAATGTATCATGATTAGGCCCAGTGTCTCATACCATAATGGCCTTCATGTGACCTTGACCATTGACTTCAAGGTCAAATTTATGCTTCAATAGGAAATTACTGCCAGGTCCAAATATTTATTGTCTTTTGACCTAAGCCTTAGATATATCTGCTATTACATGTTTAACCCTTTCCCTCATATTGACGACTTTATAAAAGTCACTTTGTGAAATCATTGTGATAAATAGAGCATTTGCTCCTATAGGAGCAAATGCTCTATTTATCACAATGGTTTCAAATAACAAAACTCTAAAAAAAATCATTTTCTCTAAATAATGCTCCTTTTCGGTAGATCAATTCAAAGAGGTTGTATCTAAAAATAGCCTATGAGGTAATGGGATAACTAAATATTCATGGTGTAAAGGGTTGAATCCAAAGGGAAAGGGAGACATCTGTTTTAGTGGACTAAAACAAGTCTTACTAGTTTCATAAACAAACAGCTGACCCTGATCAGATGGCTATTATAGGAGCCATCTGATCTGGGTATACTCTGTTTACAAAGGTTTGAAAAGGTGTTTATATGAGGGAAAGGGATAATTAGAGTGAGTATGGGTACATTGACAAGGATACCAACAGAGCTGCAATAAAATGAACACAATTTTTAAGAAAAATCAACATTTGCTTAACCCTATTTTTAGATCTCTTTGAATACATCTACCGAAAAGGATCATTCACTAGAGGAAAGGATTTTTTTTTAGATTTGTGTAGTGTTGCAACCATTGTGATAAATAGAGCATTTGCTCCTGTGGAGCAAATGCTCTATTTATCACAATGGTTTCGGAAAGTGGCTTTTTACAGAGGCATAGAAAGGCGTATTTATGGAGGAAAGGGTTAAAATCATTTCGCTTGTACGAAAATTGGTTTCTGATGGGCAATTGCAAATATATTAATTGGTCTAACCTTTTCAACGCTGAATTTTCAGAGTGGAATAGCCTATCAGGGTTGGACTGCAAAGTCCACTCAGTATGAAAGGGTTAAACTTACTAGATGAGTTTGAATGATAAACAATGCAGACCCTGAAAAAAGGTGTCCTCTAGGAGCCCTCGGATGTGGGTCTTCATTCTTTGCAAATGCCAGTGCATGGATGTCTCGCATTCAAAGCTTTAATGACACGATGATGGTTACAGTTGCTGTAATGTTGAAACTGTACTATCAATATTGGATTGAGGATGGTTAGAAAATCTACCTTCACCCTTTGAATGCGGGGAATGAGTTAACCGGCATTGCAAATAATGTAGATCCAGATCAGAGGACTCCAAGAAGAGCCCTCTGATCAGGGTAACATGTGCTGTTTGTGTATTAAAAAAACTTTCCATCAGAATTAATCATTTCAGAATTAATGGAATCCACCATAAACCAAGGATGGACCATTTCACTTTTGAAATTCAGAATTTTAAGGACATCTCATCAGATCAGGATCCAAACTGCCTGACAATCTTTCTGCAGTTTTAAAGAGAAGTAAAGAAAAAAATACATTCAGTATTACAGCAGATGAATATTTTTGCAGACAATACCTTACTAATAAGCATGCAGAGAGTTCACTCTTTTAATGTTTGATATGAGTACATGTATACTGGTATATGCAGACAGTGCAGACCCAGATCATTTGATCATGATCTGTACTGTTTGTGTTACAAAATCTTCTAGAAAAGTTATATGCCCTCCAATTAAACAATGAGCTGACTTTCAACCTTGGACACACATGCATTGTCATTTACAAACAGTGCAGACCCAGATCAGAGGGGGGCTCTTAGAGGAGTCCTCTGACCAGGGTCTGCACTGTTTGTCATTCAAACCCTCTCGAAAATTTAAGACTTTTAGACTGAGTAAACTGTATAGTTAAACACTGATGGACCATTCCACTTTGAAGATTCAACATTCAAAGGGTTAACCCTTACAACGCTGAATTTTCAAATGGAATATTCCAAAATTCAAATAGGTTAAGCTTATGGTGAATATTTAGGGATGTTTACTAAAGAAAAGTGTAGCATGACAAACAGTGCAGACCCTGATGAGAGGGCTCCCCAAGGAGCCCTCTCATCTGGGTCTACACTGTTTGCAAAGGACATTAGTGACTCGGGTCCCGCACTGTAAGGGTTTGGGTACTGCAGTGTTCTGCATGGCATGTCTCATTTCAAGATAAGATCAATTTCTAAATGTCAATATCAGTAAATTAAAAGCAGGAATTGCATCAATTCAGCAATTATCATGCCAATTAAGAATTGTCTCTGCTGGGGAGATATTATTTATGTGGATCCTGGTAACAAAATTTCAATATAGGTATCATCATATCCAATCTATTGGCTGTAATCTATTGAGATAAAGTTTTATGGCCCCACTACTGAAAAGAGGGTTTTAGATTTATCTTTGTCCCTCTGTCTGTCCATCAGTCCATCTGTTGTTTCTACCCATCTGTTCATTATTTCATATATACATGAATATTCATGAGAACTACAGATAAAGGTGCATACTCAAATACCAAAATCATCATTTCTCCACCAAACCCTATGTTGTAACCACTCTATAGAATCGTCACAACATAGGGTTTGGTGGAGAAATAAAGAAGTTATTCTTGAAAGTGTTTTATTTTATACATCTTATCTGGACCTCTGGGTGAAGGATTATCTAGAGGTTTAGCCCTTTCCCTCATATAAATATGTTTTCATGCATTTGCAGACAGAGTAGACCCAGATCAGACGACTCCTATAGAAGTTATCAAAGTAGTGACAAATTGAATTATTCAGCTTTACAATACAAGCAGGTGAAAAAGGGAGATGTATGCCCTCATAGGCTATTTTTAGACCCAACCTCTTTGAATAAATCTACCGAAAAGGAGCATTTACTAGAGAAAAGGAAACTGTTAGAATTGTGTAGTTTTGAAACCATTGTGATAAATAGAGCATTTGCTCCAATGGAGCAAATGCTCTATAAATCACAATGGTTTCAAACAGTGACTTTTCAGAGGCGTAGAACAGCGTATTTATGGAGTAAAGGGTTAAATTTGTTTTTGAAATGAAATCTTAGACAAAGTATTTGTTAATCACCGAATCGAGGCATGCAACCATTTTTGGAGGCTAAAGATTTTGAGTCAAGCTTGTGAAGAAAATAATCATATCTAACTTGCTCAATTAGTATTTGCTCAATGTTATCACTGGTTATATAGGGAGAGATTTTGTCTTCAAGCCGAGCTACCAGACTTGTGCAATCCTGACCCTCTGATAATTCCTGACAGGCATTGACGGTGATGCTATTGTCTACCTTGTTTGATCCTGGCCACGACAGAGCAGACTGGTCAGTCCATATCATCTAAATTAAAACTTAAGCTTTGTAATGGCCTAGAAACGTGATAACAGCTTGTTTGCTATTTCTTGTTTATCATACGGTGTGTAAATACTGGCTCTTGGATAAACAGCAAGCAGAATATGCTATGGGAATCGGCCATGTTTGGGGGCCATTTCATAACAGAATTGGTAACTGGTCTGCATTTAGTGATGTACAGCAGAACTTAACCCTTTCCTCCATAAATATGCCTTTCTACGCCTCTGTAAAAGTTGCTTTTCGAAACCATTGTGATAAATAGAGCATTTGGAGCAAATGCTCTATTTATCACAATGGTTTCAAAGCTTCCCAATTGTAAAAAAATCCTTTTCTCAAGTAAAATTATGCTCCTTTTGGGTATATTTTTTAAAAGAGGTTGGCTCTAAATATAGCCTATTAGGGAATGGGTTAAATACGGTATTTAGCTGCTCTGTTTGCTATATAGCATAATATATATATGACTCTACAGTTTCTGCCATGTCCATTTACGGAAATGGTTAAAACAAAAGTAATGATATTTATGATTTTTACCGTTTCATCCTTTTTATCTTTATGAGTCTTGTATTTTCTGTTGGCAGAGGTGGTCTGTCAAACTATTCTGTGCATGTATTTACGTGCAGATGCTTTGATAACATTTTGTTTCTATGGTGATCTCTATGTTTGTGAAATTGGTCTGAAGACTAAATCGGATGAATATATTTGACTGATGAGCTCTTTCACATTAAACTTACCACAATTGGCAGTTTAGTTGAATGATCATTATATTGATTTTTACTTTTTTTAATGTAATTCATGAGATTTTAATCCACGTCTGTGTATGCTTATGGATGTTTCATCAGCAGATACAAGGTTATTGGACTACTACAATCTGATTGGCTGTGGAAGTCTTAATTGTTGTTACGCTGATGCTGCCATCATACGCTCCATGTATTTTTACAGAGCAATAAACTCAATCATATGCTATACTTGAGACTAGCTACTCAGTACTCAGTCATTTGAATAAATTTGTCCAGTGCGGAAAAAGCCGTACAAAACCATGTTGTGTCTGTTTATTGAATTTTTCCACAAATTTTGTCAAGTGTGTTGAGAAGCTTACAAAAGGATTTTGTGACTGTTTATTGAATTTATGTTTGCTACAGACTTATCAATTTGAAAGTTTAGGTTTAAAGTTGACATCAAAGTTACTTGGAGTCAATGAGATATATAAGGCCTGTTTGCTATAAGTATACACTTATATTTACTTTTAGCTGGTGTTATATGATAAGACATTGGTCAGTGCGTCGAGGAGAAGATTGTGCAAGTCAAGAAAACAAAATCAATCAGTTTATGGCAGGACTGTTTATAGGGTTTACAGGCCTGCCCCAGTGTCAACTAATTGAGTGGACTCGTCTCAACACCGACTTCTCTGTGATGTTGCCTCTTTAGGCGAGTGTTTGTAGATGGATTAGAAATAGAATAGGACTTGGCCTTCTTTAAGTGATGTTAGGTACAAGGAAAATAAAAGTGTTATTGTGTGTGCCAGAAAACTGCCCAAAGTTCAATGACACATGCCAGAATTCAAGATGAGCTTGATGTGTCATTTGCCAGGATTACAGAAAAAAATATTGTGAACTTGAGTAATTTGAAGTTTAACTTCCATCTCATTAAAGTTTGTATACGGATTTGTATGGATACTGGATTTGTATGGGAAAGGCAATAACAGATACCAAATAAAGATAGTAGTAAAGGTGTCATTCTTCGTTGTCGGGCTTAAGCACTGGATATATGTATAATGGCAGCAACAGTGGATATAATAAAGGTTCATGAAAATTTCATGAGGGAATATTTTTTTAATTTGCATTTAGATCAAGATTTAAGTTTTGGGCTTGTTAACATACTATAGTGTTTAGACTTGGATTTTTTGTCCATGTACTTTATTTATGGTATCTGATGGGCACAGAGGTGGCCACAAGGCCTCCCCTTCCCCCAGGGCTGACTCCCGGGTCAAGCTCTCAAGGCCCTGGGCGGAAGAATCAA
The DNA here is from genome assembly GCA_963576725.1 of Azorinus chamasolen. Lineage (NCBI taxonomy): Eukaryota > Metazoa > Mollusca > Bivalvia > Cardiida > Solecurtidae > Azorinus > Azorinus chamasolen. The sequence goes on from OY755236.1 coordinate 32,330,694, forward strand.
GAGCGTGAACGCTCATTTTCAAGCTCAAGGAGCATTGGCAGCAGCTCCAGCTCAGGTAGCGCAATTTATGGACGAGATGTGCAGTTACGCATACAGGGGAAAAAGTACAGCCTGTCTTCCGCTTTTGTTTGTATTGGTGCTAAAATTCACAAACGTTACTCCCCATCATCCTCTCATAGTGAGAAGTTTAAGATTCCAACGCCCACTCATGAAGATCGGTTTAGGTTCTCTGTGTCTCAGGATGATCGTTACAAATACTCCCATTCTCAGGATGAACGAACTAAGTATACAGACAGGGAAAAATATGCTCAGTTTCATCATTATCATTTCGACAAAGACAGACAAATCCTAGTTCCAGATGATAGGTGAGTTCAGATGGCCATTGATAGGGAAAAGTTGAATGTTTTTGTCACAAAGAAAATCAGAGGCTAGTCATGCAGCTATTCTCTCCAAATTTGACCTGAGACCCGATTAATTTTCGGTGTGTTCATCGGGATTGTTCATAATACTCAAAAAATAGCCAAACAAAAAACTGTAATAATCATGTTCCATGAGGATTGTATTCTTATAGCGCATTCTTATCATACCTTCGTAAAAATTTTCGAAGATTACCGACGATAACAAACAGAATTTGCATGAGTCTGACTTGTCAAATTGGGAGAGTAATACAGTGGGGAGGAATCTATATATCTGATATATATACCAGTGGCAGATTATAATTATTTACATTATTTTTCTGTAAGACAAAAGTTAAATGTTAACCCTTCGCTTGATATTCACGTCAATATACGTACCTGTAAATAGTGAAGACCCAGATGAGACAGCTCCTGCAGGAGCTGTCTCATCAGGGTCTGCACTATTTACAAGTTGATTGTGCAACCAGTGCACTCCACAGCAGTGATTGCACAGCGAAATACTTGTACACATTAAAGATATATGTAATTATACAACAGGGCATGGGTAAAGTAGGAGAAATGTGTTTTAAAATTCAGCAAGCGAAGGGTTAAAATGTAGTTACAATAGCTTGGCACTCATTTCTTAACCCTTTCCCTGTTCTATGTTTATTTCAATACCTATTGAATATTCATGAATAAAGTAGTTATAATGAAATATGGAAGATGGAACTTTTTAGCCATTTTAGAAAGTAAATAAACAGATCTTTCAAATTCCATCAGCAAACAGAGCAGACCCTGATCAGACGGCTCCACTAGGAGCCGTCTGATTTGGGTCTACTCTGTTTGCAAATGCGTGAAAACATGTTTATATGAAGGAAAGGGTTAGTGTGATGGACTATTCATCATGAGCTGAATAATTAATTTGGCTGAATCTGTTACAAAGCCACTGTTTCTGATCAGTGTTGATAGCAGATTTGGTCAGCTGTATAGTACCAGGATATTCACACACGAGTTGTGTAATCTGACAATTTACATTAATTCTTAACCCTTTTCTTCATAAAGATGAGATTTGACGCCAGTTTGCAAACAGAGCAGACTCAGATTACAACTGCTCCAGTAAGAGCTGTATGGTCCTATTCTGCTCTGTTTGCTTATAGATAGATAGATAGATAGATAGATAGATAGATAGATACGGTAGATACGGTAGATAGATTTATTTCAGTAAAAAGTGTGACATGGCAAAACATAATTAAACCATTCCCTCATATTGACGCCTATGTAAATGTCACTTTTTGAAACCATTGTGATATATAGAGCATTTTCTCCTGAGGAGCAAATGCTCTATTTATCACAATGGTTTCAATACTACATAATTCTAAAAGTTTCCTTTTCCCTAGTAAATGCTCCTTTTCGGTAGAATAATTCAAAGAGGTTTGCTATAAAAATAGCCTATGAGGTAATGGGTTAGTGCAACATATAAAAGCCAAGTAATGTGCACGAGGATAACACAAAAAGGAAAGTATTTTCTATATTTCCATTGTGGTCATTGATTCTTAGTTAATATAAGTGGCAAGACACACAGAGTTACGGTATCATTATAAATAACTATCACAGATATTATCTTAAAATATAAGTATCACAGATTTATCCATATAAACACTATCTAAAGCTCAACATTTGTCTTGACTGTGTTCACTAATCAACCCATTCCCTCATAGGCTATTTTAAGATCCAACCTCTTTGAATAAATCTACCCAAAAGGAGAATTTACTTGAGAAAAGGAAAATTTTAGAATTGGGTAGTTTTTAAACCATTGTGATAAATAGAGCATTTGCTCCTATGGAGCAAATGCTCTATTTATCATGATGGTTTCGAAAAGTGACTTTTATAGAGGCGTCAATATGAGGGAATGGGTTAACACAGTATCAGAATCAGTATGAGTATCAGAACAATTCATGTGAAACAAACCTATCTAAAATAACAAAGATAAGAAAGCAGATGAATTATGGAATAATATAGATCTGATTCAGAAATTTCTGTCACAGCTAACAATTTCTTTGTTAATATGTACATGTACTTAATACAAAACTTCTGTCCATGAATATTCATGCTGTTACATGAATTTATCAATTATCTTTGATTGGGGAAAGGGTTAACCCTTTACTCTCATAAATATGCCTTTCTATGCCTTTGCAAACAGAGTAGACCCAGATTAGACTGCTCCTATATCGATATAGGAGCCATCTGATCAGGTTCTGCTCTGTTTGCTTATGGAATAATATAGATCTAGTTTTTGCCTAATTTGGCAAAAACTTCATGTGTTAATATGCCATTTTAAAAATCGATCTAATTAATATTCATGATGTCATTATTTCATACATAAATATTCATGGTGTAAAGAGTTAACCCTTTACCTCATAGAAATGCCTTTTCCTAAGCCTTTGCAAACAGAAGACTTAAACCTTTAAATACGCTTTTCTATGCCTTTGCAGACAGAGTAGACCCAGATCAGAAGGGTTTGCTCTGTTTGCTTAAATGGAATAATATAGATCTAATTCTACAGTTTCTGCCAGGGTCAAAACAGTTCTCATTCTTATTTGATAATAAATATTACATTAACCCTTCTCTTGCTGAATTTTAAAATACATTTCTCCTCCTTCACCCATGCCCTGTTGTATAATTACATATATCTTCACTAGGGGTGGGCAGATGCATCGAAATATCGATGCATTGCGATACCGAGTGTCCCGATAGTATGGATCGATAGTAAAAGTCTCGATCCAATAACTATCGCCGATAGTTAGCTCAACTATCGATAGTTATGATACCTTCATTCTTATAAAGTTTATTATTAATTCAAAACAACTTCTGTTGCATCTCGTTATAAAACTACTGTCCATTTCAATAAACGTTGTCACTGAATTTGAATTGAGATTATTTTCATATCTTACCGGATTGAGATCAAATTTAAACCACTTGTGTCATCATTGTTCACGAACTCTGTGTCGGAGTTTCCCTTGAACACATCTTTAAATAAAGATTTCAGGCCTATTTTATTGTCATGGAAGTCAAGAAAGAAAAGGAACACAAAGAAGTATTTCCACTGAATTTTATTAATCTATTTCTGTCCAAATCATTTTAAATAATTTCCACAAACATTCTAGTACGTATTTACAGCAAAGTTATATCTTACGCTGTGCAAATTTGAACTTACAAGTTAATCTCTGTGGTTTTCAAATCTTGGCAATAACTATTGCAATAGTATCACCATAGCTTCCAGCAATAGCAATAGTATCGCAATAGTGCTTTCAACAATAGCAATAGTATTGCAATAGTCAAAATTGGACCCAATAGTCACCCCTAATCTTCACTGTGTACAAGTATTTCGCTGTGCAATCACTGCTGTGGAGTGCATTGGTTGCACAATCAATGTGTAAATAGTGCAGACCCAGATGAGACAGCTCCTGCAGGAGCTGTCTCATCTGGGTCTCCACTATTTACAGGTAGGTATATTGACGCGAATAGCAAGCGAAGGGTTAATCAATATTCATACATACATTATTTCATAAATATTGATGGAGTAAAGGGTTAACTTTTACCTCATAGAGACAGTTTTTCACACCTTTTCCTGTTTAATATTCATGAAAAAATAATGCTGTCATGAATATTAATGAGCCAAGCTATTTTAAGCCTGTTTAACAAAGGTATCTTTGACTGGCAGAGAGTGTAGAAGCAGATCTATATACTTTCATAAGCAAACAGAGCAGACCCTGATATAATATGAGCCGTCTGTTTTGGTTCTAGCTAGTCTGTTTGCAAAAACGTAAACATTCATTTATATGAAGGAAAGCAAATAGTGCAGACAATGATGAAATATCATCTGAAGCAGCCATATGATCAGGGTATACTCTTTTTTCAACTTTGGCAGTGTAACTCAAAGTGGTCAAAATGGTGCCAAGTTGAATTATTCAGCTTTAAAAATCAATCGAGGGGTGTGTCATTAGAGTCCAAATGCCGAAATCTCGAATACTTACAGACTATAGTAATTGCTGTTTCTTATTTGTTACCAACAGTACGTTACCATTTGGGATTGCCCAACAGAGTGCAACATTCACTTGCCTTGTTAACCCTTTACTCCTAAAGGATCAGGGTCTGCTCTGTTTGCTTATTATATTATATAGATAATATGATTATATAATTTCTGCTTTGGCCAAAAATTCATGTGTTCATGCGCTATTATAGCAAATTAATCTAAATAATTAATATTCAAGACATCATTATTTCTTGTATGAATATTCATGGAGGAAAGGGTTAGCTCCGACATGTTATAATATTATACTAATTCATGATAGCCTAACCAATTGTTTTCGGTGTTTTGAATTCAAATGAGGTACAGTAAATCCTCTCTATAACGACCACTAAAATATGTTAATTAGTTTGTATTTAGGGCACTGGTGTGGCCTATAGGAGCATTCTGTTTTACTTTCATCTTGCTTTAAGCAGCCACCTGCCTTTTACACAAAATGCTTGATGTAATTTAGTGGTTGTTATAGAGAGGTTTTACTGTACTTTGAAATAGTTGAATATGTTCAGAAGGAAACATTTTCTTGTTGGGGAAAAGTTGAAAGAGATAATTATATGATCATTAATTCTAATGAAAATAATTTGACATGTTATAGTGTTGAATGGACCAGATACAATTGCAAATTATTAAGATATTCCCTTTCTTTTGAATACATGTATAAATAATTCTGGCATTCATATTTTAACATATTACACACACGCACACACAAATATATCCTGGTTGGGTTTAACATTTTTAATTTAATTCAACAGACACGTGTCTATATTATTTTCTTTTATGTTTTAGAATATTAAGTAACTTGAGTAAGTTAAACTGTGTACGTACTTAGTAAATCTTTTTTGCTAAAAAATAGAAACTTGCCTCGAGGGAAATATTTTTTGTTGGGAGTCTGAAATCATTCTCAAGCTTAAAATTTGATTGGTCAGATATTTTAGAATGAATGCAGACTTGGAAGTTCTATAACATCAGACCAACATATATTACAAGATCGAATCAGACCTTTTCACGTCCAGTGAATACGGAAACATTTAGAAAAAGTTAGCTTTGACATGTTGCAGAGAAATTTAGCTGTCTCTGTACAGATTAACTCTTTCCTCCATAAATACGCCTTTCTACGCCTCTGGAAAAGTCACTTTTTTAAAACCATTGTGATAAATAGAGCATTTGCTCCTATAGGAGCAAATGCTCTATTTATCACAATGGTTTCAAACTACAAAATTCTAAAAAAAAAAAAAATCTTTTCTGAGATTCTCTAGTTAATGCTCCTTTTCGGTAGATTTATTCAAAGTGGATGGATCTCAAAATGAAGGAAAGAGTTTGGAGTTTGCTAATGTTATGTATGGAATTTTATTATGTTTTCACACTAACGTAATTTACTGGCGACAATACTTTCCTTGTTGTGGGTGCATTGTTATTGGTGTTTTATCCGTAACTGGACCTAATTTTATGATCTGATAATAATTTATCTCGGGGTGTGGTGCTATAATGGTAGGTCATGAAATTAACAACTTTCACCTTTCCAGTGCCGAGAGGGAAGGGGGCGGTGTCACTAATGTCTTCTGCAAACAGTGTAGATCCAAACGAGAGGGCTCCTTACACCTGGTCTGCACTGTTTGTCATGTTACTTTTTTTTAAAAGAAAAGAAAATCCCTGTGCTTGACATGTATGAATTTTGGAACAGTCCAATTGAAAATTCAGCATTGAAAGGGTTAAACTGCATTATTATAACAGGCATGAATGGGTAAATTATAGATGGTAATGATGTGTGATTTGAAGCCTAACATGTGGTTTTTCATTAGAATTTCATCCTTTAAACATGGGGAAATAGTTAACTGTAATTTTCAAGGTGTGACGATTCATATTAACCCTTTCCTCCATAGGCTATTTTTAGATACAACCTCTTTGAATAAATCTACCAAAAAGGAGCATTAACTAGAGAATAGGAAAACTTTAGAATTTAGTACATGTAGTTTGAAACCATTGTGATAAATAGAGCATTTGCTCCTATAAGGAGCAAATGCTCTATTTATCACAATGGTTTCAGGAAGTGACTATATTACAGAGGCGTAGAAAGGCGTATCTATGGAGGAAAGGGTTAAAGGGCACCTGGAAGAGCTCTCTGATCATCGTAAAGATTGTCATTCAAAATCCCTAGCAAATGTACTTCATTGATACTGAATGGACAGTGACTGATCATCTACTAGTAATTATACCTCCACAAACGAAGTTTTGTGGGGGTATATACTGGAGTCACCATGTCCGTCCGGTTGTCTGCTCGTCCGGTTGTACTTTGTGAAGCTCCAAGTCCTTGTCTTGTGGCTTGGCGGAGACATGTTGATGTTGCAATGCTTTTTTTTCTTACCTGATGAATATTCATGTATGAAAAATAATGACTGCATGAATACATGTATTGAACAAGAAAAAGTTTGGCCATGACATGTACAGGAACTGTAGAAATAGATCTATATTATACTATTTCATAAAGAAACAGAGCAGATCCAGATCAGACAGCTCCTACAGAAACTGTATGATCCAGGTCTACTCTGTTTACAAAAGTATAAATAGGCCTATGAGGTAAAGGGTTAACTCATTCTCTCCTAGGCTATTTTTAGACCCAACTACTTTGAATGTATCTACCGAGAAGGAGCATTAACTAGAGGAAATTTAGAATTTTGTAGTTTGAAACCATTGTGATTTAAATAGAGCTCTATTTATCACAATGGTTTCATAAAGTGCCTTCTATAGATGCGCAAAAATGCGTCACTAGGAGATAATGTGTTAAAAGACCTTATATGTATATAATGCTTTGCATGCAATGCACACAATACCCACGGGAGGGGGAAAACAATATGCTTCTTCCAGCAAGGTGAACACAATGAGGTTTTATCACACTATCAGAATACTGTGCTAGCTCTTCTCTTGCTGAATTATAAAATACATTTCTCCTCCTTTACCCAATTCCCTGTTGTATAATTACATATATCTTCACTGTCTACAAATATATCTCTGTAAAATCACTGCTGTGGAGTGCACTGGTTGCACAGGCAACTTGTAAATAGTGCAGGCCCTGATGAGACATCTCTTGTGGGAGCTGTCTCTTCAGGGTCTTCACTACTTACATGTAGGTATATTGACGTGAACAGCAAGAGAAGGGCTAACGACTAATCATTCTGCTGCAAATATCCTGAATCAATCATCAATACAGAATCTAGTGCAGGTCAGTGAACTAGAAGCCTGTCAGGCTGTAACAGTCGACACCGTTTTAATCCTTTGCCAGATAGCAATGCATTTCAAGCTGTAGCAAACATAGTAGACCCAGCTGATCAGACAGCTCCAGCTGAAGCAGTCTGACAGGAGCAAATCGAGGGTTTGGTGCAAAACTATTCTAACTCCTTCACTTTGTGAAGGAGTTAGAATAGTTTTGCACCAAGCCCTCGAAATGCTCTATTTACCACAATGGTTTCAAGAAGTGATTATTACAGAGGCGTATAAAGGTGTATTTTTGGAGGAATGGGTTAATTACCCAAGAAAAGCCATAACTCTGTGAAAATGTTGCAATTCTCAAAAGGTTTTGCTAAAATCGAGTCAATAGTTACTTAATGAAATGGACAAGAAAAACCAGTAGACTGAAACAGACAGACAGACGTACATACCGACCAATGCATAGATGTGCTCCTTTGAACATGCCTACACTTTGTTTGTGTGTAAACATAAACAATTATGACTTCTTTTTAACCCTTTACTCCATAAATACGCCTTTCTATGCCTTAATGTAAACAGAGTAGACCCAGATCAGACGGCTCCTATAGGAGCCATCTGATCAGGGTCTGCTCTGTTTGCTTATGGTATAATATAGATATGATTCTACAGTTTGTGCCATGGCCAAAAGTTTTTGTGTCCATGCACTATTATAACCATTAATCTAATTAATATTCATGATGTCATTATTCCTTACATGAATATTCATGGAGTAATGCATTTTCACACCTTTGCAAACAGAGTAGACTCAGATCAGATGACTCCTGCAGGAATATCGTCTGATAAAGGTCTGCTCTGATTCTAAAGCGTAAAATAAGTGCATATAAAGAGTTGGTGTTTTGAAAGAATTAAGAGGAATCAATTTTTATCTGATAAAATAAAACTGACCGATTATCACAAAAACCTGACAACCAAATAGGACAATTAATGTGCAACCATGAAATATGTTGTAAAGATCAAACAAACAAACCTATCAAATTTGTCATCAATTGAAACTTTTACAAAAACAAATCAAGTTTACCTTTTTTGGAACTCTTTTTTTCCAGCGAAAACAATAGGTCTTTTGTTTATTGGGGATTTTTGTAACAGGACTGCCTATCAATCAATTAACAAATCAATTCTGAATGTTTTTATTCCTTTATTAACAAGGCTCAAATTCCAATTTTCCACTTTCCTGGGTTTGTAACTGTCATTCAAGATCACGAGATATTTTGCAAACACATATCAACATTCCAAACTGCACGATAATTGCATGACACTTTTCATTTCCTTGAAATATGAGAACTGAAGTTCCATGCTCATTTAGTTCTTTCCAAATACGAATGAATTAATAATTACCTTAGCAAACAGTTTGGATCCATAAGATTTGGTCTCATCAGGATCAGTACCATATGACACTGTTTGCATTTTTGAAAGAAATGAAAGAAAACTCACAGTAGTCAGATTTTATTGAGGCAGGCAACAATCTTTTATTACAAAATTTACGTATGTTCAAAGGGTTATTTGAGTACAGAATATAATTGAATATAGGGGCATTCATTAATACACCCACTGATAACTGTGAAATCAACAAAACGCCTGTTTGTAGTCTGACTCCCTGATCAAAGAATTTATCTGTTGATAGTAAGCTGACAGCTGATCTGTTACCTACCGGTAAATCATAATTTGAGTCTTCAGTCTAATCATGCTGACACAAAATATGACTTTAACTCTTTGCATGCTTAGCGGCGAAACTGACTGATTACCTATGCAAACAGTTGGGATCCAAATGAGACGCCGCATAATGCGGCGTCTCATCAGGATCCAAACTGTTTGTCATCTTGACCATATTTTTGCAAAAAAAATGAGAGAAAGTTTGTTTTAAGAATTGAAGCAGAAGACCATTGTTGCAGATGAAAAATTACTTAGCATGCAAAGAGTTAAATTCAAATATGTTAAAGTTTACTCACTAACGATTTGTTACAGCTTATGAAGAATCTACTAATTGTGTAACACTTTAGATCCTGATGAGGCATTAAATAGCTAAGTCTGTGTCTCATCTGGTTCCAAGCTGTTTGCAAGTCAGATCGCACTAGTAGCACAATCATGGTTAAGGCATGCAATCTTCCTTAATCTCAAAAGCGCTGATTGCCTAATTATTGTCAATTAAAATTTTCAAATTAATATTTATCCATTCCTTTCAAAATGCTTTTTAGTCCAGTCAGACAGTCGAAAAGATACGATCCTAATGAAATGCTTAGTTATATACGGATACAGACTTTTATGAAGTTTAACACTGATCTATAGATAAGGATGCATACCCAAATACTAAAATCGTCATTTCTCCATCAAACCCTATACTGTGACCACTCTTTAGAATCGTCTGAAAGAGACGATTCTAAAGAGTGGTCACAGTATAGTATTTGGTGGAGAAATAAAGGAGTTATTCTTGAAAATGTGTTTATTTACGCATCTTATCTAGAGCTCTGTTAAAATGTCCATTAATTTGTGATTACCTTAGATTCATCTGTCAAGCAAAAAAAAATACAGTTGAACTTTGATATCTCAAACTTCAAGGGACCATACAAATTAATTCGACATAACAGAGGTTTGAGTCATCCGATTTATAATCTGACCAATATCTCAAGTTCACAGCTTAATGTAGGTCTAAAGTATTGCTGAAAAGCTCCTTCAGCATTACGAATCCCATTTGCATTAAGCTATCACATGTGTTTCTAGATATGTGTAGTGATACATTTAAGAACAATTCTGTACTGTAAATTGTGGAAGGACCGAAGTTTTAGTTCGAGTTATCCCAAAGTTTAAGTTATCGAAGTTCAACTGTAAACAAACACAATTGACAATTGTCACAGATGATCATTACATAGTATACAAAGAAAGGGTGAACCCTTCAAGTGAAGGCACTATGTAACACCTTGGCAAACAGTGTAGACCCAGATCAAAGGGCTTTTTTCTTACATGATTATGTATCAAGTAAAGGGTTAAAATATGATACGGATAAAGAGCGACTTAATATTCATGTAAGGCAGTATTAACTCATTCTCTCCTAGGCTATTTTTAGACCCAGACTTTTTTAATTAATCTACCGAAAAGGAGCATTAACTAGAGAAAAGGAAAATTTTAGAATTTTGTAGTTTGAAAACATTGTGATATATAGAGCATTTGCTCCTATAGGACAATGGTTTCACAATGTGAATGCAAATATGCGTCACTAGGGGACAATGTGTTAAATTAATTGAACATTGATGTTGTGTCACTTATCAAAGAACATGTTTGTGTATTTTGATACAGTACCTAATTAGGGGAAAAAATGGTTTTGTTTGAAGTTTGAGTGTAAACAAGAAATCACAGTCATGAAGTTTGCTGGCTGTTAGAAAAGGCTCTTGTTTAGAAACAGGTTTGCTGACTGTTGCAAAAGACTCTTGATTAAGTGACATATACAGTGGTGTCAAATTAAAGGTGTCAATATGCGGGAATGGGTTAAAAGGCGTATCTATAAAGAACAGGGTGGAAAAAGAAGAATCATCTCTTTATTTTTCACTAAGCAAATAGAGCAGACCCTTATTTAACCCTTTCCTCCATGAATACGCCTTTCTACGCCTCTGTAAAAGTCACCTGTTGAAACCATTGGGATGAATAGAGCATTTGCTCCTATAAGAGCAAATGCTCTATTTATCACAATGGTCTCAAGCTACAAAATTCTAAAATTTTCCTTTTCTCTAGTTACTGCTCCTTTTCGGTAGATTTATTCAAAGTGGTTGGATCTAAAATAGCCTATGGAGGAAAGGGTGAAAAGGCGTATCTGTAAAGAACAGGGTGGAAAAAGAAGAATCATCTCTTTATTTTTCACTAAACAAATAGAGCTGCCCTTATTTAAGATGGCTCCTACAGGAGCCATGTGATCTGGGTGTACTCTATTTGCAAAGGCATAATCAAATGCATCTCTATCAGGTTACAAACGGTTAACCCTTTCCTCCATAAATACGCCTTTCTACGCCTCTGTAAAAGTCACCTGTTGAAACCATTGTGATAAATAGAGCATTTGCTCCTATTGTCCTTTTCTTTAGTTAGCTCCTTTTTGGTAGATTCATTCAAAGAGGTTGGGTCTAAAAATAGCCTATGGAGGAAAGGGTTAATTTGTATCCTACATTCAAAGGAGTGAAAATGTTCAACTATATATGAACCCTGCACATAAATGCCGAATTACAAACTTTAGTGAAGTCAAAAGGTGCAATGAATAGTAAACAAGTCTATTTCTCCACTCAAGTGACTACCTACCAAGAGACAGTATTTGAATGTTCCGATAATTTGCTTCACAAGTGCCTCTTGTATTTGTTGTAAACCACTGTACATACTTGGTCATGAAAGATATGAAAAATATGTCTTTATATATACAGAGTAAACAGGTTTTATGAGACAGATATCCTGTATTGGGTTTGATTTTAGCTTAGTCTTTACCAGAACATCTTTGCCTGATGAATATTCATATAAGAAATAGTTACATCATTTATAGTTGAATTTTTATACATTGTAATTGTATATGAGCAAACAGAGCAGACCCAGATCAGGAGCCCTCTCATCTGGGTCTACTCTGTTTGCAAAAGGTTATGAGGTGTAGGTTTAATTGAACACAACAAATGTATGATATGAGCAAGTGTAGACCCTGATCAGAGATCAATTCAATGTATCTCATCAAGTTTTACGAATTGACGTATGCACCAGGTCTACAGATAACTGTACATACTCAAATATACTAAAATGACCATTCCAAACCCTATGTTGTGACCACTCTTTAGAATCGTCTCGAAGAGTTTGTATATTGATTGTGTACAAAACGGTGCAAATTTCAATGTACTTTGCTTTCATAAAAATATATAATGCTTATTTTAAAACTTATATTTCTGTTGTGTACTTTCAGACGTGGGTTGTCCAGAGTCACATTAGAAGAACATCCAACCAACACTCTAGATTTTGTAGACCAGCAGAGCTTACCACCAGAATTCACTCACAGAACAGCCGAAGCCATCACAAGGTGAGGCCTGATGCCGCCTGAAATTTTTATTGTGTTGTTGTCTTACATCATGTAACAAATAATGATATCATGAATATTTATTAATTGCATTATTAAAATTGCATTATAAATGGGTGAATTTTTAATCCATGACAGAAACTATAGAATCAGATCTGTTTAATTTATGAGAAAATAGAGCAGACCATGATCAGACAGCTTCTACAAAAGCTGTCTGATTTGGGTCTACTCTGTTTGCAGACATGTAAATATTTATCTCTGTTCTGTAGTCTCAGAAGACATATTTTATACCATTTTCAGGGCTCATTGTATATTTTCATATGAGACAGTAAAACCCCCAAATTTTAAAGGTGCAATAGAAAACAAAACAGTAAAATCTCAATTATTCGAATTTTCTGTATAGAAGGATTTAGATCCTTTTAGGCAGGTGGCTGCTTAATGCATGGTGAAAGTCATGCAGAAAGCTCCTAGAGGAGCTTTCTGCATGACTTTCACCATGCATTAAGCTGCCACCTGTCTTCAAGATCAATAATAATAAAAAATTTAGCGAGTAATCAAGATTTTTACTGCATTGTATTTCTTCCTCTTTCATTCTTTCTCTCATACATGCTTATAAATCCTTGTGGTCAGTGAACTTGGTTTGTCACTAAAAGTTGAGTCAATAACGACTTTAATCCTTTCAGCAGCCATGGTGCACTAGCTAGTCCAAATACAAAGACAAGGTTAGAGACCTTACAAAAGTAAACATGACTTGCGAAAAGAACAAACTTGTACTGAAAGAACAAATATTATAGTCTGTTTAACCCTTTATCTGATAGAAATGCCTTTTGGCACCTTTGGACCCAGATCAAATGGCTCCTATGGGTCGGGAGCATTCTGAACAGGGTCTGCTGTTTGCTTATGGAATTGTATAGATCTGATTCCACAGTTTCTACCATGGCCAAAACACCCTGTGTTCATATACCATTATAGAAATTCAGCTATTGAATAATTACGATGTCATTTCTGGACATGAATTATTCAACAGGTAATGGGGTTCAGAAAGGTTAGTGCCATTGCAGGTGACTTATGCGTCCTTGGACATGTAAATATTTGACTAGATCAATTTGCATGCCATACTTTTTAGAAGAAAGTTATCCCACCTCTGGTTGTTTCCCTATAACTCTTTCAACAATGGACTACAATAGAATCTGTCTTAATCCTTTAATCCATGAATATTCATGTATAAGAAATAATGACATCATGAATATTTATTAGATTAATTATCATAATAGCACATGGACCCAGAAACGTTTGGTTTTGGCAGAAAACTGTAGAATCATATTTATATTATATCATTAACAAACAGAGTAGACCCAGATCAGACGGCTCCTATAGGAGCCGTCTGTTCTGGGTCTACTCTGTTTGCAAAGGCATAGAAAGACGTATTTATGGAGTGAAGGGTTAAGTGGCCTTTAGAGCTTTCTGTATTACTTTTGTCCTCCATCAAGCAACCACCTGCTTTTTAAGACTCCTAGCTGTGTTCAGTAAACGAATAGCCACTTGGGGACAAATTCTACTGTCCTGCATAATTCAAACAGGCCAAGCTTACTTACATTATTTGTGGTGGGGGGGGGGGGGTTAAAGAAAAGTGCAACATGACAAACAGTGCAGACCCTGATGAGAGTGCTTCTCTAGTAGATCTCTCTCATCTGGGTCTACAGTGTTTGCAAAGGACATTATTGACTTGTTTCCCGCTCTGAAAAGGTTGATGCTTTTGGCAAGTAAGAACCATTCTGATATAAAAATTAAAACAATCTCATCTTTATATTGAAACTGAGAGGAGAGTTCAATCTATATTCCTCAGAGTTACTGTCTCAAGTTTTCCTCAAAAGTCAGACATTTTGGATCCTGATGAGATGACAAATATTGTGTATCTCATCTAGATTTAGATTGTTTGTACAGCTTAACACTTTCCCTCATATAAACGCGTTTTCATGCATTTGCTAACACAGAGTAGACCCATATCAGATGGCTCCTATAGGAGCTGAAGCTGTCTGATCAGGGTCTGCTGAGACTGTTTGCCTTTGAGGTGATATAGATCTGATTATACAGTTCTTGTCAAAGCAAAAACTTCCCTTGAAAAGTTTATATTAAAAGAAATATTGAGTTAATAAATATTCATGATGTCATCATTTCTTACATGAATACTGAACAGGGAAAGGGTTAAAGAACAGAAATAATTTGTAGTTTGATGTTAGAATTGAAATGTTGCATAAGGAAGTCAGTGTCAATCAGAGTGAGTTACCCAAAGGGTGCTCTCAGTACCAGGCGTAGTTGGAAACTGTAATTAATTTTCTGGTGTCATATGTCCATTTCATGTCAATATACTTAAACGGTGGTCCACTAATATCTGAAAATGTCAAATATTGGGAGAGGAGTATTATTCACCATTGTACTGAAATGCTTGTATTGACATTTATGAAAACCTAACGAAATTAAACCTTTAAATTTACCTGATAGAGATGCCTTTTAGTGTCCTTGCAAACAGAGTAGACCCAGATTAGATGGCTTCTACAGGAGTGGTATGACCAGGGTCTGCTGTGTTTGCTTATGGAATTATGCAGATCTGATTCTACAGTTTCTATCATGGTCAATAACACCTGTTCATAAGTTATTATAAAAGATCAGCTAATCCATATTCATATTGTCATTATTTCTCATCAACTACAGGGTAAACCACTCTATTACCCTTTGTCAGAATACCCTGATTACCCTATGTCAGAATACCCTGATTACCCTATGTCAGAATACCCTGATTACCCTTTGTCAGGAATACCCTAATTACCCTTTGTCAGAATACCCTAATTGCCCTATGTCAGAATACCCTGATTACCCTATGTCAGAATACCCTGATTACCCTTTGTCAGAATACCCTAATTACCCTATGTAATATTTATTTACAAGTCGGTACATAATTAACGGATAACAAGCTTGACTGAGCTTTTTAACACTGACATTGCTGTATTTAGGGATAGTCAAAGTTTTGTTATTATTGTTGTGAGGAGCTACTTTGCTTATTTTGTGTCACTCTGCATGTACATGCATTTGTATGTCCATCCTATCATGTCTGAGATAAATCTGTGTTAACTATGCAGAGCTACAGATAAAGATGCATACCCAAATACTAAAATCATCATTTCTCCACCAAACCCTATACTGTAACCACTCTTTAGAATCGTCTTGAAGAATTTCAATTAATTGACCTAACTGTTCAAAATCTTTAACTTCATCATGATGATGTGCTATTCCTCTTTCAGTTATCGTGATCCGCCATCCAGCAGCAATCGCTCATCACCTACCATCACCACAGAGGAGAACCCCAGCTCTAGTCCTTCACGAGATTTCTGGGAGCCCGGAAACACAACTGAGAGGAGCAGCATAGACTCACAGTACTCCTGGGATGTAAGTGGTCTTAGATAATCAGCTGTGTGAACAATACACACCATGAACAATACATGAACAATACACACCATGCTTTGAAAAATGCACTATCCCATTCCAACTTGAACATTATTTATGACTTAATCCATTACCTCATAGGCTATTTTTAGATCCAACCTCTTTGAATAAATCTACCGAAAAGGAGCATTAACTACAGAAAAGGAAACTTTTTAGAATTTTGTAGTTCTGAAATCATTGTTATTGCTTTCGAAGAATGCAATATAGCGATCGGTCGTTTTTACGGCAAAGAGTTCACTATTTCTTGTGAACATGCGCAAGAGAAAATAGTTCTCTTCAATTCTAAACTAGTTTTGTTGTAAATTGTTCATTAATTTATTTACTTTTCATGCATTTAATAACACTTCGCTTTGTCAGATAACTTCTAGTCTACACAATATCAACCTTTTAAAAGCTTGAATTATTGAATATACTCCCAAAAAACGCAAAAGAATATCGGTATGACTAAACACCGGATCCGACCAGATATGAAGTTCATATCCGCGGATATGAGTTGCGCAAGCTTGAAAATCAGCATTTATCATATACGCGTATATGAACCTCATTCCTGGTGTTTAGTTAAACATTGTTTTCGCAACACATTGGCGTTTCTACAGCAGCAATAGCTTGTCTGTAAATTATAAATTTCTTCTCCGCCGATAGCAAAGACTTCCCAACTAGAAAACCTGTTGTGTTTTTCATTGATCAATTACCTCTCCGCCGATAGGGAGGGAGAGGGATTTTTTTTATATCGACACCGTGTACGTGATAAAACGCTAACCGCATTTCTATACATCCGTCTAACCTAGAGATCCGAGTAATCCGTATAGCGTTTATGAATCGCAGTGTCTGTACGTTCGCTTTCATACCAGCAGTACCACAACAATTTCTTTCTATTAGCGTAATTTTACTGATGAAACACAATAGAAATGCCAACTTCTCTTGCAACAGGCTAGTATGCGTATTACTCTCTACAATGGATTTAATTAGTTTCTCCACAAACCGAGATGGAACTTTCCATTCATGCCATTGTCATCGCAAAAATGCGAGACATACATATAGGCTTCTTCATTTACAAAAAATGCCGATGATATCTTTATCTACCAAAAGTCCGATCATATTTGTCTTGGTTAATGGAATAGTTGAGATTTACTGTGATTTCTGATTTATAATGGGTTTTCATGAAAACTCATTGATGACGTGTTTACAATTTTAGTAATAGCCAAGAGTTATGCAGTTGCAGACAAAACACACAAGAAAAACACCATTAAATTATCAGAACTGCATGAAATGCTTTTAATTGAATTGTACTGTCACTTGATAGAGAAAATATGAACATGTTAAATGTTATGTTGATATTTTCTGACCTTTTCCCCATAAGCATTCATTTCACGCTTATTTTTCCCCTCCGGTAAGGCCATGCCCTTTCCCTAAAATCAAAGAAAAAACCCTGGGAGATGTCATAGCAAAGAACATTTGACAACAAATTTGATATGAAATAGCCAGAGATGATATCATTCTTGGCCATCAATATCCTGATCTGATGGAAATGAAGTTATATTTTAAAAAGGTGTAAAACAGTGTCTACTCTGATCATGTATATTTACAGGGGTTAGTCTCCGTTTGGCTATTTTGAATAGACCCAGTAATGATAGAACAATTATAGAATTCATTTGAAAATGATTTATCTGTAATCTTGAGTGTTAATAACAAAATGCTGTCAGTCCAAATTTCAAGAATAAATTGGAATATAAAAGTTGGGATTCATATAAGTTTATGATCAGTGGAATTCATGGTGGAGTTTTGATAGGATAAAACATCATATGGATTATTAGGAATTTACTGTACATTTGATATCATTATGAATCAACCAAGATTTTGGATTAATGTGTGTGTGTTTCCATACATGTATATAAACCCGAACAAAATTTAACTAAAATTTCATACTACATTGTCTAAACAGTAGTTAAAATTCTAGGATTCGTAATTAATAAGGAGGGTAGTGCTTTGAAATACACAACATCATTTGATATTGCTTTGATATGAATTGAAAGATGGACACTGTCGCTCAGCATTGCATTTCTGACTTGTTGAGGTCAAGGACTGTCTGAGTGTTACTAATAACCACTTTGCTTATGGTTTGACTGTTGCTACAGTCTAATATTTTTAGTATTACATTAAACAATTCCAAGACGTCAAAAATGGTGATTGTACAGCAACTTCTTCCCTTACACTTAACATCCTTATCAAACTCGAAAGCAATTATGGCTGTTCAGGCCTTTGATGATAAATAGAGCATTTGCTCCTTTGGAGCAAATGCTCTATTTACCACAATGGTTTCAAAAAATGACTTTTATTACAGAGGCGTAGAAAGGCGTATTTATGGAGGAAGGGTTAATGAATAATCATTGACAATTATATATTTTTTAATGGAACATGGACATGGGCTTTTTGCCATAAAGGGAAATGCAGAACCATATCCATCAAATGCCATTAGCAAACAGAACCTTTAATAATGTTAAATAACGTTCTGGGCCTACTCTCTTTGCAAAGGAGTAGAATATCGTATTTATGGAGAAAAGGTGCATCTATATTTTAGTAAAGGGTTGAAGATAGTGGGTGCGAAACATTTCAGCCATAATGTACCTTTAATAATAATCCAGACTGCTTGCAAAAAGGTATCCAGGGAAGTTACAAGTTTTATATGCAGCCCTCAACCTACAGGAGCTGTCTGATCTGGGTCTACTCTGTTTGCAAAGGAATGAAACAAGCATTCATATGAAGGAAAGGGTTAATAATTTTACCTCATGAATAATTCATTTTAAACAATAATTACTGAATATCAATTTGTTGAATATTTGTATTGACATTATGAAAAAGAAACTAGAATCAGATGTGTCAAGCAGACAGAGCAGATCCTGATCAGATGGCTCCTACAGGAGCCAGGATTTAGTTCTACTCTGCTTGCCAAAGTGTGAAAAGGCATCTCTATCAGGTAAAGAGTTACCTCATAGGCTATTTTTAGACCCAACCTCTTTGAATACATCTACCAAAAAGAAGCATTTACTATAGAAAAGGAATTTTTAAAATTGGTTTGAAATCATTGTGATAAATAGTGGTTTCAGAGTTACTTTTACAGAGGCGTCAAAAGGCATCAATATCCCATTCCCTCATATTGACTACTTTTGATGACACTGTAAAAGCCACTTTGTGAAACCATTGTGATAAAAAGAGCATTTGCTCCTATAGGAGCAAAATTAATGCTCTATTTATTACAATGGTTTCAAACTACAAAATTCTAAAATTTTCCTTTTCTCTAATTAATGCTCCTTTTCGGTAGATTTATTCAAAGAGGTTGTATCTAAAAATAGCCTATGGGGCAATGGGATATGAGGGAATGGGTTAATGTAGATAAATAGCAACCATTTTGCATTGGATACTGGCTCAAGTGCAGAATGAATTCAATCAAAAAGCTATGCACCTGGCTTAATAATTTCTATATTTAATCACATGCGTTTTACTTGCAGTGTAGAAATGACAAAAATATTCAAAAAAGAGAAATGTATTTGACATTAATGAGGACGATTTATTCATGGATAGGTTTCGGCTTAAGTCTATTTATGCCAGTTTTCACAGTGATTTCAAAATGGCAACTGTTGCTCCTCAATTGATGAATTACCCAATCACAGCTTGACTCTGTGCTCTCTAGCCCCAGCCTACCATCAAATCGTTATTTATTTAAATTGATATCAAATCAAGCATAAAACTGGCAACTTTGTCAGGTATTAATGGAAAAGTCATGTTTATTGGTAACACAAAGGAAAAAGGAAACACATTTGTGCAGTCTATTGATGAAATTATTCAAATTAATACTTATCCTTCTAACATGATTTGAATTTGCCAACATCTTTAAGCCTTTCCTTAACCCATTCCTCCATAGGCTATTTTTAGATCTAACCACTTTGAATAAATCTATCGAAAAGGAGCATTAACTAAAGAAAAGGAAAATTTTAGAATTTTGTAGTTTGAAACCATTGTGATAAATAGAGCATTTGCTCCTATAGGAGCAAATGCTCTATTTATCACAATGGTTTCAACAGGTGACTTTTACAGAGGTGTAGAAATGCGTTTTTATGGAGGATAGGTTTAATACAAACACTTTTTCTCACTTTTTCCAACAGAGTAGACCCAGATCAGACAGCTCCTGTACAAGCCGCCTGATCAAGGTTTGCCCTGTTAACTTATGAAATTATAATAGATCTGACTATAGTTTCAGAAGTACAGCCAGAATGTCAAACAGTTTAGATCTAGATGAGATGCCAAATCAGCTGTTTGCATAGGTATTAACAAATGACTGCTGTCTTGCAACAAGTCAAAGGTCAAGTGTTGAAATCTAATCAGACAAACTAAGGCAAATAGTGCAGACCCAGATACAAACTGCTTCTGAAAGAGCAGCCTGATTAGGGTCTACACTATTTGCTACTATATATGTCGGTCTAATTTACAGTTATCTAGATAGATTGATGTTTATGTAGCTGTACAAATTGATGGAGAGGAGAGATTTTTAGGGTAAATTAATGCTTTTCATGTCGAATATTCATGTAAGAAATATTAACATCATTGATATCTTATAGTGGTTCATGAACACAGGCAGAAACTGCAGAATCAGATCTATATAATTCCATAAACAAGTAGAGCAGCAGACGGCTCTTACAGGCATGAAAAAGCGTTTTATGTGATCGAAAGGGTTAAGCCTTACTGTGCGGGACACGAGTCACTAATGTCCTTTGCAAACTGTGTAGACCAAGATGAGAGGGCTCCTAGAGGAGCCCTCTCATCAGGGTCTGCACTGTTTGTCACATTATACTTTTCTTTAGAACATTCCCTTAATATTCATCATAAGCTTGACCTGTCTGAATTTTGGAATGGTCCATTTGAAAATTCAGCGTTATAAGGGTTAATACTTTGTATGACAGCCTGGTGTGGCTGTTGCTATTAAACATTGCCATATTTGGTATTAATGTATGCAGGCAACGCTGTAATAACACCATTATTCTTTAATGAAAATTCATTACCCTAGGGATTTGAGCTGAACCAAATAAAGTCCTTAATTTCAAATTTCATTGATTTTTACTCATTCTTCCCGAAGGAATGAATTCAGGTGGGCACACATTTTGTAAACTTTTGAACTAAGATGTGTAAAGTGAAGCTGTATCTATTCAGAATTTCGACTTTTTTTCTTTTTTACCTGATCATTGTTTTTGATGTGACTCCATGAATATTCATGTAAGAAATAACGACATCATGAATATTTATAATTTCGTCAGCAAACGGAGCAGACACTGATCAGACAGCTCCTATATGAGGGAAGGTGATAAGGGATAAAACCTCTTTAATCAGTAACTCTCTGGAGAAAACCCATACCTCATGAATATTCAGGCAATACTTCGGCTATTATCCTCGCACCTGTATATATAAACAGAGTAGACCCAGATCAGATGGCTTCGCAATGCTTTAGTTATTATCCTTGTGCCTTTGTATAAAAAAACCAGAGTAGACCCAGATCAGATGGCTTCAGGCAATACTTCTGCTTTTATCCTCGCGCCTTTGTAAACAGAGTAGACCCAGATCAGTTGGCTTCAGACAATACTTCAGCTATTATCTTTGCGCCTTTGAGCTGGCATTATATTTTTTCAGCAGAATATTGGTTAACCCATTTCCCTGTTCTATATTCATCTCAAATTCCATTACCTAATGAATATTCATGGACAAAATTGTTATATTATGAAATATGGAAGTTGGAATATTGTAGCCATTTTAGAAACTAAAGAAACAGATCTATCCAATACCATTAGCAAACAGAGCAGCTCCTGATCTGACAGCTCCTAGATATCAATTGCTTAATGATGGCAAAAGTAATGTAGAAAGCTCTTATAGGAGCTTTTCACATTACTTATGACCTGCATTAAGCTACCGTCTGCCTTTACTACCTCAAATTAGAATTCATCTTAGACAGGTTTGACTAATATCATGAAATGTTTAGTCCAAATCACACAGTGAACCAGTACTTTACAATGAACACATTAACCCTTTCCCTGTCCTGTGTTTATTCCAATACCTACTGAATATTCATTGACAAAATAGGTATATTGAAATATGCAAGGTGGAATATTGTAGCCATTTTAGAAGCCAAAGAAACAGGTCTATCAAATTCCATTAGCAAACAGAGCAGACCCTGATCAGACGGCTCCTCTAGGAGCCGTCTGATCTGGGTCTACTCTGTTGCAAATGCGTGAAAACACGTTTATATGAGGGAAAGGGTTAAAGAACAAGCTCACAATCACCTCATCCTTAACGTTTCCTTCATATAAACGCCTTTTCATGCATTTGCAAACAGAGAAGACCCAGATCAGATGGCTCCTGTAGGAGCCATCTGATCAGGGTCTGCTCTGTTTGCTAATGGAATTTGATTGATCAGTTCCTTTACTTTCTAAAACGGCTACAATGGTCCACCTTTCATATTTCATTATATCTATTTTGTACATGAATATTCAGTAGGTATTAAACTATGGACTAAATATAGAACAGGGAAAGGGTTAACAGGGTCTGTTTGGCTAATACAGTGATTATACTGTATACTACCATAGAAACAAACTCAGTTTTGATTTTATACTTTTTCAGGAGTTTGACAGACAAGCTGCAAAGAAAGTACAGAATCTGTTTGATGAGATAGACTCTGTGTTGTTTGAGAGACGGCCCAATCAAGCCGAGTACATCTACAACGAGTGCCAAGAATGGGGCTCACAGTTCCCGCACTTGCGGTAAGTACACCAGGTTCTGCCATATCAATACAATTCCTCTTTGAATGGAGACTTTTTAATGTGAACTCTTCTTTAACCCCATTCTCTCCTAGTGACGTTTTTTGACGCCACTGTAAAAATCATGTTTTGAAAATATTGTGATAAATAATGCATTTGCTCCATTGGAGCAAATGCTCTATTTATCACAATGGTTTTAAAACTACACAGCTCTAAAACTTTACCTTTTCCCTAGTTAATGTTCCTTTTTTGTAGCTTTATTCAAAGAGGTTTTGTCTAAAAATAGTCTAGGAGAGAATGATGTCCGGTCTTCTTTGTTTGCCAAATTATTATGAAGTAAAGGATTAAAGTTTAATGATATAGCAAAGAACTTGATGCAGTAGTATATATGTCAACATCATTGTACACATTGTTCTGACAACTGTCTTAACCCTTCGCTTGCTGTTCACGTCAATATATCTACCTGTAAATAGTGAAGAACCAGATAAGACAGCTCCTGCAGGAGCTGTCTCATCAGAGTCTGCACTATTTACAAGTTGATTGTGCAACCAGTGCACTCCACAGCAGTGATTGCACAGAGAAATACTTGTACACAGTAAAGATATATGTAATTATACAACAGGACATGGGTAAAGAAGGAGAAATGTATTTTGAAATTCAGCAAGAGAAGGGTTAAAAGCCATATCTTGAATATTTACTACCGAGTAAATGTTAAATTTACTGGGAATGTATTCAGACAGCCCCACTCTCCCGGGGTTTCCACCTGTTTGTAAAGCTGAGTAAATCATTGATGCAGTATTTGATAACTTTAACCAGAAGTCCAGATAAGATGCGTAAATTAAAACATTTTCAACAATAGCTCCTTTATTTCTCCACCAACCCTATACTGTGACCAGTCTTTAGAATCGTCTCTTCAAGTGGAGAATTAACAATTTTAGTACTTGGGTATGCATCCTTATCTGTAGCTCTGTTTAACCTTTTCCCTGTTCTGTGTTTATTATGTCTCCCCCCATATTTATATGGGGGAGACATATTGTTTTCGTGAGAGTTGTCTGTCTGTCTGTCTGTCCGTCTGTCCGTCACACTTTTTGTCCGGACGATAACTTCAATATGCCTGATACCAGTTGATTGAAACTTCATATATGGAAAGGGCATAATGAGAGGAAGTGTCATGCACAAGGTCCATAACTCTGGCTTCACTAATTTAGGAGTTATTGCCCCTTGTAAAAAAAAATCTTACTTTTTTGTCCGGACGATAACTTCAATATGCCTGATGCCAGTTGATTGAAACTTCATATATGGAAAGAGCATAATGAGAGGAAGTGTCATGCACAAGGTCCATAACTCTGGCTTCACTAATATAGGAGTTATTGCCCCTTGTAAAAAAATGCACACTTTTTTGTCCGGGCGATAACTCCTATATGGCTCATGCTATTGGATTGAAACTTCATATATGGAAAGATCATGATGAGAGGAAGTGTCATACACAAGATCCATAACTCTGGCTTCATTAATAATGGAGTTATTGCCCTTGTAATTTTTTCAACAATTTTTTTGTCTGGGCGATAACTCCTATATGGCTCATGCCATTGGATTGAAACTTCATACATGGAAAGATCATGATAAGAGAAAGTGTCATGCTCAAGGTCCATAACTCTGGCTTCACTAATACTGGAGTTATTGCCCTTTGTAAAAAAAAATTTGTCAGGATGATAACTCCTATATGGCACATGCCATTGGAGTGAAACTTCATATATGGATTGATCATGATAAGAGAAAGTGCCATGCATAAGGTCCATAACTCTGGCTTCAATAAATTGAGTTATTGCCCCTTGTACATTTGTCTAGCGCTTTCTTGTCCGGACGATAACTCCTACATGGCTCTTGCCATTGTATTGAAACTTTATACATGGAAAGAGCATGATGAGAGAAAGTGTCATGAACAAAGGCCATAACTCTGGCTTCAATACTTTTGGAGTTATTGCCCTTTGTTACATTTTTTGTCCGATCAATAACTCCTGTTCGACTGATGCAATTGGAATGACATTTCATTTATGGAAAGAGCATGATGAAAGGAAGCGTCATGCACAAAGGCCATAACTCTGGTATCAGTATTTTTGAAGTTATTATCTGTTATCATTTTCTTCTTGAAAAATGTGGTGTGGAAAGCGCATAATGAGGGGAAGTATCAATCATCAAGTCCATAACATTTTTAGTGATTTCCCTTTACATATTGATTTTATTAGAGGGGAGACATCCGTTTTTGTGACAAAAACCTCTAGTTTCAAGTTCCAATACCTACTGTCTACTGAATATTTTAATTTATGAACAAAATAGTTATGATGAAATATGGAAGGTGAAACATTGTAGACATTTAAGAAAGTAAAGGAACAGATCATTCAAATTCTGCTAGCAAACAGAGCAGACCCTGACCAGACGGCTCCTACTGTTGATTCTAAAGAGTGGTCACAACATAGGGTTCGATGGAGAAATGATGATTTTAATATTTGAAAATACTACCTTTACATGTACAGTCAACGTTTTTATATAAGGGAGGTTCTGACACCACTTCAAACACCACTTGAATAAGTAAACATTACTTGGAATAGTTCTAGTCCTTTGTTTAAAGTGATTAACTTTCTTTATCTTATGTTATATGATGATTTCTTATGAAATATGTATGAAATAATGTTTTCCATGTATAGGATACTTGGGCGACAGGTGTTGCCGGTGATGGACTCTGGGTTCGAGCTGATCGAGCGAGATGTATCTCGCCCGAACACAACCAGCAGTATGGGGCTCCAGGATGTCACAGAGCAGGATTTGTCTGGTTCTCAGGACTCTCAGGGGTAAGTTTGGCTACTTTACATACCAGTGAAGCAAAAGCTAACTCACTTTCATAGTTTGTTGTTGTTTTTACTCTGTCTGTCTGTTGGTTGGTTTGTGTCCAACTTTAACGTTGGCGATAATTTTGTAGCAATTGCACATAAATACTTCAAACTTGGCATGCATGTGCACCTTATGGAGGTGAACATTTTTAGGGGTGACTTATTTTTAAGATCAAGGTCATACATCAAAGTCAAAGGTAAAATAATGGATCAAATTTAGATTGGCGATAATTTTTTCGTCATTCAACATTCTGGCTATTGCAGAAACTATAGAATCAGAATTATATTACGTCATAAGGAAACAGAACAGACCCTGATCAGATGGCTACTAATGGAGTCGCCTGAACTGGCTCTACTCTGTTTGCAAAGAAGTGAAAAGCATGTCTATCAGGTAGAGGGTTAAAGTTGTAGCACAGCAAATATGGAGCAAGTCCACAAAACCTATTGACCCTGTTCTGTTCAAAGTTCAATACAATGTACCTACTGAATATTCATGGACAAAATAGAAGTGGAAGGAATGGAAGGTGGAACATTGAAGCCATTTTAGAAACTAAAGAAACAAATCGATCAAGTTCCATCAGCGAACAGAACAGACCCAGATCAGACGGCTCCTATTCGTAGATACGTGAAAAGGTGTTTGTATGAAGTAAAGTGTTAACCCTTTCCTCCATAAATACTGTACGCCTTTCTACGCCTACGCCTCTGTAATAGTCACTTTTTGACACCATTGTGATAAATAGAGCATTTGCTCCATAGGAGCAAATGCTCTATTTATCACAATGGTTCTAAAATATTCCTTTTCTCTAGTTAATGCTCCTTTTGGGTAGATTCATTCAAAGAGGTTGGGTCTAAAAATAGCCTATGGATGAAAGGGTTAACCAGCTAAGTGTGATATGACTGTTATTTGCAAACAGCTTAGACGACAAGTAACTCCGCATTCCATCCAGGTCCAAGCTGTTTGAATCTTGGTTAACCCTTTCCCTGTTCTATGTTTATTTCAATTTCAATACAGACTGAAAATTCATGTACAAAATAGTTATAATGAAATATGGAAGGTGGAACATTGTAGCCATTCTAGAAAGAAATTAAAAGGATAATTCCATTGGCAAACAGAGCAGACCCTGATCAGACGGCTCCTATAGGAGCCGTCTGATCTGGGTATACTCTGTTTGCAATGCATGATATGAGGGAAAGCGTTAAACTACTTTCTCAAACATTTTAACAAATCAACGGTAAGTAAAAAAAATGTAGCAGTTTTAGTGTCAGAGTTTTAGCAGACATCATTTTTGCAGCAGGCTAAGCAGAGATCCAGATAAGATGCGTAAATTAAAATAGTTTAAGTATAACTTTTTTATTTCTCCACTAAACCCTATGTTGTGACCACTCTTTAGAATCGTCTCAAAGAGACGATTCTAAAGAGTGGTCACAACATAGGGTTTGGTGGAGAAATGACGATTTTAGTATTTGGAGTACGTACCGTTATCTGTAGCTCTGGGACTAAGGGTTGAAAAATTATTATTGTTGAACAAAGGATTATCAGAAAACAGTGCCTAATAAAATACTTGGTAAACAACAGAACCAAGTGCTTTTTGTCATGAGCCGATACCATCTAGTAAACTGTTTTTGTGTGATGACCTATACTAAGAGTGGATCTATAGGAGACACTGAGTAAGTCATTGAGGTCTCATCAACAACCAAACTGTTCGACACTCTGAAAGAAATATAAAGTAAAAAGAAATCAGAATTGGAGCAGACAACTTTATGGGTAATATATTGTTGCCACTTTAGATGAAGCATACTCTGCCGTATGTTTATTATTATTGCGCGTGTACTTAAATCTGAAAAACTGAATTAGCCCTCAGTTGATTTACAGACTCAAACTCTTAACTTGTGGACCCATTGTAAATCTGCCCGGAATGCTGAATTGTTTACAGTTCAAGTCCATTCATGTTATACTTAATCATTTCCCTGTTGTATATTCATGAAATGATTACATCATGAATATTTATTAGCTGAATTTTTACAGGGCATAATGTACACGGGGGAAACTTAGATATTGTTTGATTTTGCTGAAAATTGGTAAGTTGGGATATTTTGGCACTCCGAATTGATTAGTAGGTCTTTTGAAAGAATTGGTTGGCATGGTAACCGAATGGTTGGCTCTGATTGGTCAAGTATTTAGATATTGTTCGATTTGCTGAAAATTGGCATTTAGGGGTATTTGGGTACCCTAAACCCAATCAATTTGTTTTGAAACACTTGGTTGCCATGATAATGGTATGGTGGCCTCTGATTGGTCACAGTTTAGATATTGTTCGATTTTGCGGAAAATTGGTAAGTAGGGGTATATGGGTACCACAAACCTAATGAAAGGTGTTTCAAAAGTGTTGGTTGCTATGGTAACCCAGTGATGGCTATTTTTCTCATCAAAACCAGTTGTCCGTTTCATTTGGGGGACATTCTGCAATGGATTCTGTTACAATTAGATCTTGTTTTATAATGGCACTATGAACAAAAGGATGTTTTATCATGTAAAAACTGTAGAATCAGATCTATATCATATCATTAACAAACAGAGAAGACCCTGATCAGATGTCTCTTGGTCTACTCTGTTTACAAAGGCGTAAAAAGGTATCTATGGAGCAAAGAGTTGACCAATGGTTATCACAATGGTTTCATAAGGTGATTTTTACAGAGGCGTAGAAAGGCGCATTTATGGAGAAAAGAGTTAACCTTAATTAACCTGATAGAAATGCTTTTCAAGCATTTGCAGAAAGAAAAGACTCAGATCAGGGTCTGCTCTGATTGCTTATGGAATTATATAGACCTGACTCGACAGTTTCTGGCTTGGTCAAACTTTCGTGTGTTCATATCATCATATGCCATTATAAAAACCCTTTCCTCCATAAATACACCTTTCTACGCCTCTGTAAAAGTCACTTTTTGAAACCATTGTGATAAATAGAGCATTTCCTCCTTTAATAGGAGCAAATGCTCTCTTTATCACAATGGTTTCAATACTACACAATTCTAAATTTTTCCTTTTCTCTAGTAAATGATCCTTTTCGGTAGATTCATTCAAAGAGGTTGGGTCTAAAAATAGCCTATGGAGGAAAGGGTTAAGTGATTCATATTCATGAGGTAATTATTTTTTGCAGGATTATTAGGTAAAGGATTAACCCTTTTCCTTATACGAACATATTTTCAAGCATTTGTAAACAGAGTAGACCCAGATCAGACGGCTCCTGTAGGAGCAGTCTGATCAGGGTCTGCTCTGTTTGCAAATGGAATTTGATTGATCTGTTTCTTTACTTTCTTAAATGGCTACAATGTTCCACCTTCCATATTTCGTAACAGTAAAACCTCTCTATAACGGCCACTAAATTACATCAAATATTTTGTGTTAAACGCAGGTGACTGCTTAAAGCAAGGTGAAAGTAAAACAGAACGCTCCTATTGGAGCGTTCTGTTTTACTTTCACCTTGCTTTAAGCAGCCACCTGTCCTAAATACCAACTAATTAACACACTTTAGTGGCCGTTATAGAGAGGTTTTACTGTATATCTATTTTGTCTATGAATCTTCAGTAGGTATTGAAATTTGGAATAAACATAGAACATGGAAAGGGTTAATGTAAAAAGCTGTATTTTTCATCATAGTGTAGTAAGACTCATATTTTATGGAAACATGCCTCAATGATGATAAATACTTCTTCTTATTAGATAGCTACAGATACCCCATTGTTTATTACAAGGTTTTGTTGATAAATAAAATCTCCTGGATTCAGATATAATCCGAAGTATCCTGTTCAAGCAAATAACATAGAGAAGAAGCACAAATAGAGAAACCATTCATCACTATGGACCAATTTTTAGCTTGTCTGTTTTTCAAAGATAAAAATACGAGATATTGTCAAACTCCGGCTTCCTCATTGTTAAGGTCCAGAAACTAACTTCTTTACTAATCATGTTAACCTTATGCTCTCTCTCTCTCTGTCTCTCTGTCTCTGTCTCTCTATCTCTCTCTCTCTGTCTGTCTATCTCTCTCTGTCTCTCTCTCTCTCTCTCTCTCTCTCTCTCCCTCCCTCCCTCCCTCCCTCCCTCCCTCCCTTCTGCCAATGCCAAATGGTTGCTTATTACTATGCCATTATATAAATTCAGCTAATTAATATTAATGATTTCATATATTTTTTCCATAAATATTCATTGATTAAAGTTGTATGTATGAAGTAAAAGGATAAACTATTTCAAGATAAGATACATTTTAACATTTACATAAATATTCATTGATTAAAGTTGTATCTATGCAGTAAAAGGATAAACAACTTCAAGATAAGATACACTTTAACAACATTTCAAAGACTCCCAGGTTAACTCACGTGTCTGGCAGTACTGACATATTTTGAGTAGTTCTCACTGACTTGTGATTGGAGAACTTATGCAGATAAAAGATGAAATGGCAAGTCGAGTGCCCCACTTGACTAATGACAAAATTTACAAGATGGTTTGAATTTTATTGAATTTTTTTGTTTGATTTAAGACCTGTTGTCCCACTTGTTGCATAAATAGTAGATTGCACAAGTTGGTTGTTTGCCTAAAAGGTAACTCTTTGAATGTGGGACACACATAGTTACACTGTCTTTCCAAACAGTGTAGACCCAGATCAGAGGGTTTCTGGAGGAGCTATCATTCTGACCAGGGTCTGCACTGCTTGTCATTCAAGATCCTCTGGCAGGTTTAAGCCTTTCTATCTGAGTGGACTCTATAGTTAACCCATTCCCTCATATTGACAACTTTGACGACTCTATAAAACTCACTTTGTGAAACCATTGTGATAAATAGAGCATTTGCTCCTATAGGAGCAAATGCTCTTTTTATCGCAATGGTTTCAAACTACAAAATTCTAAAAATTTCCTTTTCTCTTGTTAATGCTCCTTTTCGGTTGATATATTCAAAGAGGTTGTATCTAAAAATGGCCTATGAGGTAATGGGTTAAACACTGATTGGCTATTCCACTCTGAAAATTCAGTATTGAAAGGGTTAACCCTTTCCACCATAAATACGCCTTTCTATGCCTCTGTAAAAGTCAATTCTTGAAACCATTTTGATAAATAGACCATTTGCCCCATAGGAGCAAATCGTCGACGTTCTTCTAAAATGTCGTATATCGATTCTGGCAAGAAAACTTTTTTCGTTTCATCTGAAAGAGCGGGAAATTCTGCATCATCCAGTGAGTCTCTAGTTTTTGTAGCCAATCAGGCTGCAAAGTTATGTCACATGATTTTATATCATATAATTATTGGTTAATATTTTTGTTCTTCTAAAATGTCGTATGTAGAGGAGAGCTGCTGCGAATTCAGGTGGTGTTGTCATTCAGACTAATATTTTCCGAATTAAATGTAGGAAATGAAGGTACATATGCCTTCTGTGATAAAGCAGCGTAATTAATGTACGATAATCATCTTTTATTTTTAAGAATTCGAAAGAAACATTGACATTCCAATCTGTCGTATAACAAAGTGCAAGTCAGTTTTCAAATTCGTAAATGTTGTATCCGTCGTATAATACCTCTAAACAACAATATTCAAGTTCTTAAATGTCGTATATTGCCGCACAAAAAATCTAAGGGCCACAGACACAGAAACATAAGGGACACAGACACATAAGTGACGTGCATAAACAAGTGAAAATGTCTCCTTATGATGTGTGCCGATTTTGAGAACCGTAACTTAACAAACACAGAAATGAATATGTTTTTTTCGTTTTTCTCAAAACAAGCAAAATTGACATACGACATTGTAGAAGAACGTCGACGAAATGCTATATTTATCACAATGGTTTCAAAAATATACAATTCTAAAATTCTCCTTTTCTACAGTTAATGCTCCTTTTTGGTAGATTTATTCAAAGAGGCTGAGTCTAAGAATAGCCTATGAAGAAATGGGTTAACTCCTTGACCAATAGTTTGTACCATTACAAATACAAATGACAAACAGTTTGTACCATTTCAAACAGTTGTACCATTACAAATATAGGTTGTATTATTACAGTTACAGTTTGTACCATTACAAATACAGTTTGTACCCACATGAGACACTGAGTAACTCACCATCTCATCAGTATCCAAACTGTTTGTCTCTCTAATCACGTTTCTGTTTACAAATGACCTTTGTTAGATTGCTAATTTAAAGGAGAGCATATCCTAATCGGATGGCTCCTACATCAGCCATTTATTCTTAGTCTACTCTGTTAGTAAAAAGTGTAGGCCCTGATCAAACTGCTCCTTCAGGAGCAATTTGATCTGGGTCTGCATTATTTTCCTAAGTTTGTCTTTCAGAATACTTAGGGTAATTTAGGTGAAGAAGCATGTTTAGCTCTCAAAATGCAATTTATCAAGATTAATGTCCTCACATGGATCTAAAGACCATTAGCATGCCATAAAAACTTCTATCTGCTCATTTTAATCTGGAGTATTTTTCACTTTATTCAAATAAGCTTGTGATAATCTACTGATGGAGTGTCTAATAGCGTTGAATAGGATGAGACACCAGTGTAACTGGCATAGTTCATGTAGATCCAGACCTTTTGCAGAAGCAAATAAGGTCATTGTTGGTTTGATAAGGGTTAGGTCAGCAGTTGACTCCTGTTTCAACTCTCAAAACAGTTACAGTAAAACCTGTTCAAAACAGTGGTGATTTTTTAGCTCATCTGGTTCGAATAAAAGTCGAGCTATTGTGATCACTGGTAGTAGGTGTTGTCGTCGTGCAAAAACTTTAATGGTGCTCATTACTCGAAAAGTATAATAGGTATCAACATGAAACTCATAGGCTAGTAGATCTCATTGATGGGAAGGCCCCTACATAAGAAACATAACTCTTGATTTCAAAATGTTGGAGTTATGTCCCTTTATTTTTAGCTCACCTGAGCCAAAGGCTCAGGATGAGCTATTGTGACCGCTATTTGTCCGTCGTCCGGCGTCCGGCGTCCGGTGTCCGGCGTCCGGCGTCCGTCGTCCGGCGTCCGTCCACATTTTCAAACGACATCTCCTCTGAAACTGCTGACCCAATTTTAACCAAATTTTGTCAGAAGCATCAGTGGCTAGGGGGAACGAAATGTTGTTCACATTATGACCCCTGGGCCAAAAATGGCCCCGCCCAAGGGCTTATCAGTTTTTCATAGGAAAATCTTTAAAAATCTTCTTCTCTGAAACTGTAAGGCCTAGACCTTTGATATTTAGTATGTAGCATGATCTTATGGTCCTCTACGAAAATTGTACAAATTATGACCCCCGGGCCAAAAATGGCCCCGCCCCGGGGCTTATCAGTTTTTCATAGGAAATTTTTTAAAAATCTTCTCCTCTGAAACCGTAAGGCCTAGACCTTTGATATTTGGTATGTTGCATGATCTAATGGTCCTCTACAAAAATTGTTCAAATTATGACCCCTGGGCCAAAAATGGCCCCGCCCAAGGGCTTATCAGTTTTTCATAGGAAAATCTTTAAAAATCTTCTACTCTGAAACTGTAAGGCCTAAACCTTTGATATTTAGTATGTAGCATGATCTTATGGTCCTCTACAAAAAATTTTCAAATTATGACCCCCGGGCCAAAAATGGCCCCGCCCATGGGCTTATCAGTTTTTCATATGAAAATCTTTAAAAATCTTCTTCTCTGAAACTGTAAGGCCTAGACCTTTGATATTTGGCATGTAGCATGACCTTATGGTCCTCTACGAAGATTGTTCAAATTATTACCCCCGGGCCAAAAATGGCCCCGCCCAATGACTTATCAGTTTTTCATAGGAAAATCTTTAAATATCTTCTTCTCTGAAACTGTAAGGCCTAGACCTTTGATATTTGGCATGTAGCATGATCTTATGGTCCTCTACAAAGATTGTTCAAATTATGACCCCGGGCCAAAAATGGCCCCGCCCAATGACTTATCAGTTTTTCATAGGAAAATCTTTAAATATCTTCTTCTCTGAAACTGTAAGGCCTAGACCTTTGATATTTGGCATGTAGCATGATCTTATGGTCCTCTACAAAGATTGTTCAAATTATGACCCCCGGGCCAAAAATGGCCCCGCCCAAGGGCTTATCAGTTTTTCATTGGAAAATCTTTAAAAACCTTCTTCTCTGAAACTGAAAGGCCTAGACCTTTGATATTTGGCATGTAGCATGATCTAATGGTCCTCTACAAAGATTGTTCAAATTATGACCCCCGGGCCAAAAATGGCCCCGCCCAATGGCTTATCAGTTTTTCATAGGAAAATCTTTAAAAATCTTCTTCTCTGAAACTGTAAGGCCTAGACCTTTGATATTTGGCATGTAGCATGATCTAATGGTCCTCTACAAATGTTGTTCAAATTATGACCCCCGGGCCAAAAATGGCCCCGCCCAAGGGCTTATCAGTTTTTCATTGGAAACTCTTTAACATTCTTCTTCTCTGAAACTGTAAGGCCTAGACCTTTGATAGTTGGTATGTAGCATGATCTAATGGTCCTCTACAAATATTGTTCAAATTATGACCACGGGCTAAACATGGCCCCGCCCAAGGGCTTATCAGTTTTTCATATGAAAATCTTTAAAAATCTTCTTCTCTGAAACTGTAAGGCCTAGACCTTTGATATTTGGCATGTAGCTTTGGCTTGTGGTCCTCTGCCAAGATTGTTCAACTTACGACCATGACCTCTGGGCGAAACTTGGCCCTGGCTTATCAGTTTTCATGGGAAAACTATATCATTTTTCTCTGAAACCATAAGGCTTAGACCTTTAATTAATGGCATACTGCTTTGACTTGTGGTTCTCTACCAAGGTTGTACAAATGATGGCCCCGTCCCTAGGGTATCTCAGGTGAGCGCTTCAGGGCCTCATGGCCCTCTTGTTTTTATTTATATTTTTAATTTGGCTGGACGAGTAAATACTCTTTTCAAAAATATACAGTTCTGAAATTGTCCTTTTCTTTATAATTTGTAAATACTCCTTTCTGGTAGATTTATTAAAAAAGGTAGGATCTAAAAATAGCCTATGAGGGAATGGGTTAAATGTAGGATGACATTCATGTCTCCCCATTCAATTATTACATTGATTTGACACATTAAATTTGAACGTGTTTATTGGTCTAGTCAATTCAATAATTACCTTAGTATTTGGGTTTTTCACTTAGAGCAAACAGGGTTTTTCCTTTACCTTGAAATTTTTGGAGATGTCACATCCCCTTCATCGGCAATACTGCACTGGCTTGGATCACGTGACCAGTGAGGGGCCACGTGATACGAGGAGACCATCCTACACCGCCGATAGCTCAAGTTTTATTTTAGTACTCCAAATCATTTGGTAGATGTTTCAAAAGTATTGGTTGCTATGGTAACTGAATAGTGACTGTTGATCAAAATATAGTTCTTTTTCAACGAATTTAGATAAATGTTTGATTTTGCTGAAAATTGGTATGTCAGGATATTTTGGCACTCCATATTGTTTGGTAGGTCTTTCCAAAGAAATGGTTGCTATGGTAACTGAATGGTGGGCTCTGATTGGTCAAAATTTAGCTATTGTTCAATTATGCTGAAAATTGGCATTTAGGGGTATTTGGGTACCCCAAACTTAATAAAGTAAATTTGAAAAAAATTGGTTACCATGGTAATATTGTGGTGCCCTCTGGTTGGTCACAATTTGTATATTTGAATTTTAGGAAAATTGGTCAGTAGGGGTATATGGGTACCCCAAACTTAAGGGCAGGTCTTTCAAAAATGTTGGTTGCCATGGTAACCCAGTGATGGCCTGTGATTGGTTGAAATTTAGATATTTTGCTCATCAATACCATTTGTCAGTTTTGTTTAGAGGACATTCTGTAACGGATTCTGTTACATTTAGATCTTGTTCACTAAGTCAGGTTATATTGTACACACTCTTAGCTGTTAACCTTTTCCCTCAATTTGATGCCTTTTTGGCGCCTCTGTAAAAATCACTTTTGAAACCATTGTGATAAATAGAGCATTTGCTCCTATGGAGCAAATGCTCTATTTATCACAATGGTTTCAGAACTACACAGTTCTAAAAATTTCATTTTCTCTAGTTAATGCTCCTTTTCGGTAGGTTTATTCAAAGAGGTTGTGTCTAAAAATAGCCTATGAGGTAATGGGTTAATATATACTGCTGCTGTGTCTTTCTTGAAATTAGGGTACATTTTTGCATCAATTTAGAGCAAGAAATTAGTTGAGATAATTATTATGTTGTCTGTCCTGGGCCCTCTACCCCGCCACCCTTCTGTCCATGGACTCCTGTCTTTCATATCATTTTAGTTATTTAGTTGGTGTGCCAGCTTGCAAAATGTTAGGTTAGCACACTTGTTTACTAATCAATCAGAAAGAAAAAATATCAGTGCCCTTGACTTTATCTTATGATTTTAGGTCAATCCTGTTTATTTCAAAGCTTACAGTATGATACTGTAGAATTTGCTTTATGCGAAACAAGTATCATTTACTGGTAACATACTTAGTCTTTGATTTGCACAAACATTTATTGCACAAATATTAATCATTTTGTTGCCATGGTAATGTTTTATGTCGGTCATCCCTGAAATAAACAAATGAACTGGTCTATGATATTGGGAATGGTAATGACTACTCATGACAGCAGGTAGAAACTGGCTAGAAAAATCTCCTTTGCCTGATTGACAAGGCTAATACAAGCTTTACCTTGATAACGGATGAAAACCACTTACCCCTTCCATCACTAAGTTACTGTCACCTGCAAAACTTGGTTTTCCTTTAACCCTTTCCTCCATAGGCTATTTTTAGACCCAACCTTCATTGAATGAATCTACCCAAAAGGAGCATTTACTAGAGAAAAGTAAAATGATATAATTGTTTAGTATAGAAACCATTTTGATAAATAGAGCATTTGCTCCTATGGAGCAAATGCTCTATTTATCACAATGGTTTCAAAAAGTGACTATTACAGAGGCGTAGAAAGGTGTATTTCTGGAGGAAAAGGTTGACCCTTTCACTATTCTATGTTTATTCCAAATTTCATTACCTTCTGAATATTCATGGACAAAATAGATATAAATAATGAAAAATGGAAGGTGGAACATTGGAGCCATTTTAGAAAGTAAAGAATAAGATTTTTCAAATTCCTTTAGCAAACAGAGCAGACCCTGATCAGACGACTCCTATAGGAGACGGCTCCTCTGGGTTTACTCTGTTTGCAGATGTGTGAAATCATGTTTATATGAAGAAATGGGTAAACAGCTTGGACCCTGACAAAACATTGAGTTAATCTATACGGTTCCATAGGCAAACAGAGTAGACCCAGAGCAGGCAGCACCTACAGGAGTCATCTGATGTGGATCTACTCTGTAAAAACATCAGAAGGCATCTTTATCAGGTAAAGGGTGAAATGATATTATTTTCAAATATAAGAAGACATTGAAGATTTTGAATATTCATGAAATGCACACAGTTTGAATCTTGCTCATAAGTGTACATGTAAGAAGTAATGAATATATGAATACTAATTAGCTGAATTTTTATTGTGGCATAATGCACAATAGAATGTTTCAATATGGCACAGACTGTAGAATCAGATCTATATATTCTGCTTGCACAGGCGTCAGAATTAATGCATCTCTATCGGGTAAAGCGCTTTAATTATTACATTGAAGTCATTTATCCTTTGCTTCAATTATCATCATGATTTCCGTGTCCTCTGGAGGCCTTCTGTCAGGTATTATTGATTGTGGCTGACCATGGACAAAAACAGATAGGTGACATGTGTGTTTGCCCAATGGATGGAAGTCATGAAATTTAAGAAGATAATGACATGAAAGCCTGTGGGACTGATGTGAGACATGATCCTACTGTCAACATATATACAGTAGAACCTGTCTTAACCCTTTCCCTGTTCTATGTTTCAATACCTACTGAATATTCATGGGCAAAATTATAAGTCATAATGACATATGGAAGGTGGAACATTTTAGCCAGTTTAGGAAGTAAAGAAATAGATCTATCAAATTCTATTAGCAAACAGAGCAGACCCTGATCAGAGGGCTCCTCTAGGAGCCATCTGATCTGGGTCTACTCTGTTTGCAAATGTGTGAAAACACTTTTCTGTGAGGGAAAGGGTTAAACCCTTTCCCTCATATTAACGCCTTTTGACGCCTCTGCCAAAGTCACCTGTTGAAACCATTGTGAAAAATAGAGCATTTGCTCCTATAGGAGCAAATGCTCTATTTATCACAATGGTTTTAAACTATGAAATTCTAGAATTTTCCTTTTCTCTAGTTAATGTTCCTTTTCGGTAGATTTATTCAAAGAGGTTGGATCTGAAAATAGCCTTTGAGGGAATGGGTTAGGTGACCATTAAAATGTCAAATTATGGGTGTATAAGGCAGATGGCAGCTTAATTCAGGTCAAATGTAATAAAAAAAAGTCCTATGGGAGCTTTCTACATTGCTTTTGCCCTGTATTAAGAAACCACCTACATTTAACCATAATAAAATTCCTCCATAAATACACCTTTCTATGCCTCTGTAAAAGTCACTTTTTGAAACTACTGTGATAAATAGAGCATTTGCTTCTATAGGAGCAAATGCTCGATTTATCACAATGGTTTTAAAACTACAAAGTTCTAAAGATTCCTTTTTTCCAGTAAATGCTCATTTTCAGTAGCTTTATTCAAACAGGTTGAGTCTAAAAAAACAGCCTATGGAGGAATGGATTAAGAAATCAATACATGTATCATGTCACATGAGGCAGGTTCTACCATATATATATATATAGTTACAGTAAAATCTCACTAAAGCAACTGCCTATGACAGCTTAATGCAGGACAGAATTTATGGAGTTTTCTGTATTACATTTATTCTTCATTAAGCAGCCACCCATTTTTAAAAATCTTGGCTCCTATTCTTTAAGTGGTCACTTTAGAGGGGCACTACTATACTGTGTTTTGTAACTAAAAATGAGCCAGGTCTAGTGCAAGATAAACACCATGCATGAATGTCTTTTGATTATAGCAGATCAAATATTCATTTTTAGCAGGTCTGTTTAGAAGAAAAGTCGAGCTATTGTGATCACTTGGTCTTAGGCGTTTTTGTTGTCGGCGGCATGCAAAAACTTTAATGTAGCTCATTACACTAAAAGTATAAGAGGTATCAACATGAAACTTTATAGGTTAGTAGATCTCATTGAGGTGATGGCCCCTACATAAGAACCATAAATCTTGATTTCAAAATTTTGAGTTATGGCCCTTTATTTTTTTCATTTTTTTTATTTTTTTATTTAGCTGGACATTCACTAAATCAGACAAGCGTTAGCACCGCACACGGCTCTTGTTGTTTTTCTATTTCAAGCAATAAATGAAAAAGAATATTATCAGTTTGACACTTTCTCAATAATTTCTAAATATATTGTTCTAAACAAAAGTAATAGAAAATTGCGGCCATGAAACAATCAATTTTCGGTATTTCATGATTTTTGTCGACAAAACATTTTCAAGCAGTTTAAAGGATATGAGTAGGATAAAGAATATTGTACAGTGACAACAATCAATACTAAAAACTATTAACCAATTAACCCTTCCCTGATTGGATATTCATGCAAGAAATAATGTTACCATGATTTTTCATGATTTATAATAGCAAGATCTATTATGATTGCAAAAGGAAACAGAGCAGACCCTGATCAGACGGCTCCTACAAGAGCCATCTGATCTGGGTCTACTCTGTTTGCAATGGCATGAAAAGGGGTTTATATGAAGTAAAGGGTTAAGAGGATATAACACTGTAATGTGAACCATGAATCTTCCAGCTAATTTAAGCTCGTTCAAGTCAAGAGGTCAGGAGGTTAAAAAACTGTCATCAATAGGAGCATCTTCAAACTACATGTACATTCGCAATTCCTTCCCGTTTTTCCTCCGTTCAGAACTCTTTCTCAACCCTTTATCTGATGAATATTCATATAAGCTCAACAGTGTTAGATAGGAAAAGACTTAACAATTTGTTTCTACACTGAAAATGGACAAAGTCATGTATTATTGATCTGTAAATGCTCTATTTACAACAATGGTTTCAAAAAGTTTCTTTTACAAAGGCATAGGAAGGCGTATTTATGGAGAAAAGGGTTATTATAAAAACTAGATGCAGTTTTAAAAAGTTTTTTTGTCTGTTATTGGACATTTGATTTTTCATGGAGAGATATTAGTGACAACGGCATTAATCCCATTTGGTAACTGATCAAGTTATATATCTCATTTTTTTGTCACAAAACATGCCTATGTTATGACCACTGAAAGCGACAATTCTAAAGAGTATCACAACATGAGGTTTGGTGGAGAAATAAAGGAATTGTTCTTGAGAATGTTTTAGTTTACGAATCTTGTCTGAGCCTTGGCACAAATGATGTAACTGTGTAGAATACCAGAAGGGGCAAGTCTGTGTCATATTCAACAGCTGCATTTGCACCAAGCACATACTGACAGACAGTTGGTACAATTGATTATTCTTAAAATTTCATCACCAATGCTGTTTTCTGAACAACGATGGATTAACATTTTAAATTGTTAAAATTGCAAATGCTCTATTTATCACAATGGTATCAAATCTATACAATTCTAAAAGTTTCCATTCCTCTAGTAAATGCTCCTTTTAGGTAAATTTGAAACTTTCTGCTAGTAAATGCTCCTTTTCAGTAGATTTATTCAAAGAGGATAGATCTAAAAATAGCCTATTAGGGAATGGGATAACACAGTGTCAAACAGTTTTGATCCTGGTGAAGTTATCTCGGAGTGTCCAATGTCGTACTGCAACCTCACACATGGTGCCCGACCTCAGAGTGTTCCATGTCATACTGCAACCTCACACATGGTGCCCGGCCTCAGGGTTCCATGTCGTACTGCAACCTCACACATGATTCCCAGCCTCCGAGTGTCCCATGGCGTACTGCAACCTCACACATGATGCCCATCCTCGGAGTGTCCCCATGTCGTA
This sequence comes from Azorinus chamasolen, assembly GCA_963576725.1. Taxonomy (NCBI): domain Eukaryota; kingdom Metazoa; phylum Mollusca; class Bivalvia; order Cardiida; family Solecurtidae; genus Azorinus; species Azorinus chamasolen. The sequence goes on from OY755236.1 coordinate 32,371,632, forward strand.
CTGCAACCTCACACATGACTCCCGGCCTCAGAGTGTTCCATGTCATACTGCAACCTCACACATGGTGCCTGGCCTCAGAGTGTCCCATGTCGTACTGCAACCTCACACATGGTGCCTGGCCTCAGAGTGTCCCATGTCGTACTGCAACCTCACACATGGCTCCCGGCCTCAGAGTGTCCCATGTCATACTGCAACCTCACACATGGTGACTGTCCTCAGGGTTCTATATTGTATTGCAACCTCATACATGATGCCCAGCCTAAGAGTGTTCCATGTCATACAACAACCTCACACATGGTAACTGGCCTCGGAGTGTCCCATGTTGTACTGCAACCTCACACATGGTGCCCGCTGCCTCAGAGTGTCCCATGTTGTACTGCAACCACACACATGGTGCCTGGCCACAGAGTTTTAAAACCTTTTGCATGAGCGAGTTCAATCTCAAGCTCAGCTCAGAATCCATCCAATCAGATACTGTAGAATGAACTCAGGCTCAATATCAGAAGTTTATAACAATGGACCAGTGCACTTCTTCAATATATGTCATTGGTTATCTGTTAACCCTTTACTCCATGAATATTCATGTCAAAATTAATGACATCATGAATATTAATTATATTAATATTCAAAATGGCATATTAACCCTTTCCCTCATACAAACATGTTTTCATGCATTTGCAAACAGAGTAGACCCAGATCAGACCAGACGGCCATCTGATCAGGGTCTGCTCTGTTTGCTAACGAAATTTGATAGATCTGTGTCTTTAGTTTCAAAAATGGCTACAATGTTCCACTTTCCATATTTCATTATAACTATTTTTGTCCATGAATAATAAGTAGGTACTGAAATTTGAAATAAACATAGAACAGGGAAAGGGTTAACAAAGAAAATTTTTGCCATGGCAGAAACTGTAGAATCATATCTATATTATATCATAAGTAAACAGAGTGAACCCTATCAGACAACTCCTATAGGAGCTGTCTGATCAGCGTCTGCTCTGTTTGCAAAAGCGTAGAAAGGCGTTTTTATGGAAGAAAGGGTTAATGATGGATAAACAATGTTGCCCTGTTCATCTGCCTAGCTTAAGGTCATTTCAGACAGAATCAGTCGAGCAGATCACATGTAGAGATAATTTCACAGTGACGCAGCAATATTATAGTATCATGATCCGACAGATATTAGCTTTCGCATGACAAGTCATCCAACCAGTGTCATCAAAGCTACAGGTTCCCGGATTTCTCTGCTAGCTTTGTTTTGTGTTGTTGATCCTGTAGCCATGTGAACCTTCTTAATGCCCCCACAAATGTCCCCAGCTTAAATGCAATCACTTCCATCAAGTACATGTACATATTAACTCTTTCGCTGCCAATGTCGCATCTGTGATTACCTATGCAAACAGTTTGGATCAAGATGAGACGCCAAGTAACTTGGCGTCTCATCAGGATCCAAACTGTTTTTTACTGTGACTATGTTTTTTGACAAAAAAAAAATGAAGAAATGTAAAAAATGAAAATTTCAGAAGATGACAAAGGTTGCAGACGACAAAATTTTGCAGCGAAAGAGTTAAAACTGTATTAGATATTTTTCTCTTAGATTCATGGAATTTTTTTTCTCAAAACAAATCAAAGAGTTTAACCATTTGCATGCGGGAAATGAATGTCTGCAAACAGTGTAGACCCAGATCACAGGGATCCTACAATGCACTGTTTGTCATTCATACTCCTCTCACTGATCATACTCTTTCATAATAAACTGACCTTTGATCCATAAATATGCCTTTCTGCAAACAGGAGAGCCAGATCAGACAGCTGCCATATTTTTTTATACAAAAAAGTAACTAATTAATATTCATGATGTCATTACATCTTACATGAATATTTATGGAGTTAAGGGTTAAAAACAATGATGGACCACTAGACTTTTGAAAAGTCTGCACTGAAAGTGTTGATTCATGCCTGTCCTGTAGTGCTTGACAGCTAATTGAAGCCAAAATCAGACCAAAGTATGCTGCAAATGGAAATTGTATTCTCTTTCAATCCAGTGGCAAGACACATGTGTCTGTACTTTCCATAATGTCAGAAACATTGTTACAACCAGTTCCAATGTAGTAAATGTCGGCCAGAAAGTACATAATGTCAGAAACATTGTTACAACCAGTTCCAATGTAGTAAATGTCGGCCAGATTGTGAAAAATGTCTAACCTTTTCCAAACGCATCTTCAGGTCTTACAAAAAGAGTAGACCCAGATCAGACAACTCCTGTAGGAACAGTCTGGCCAGGGTCTGGTCTGTTTGCTTATGAAATTACAGTAAAACCTCTCTATAACAGCCACTAAATTGTGTTAATCAGTTGGTATTTAAGGCAGGTGGCTGCTTAAAAGCAAGGTGAAAGTAAAACAGAACACTCCTACCAACGAAACATATATGAGGGTATGTTTCATGTGTTAATACATTTTGAAAATTAACCTTATTAATATTCATGACATCATTACTTCTAACATGAATATTCATGGAGTAAAGGGATAAAGAGAGAGTAATACTGTATGATTATTTTGGTGGTTTTTATTGTTTCAGGCTTTCAATTAGTGGGAGGAAAGTGCAGGCCATTATCCCTCCTATTGAGGCGCGATCACGAAACTCAGGGACACCATCAACACAGTCATCAGAATTCTCACACCTTGAAGAGGAGGTGTTCGATGTGGAGGGAGAGTACGAGGAGATCATAGCAGTTGATTATAAAGACATGTAAGTGGTCCTGAATGTTCATTGCAGATGCATGGAGTAAAGCTCCAGTCTGTTAACCCTTTCCCTGTTCTAGTTTCATTACAAATTTAAATACCTACTGATTACTCATGGACAAAATAGGTACAACAAAATGTAGAAGGTTGAATATTGTAGCCCTTTTAGAAAGTAAAGAAAGAGATCTTTCAAATTCCATTAGCAAACAGAGCAGACCCTGATCAGATGGCTCCTATAGGAGGGTTTACTCTGTTTGCAAATGCATGAAAATGTGTTCATGTGAGGGAAAGGGTTAACCCATTGCTTCATGTAAGAGCTTTTTCAAACCTTTGAAAACAGAGTAGACCCAGATCAGAAGTCTCCTGTAGGAACCATCTGATCAGAGTCTGTTCTGTTCTGTTTGCTTATGAATTTATAAATCTGATCATACAGAAAAGTTCAAGCCAACAATTCTCTTTTAAAATTTACCATATGAAAATTTAGTTTATGAATATTCATAAAATGGTCGAGCCATCTAATCTGGGTCTACTCATATTTATTGAGTAAATAGACTAATTATTAATATATCAATATATAACTTCCATGTAATTGATATGCATGATGTCATTATTTAATACTCTGTGTCACATCAGGTAAAAGGTTAACCCTTTCCTATTCTGTGCTTATTTTAAATTTCAATACCTACTGAATATTCATGGTCAAATTTATAATGAAATGTAGAAGATGGAACATTGTAGCCATTTTAGAAAGTAAAGAAACAGATCTTTTCAATTCCATTAGCAAACAGAGTAGACCCTGATCAGACGGCTCCTAAAAGAGTCGTCTGATCTGGGTCTACTCTGTTTGCAGATGCGTGAAAACGCGTTTACATGATGGAAAGGGTTAAGTATAGCCCTTTAGAGTACAGTTACCTCTGTCCAATAGTAAACTGTACATCGATAGGGATGGTTTTATTATCAGTTACGCAACAGCCATAAATATCATCAATTTCATTAAATAGATCGTCAATATAGTAACAGTTACTATTATTGGCAAGGAACCTAAAGCATATTTAAATTAGGAACTAACTGTATTATTTTGAGAGAGATATTTTTATTTATTAATTTTATTGAGCATTAATATTTCAGAGTTACAGTATTCATTGTGTTCCAAGTTGAATAGTACAGTTCTCACTTTAATCCTTTGCTCCATGAATATTCATGTAAGAAATAATGACATCATGAATGTTTAAAAGAATGACACATGAACAGACGAATGTTTGGCCAGGACAGAAACTGTAGAATTATACATATAATTTATATCATGCCATAAGCAAACAGAGCAGACCCTGAACAGACATCTCCTACAGGAGCCATCTCATCTGAGTCTACTCTGTTTGCAAAGGCATATTAACCCTTCACTTGCTGAATTTTAAAATACATTTCTCCTTCTTTACCCATGCCATGTTGTATAATTCCATATATCTTCACTGTGTACAAGTATTTCGCTGTGCAATCACTGCTGTGGGATGCACTGATTGCACAATCTACTTGTAAATAGTGCAGACCCTGATGAGACAGCTCCTGCAGGAGCTGTCTCATCTGAGTCTTCAATATTTACAGGTAGGTATATTGACGTGAATAGCAAGCGAAGGGTTAATGTAGTAAAGAGTTAAAAGGAACAAACAGAAGGGTGTCTACATATGGTAATAACTGACATTAGTCTGTGTGCATGCTTATTGCAGAATTGTGATTGCCTATCCCTTTCCCTCATATAACATGTTTTCATGCACTTACAAACGGAGTAGACCCAGATCAGACGGCTACAGTGTTCCACCTTCCATATTTCTTTATAATTGTTTTGTTAATGAATATTCAGTAGGTATTGAATTTTGAAATAAACATAGATCAGGGAAAGGGTTAAAATGTAGGTTTCACAGGTACATATACCCTAACAATTGCATTATCCAAACACGTTAGGATCCAAATTGTTTGACTTTTGGGTCATAGTTTTTGAAAAATAGTGGAGAGAAAAAACTGTTTTAAGAATTTGTAACAGATGGCAAAATGTTACTTTGTATGCAAAGAGTTTGGGATGGCTATATCTGCATGCAAAAGTTTGCTGTCGTGAAGTAGGGCAGAGTTTTCTTGGAATAACTCCACTAACAAGCTCCAGTCTCTGTTGAACTTTACATGGTAGCTTCATTCTGAGCAATATTGATTCTGAGAGTGCAGCTGCGACTTTCATGTTTCAACCTTTCCGCTGCTGCACTGCAGCATGTACTGTTAACCCTGGTTCCCTGTTCTATGTTTATTCGAAATTTCAATACCTACTGAATATTCATAGACAAAATAGTTAGAATGAAATATGGAAATAGGAACATTGTAGTCATTTTTAGAAAGTAAAGAAACATATCTATAAAATTCCATTAGCAAACAGAGCAGACCCTGATCAGACAACTCCTCTAGGAGCTGTCTGATCTCGGTCTACTCTGTTTGCAAATGCATGAAAACACGTTTATATGAGGGAAATGGTTAAAACCCTCTAAACCGGAATTTTAGTAGAGAAGAATTTAGATACTCTGGGCAACTGGCTGCTTAATGTAGCTTTCTGCATAACGTTCACCTTGAATTTAGCTGCCACCTGTCTTAAACCAATGTGTGATATCTATGAAATGTAAGTCTTGTGATTTTATAAGTTAGTTAACCCTTTCCTTCATATAAATGCCTTTTCTTGCATTTACAAACAGACTAGACCCAGATCAGATGGCTCCTGTGGGAGCCATCTGATCAGGGTCTGCTCTGTTTGCTTACGAAATTATAATAGAATTGACAGCGTGTACCAATGCCAAAATATCCTGTGTACATATGACATTATTAAAATTCAGCTAATAATTATTCATAGTGTCATTATTTATTACATGAATATGCAACAGGGCAAGGGTTAAATCCTTACTTTTTGAATATTTACAAAAGAGACACTGACGTCATAAAGATTACAGTAAATCCCCGCTGATGCAACCACCTAAAAGAGATATAATGCTGAGTGCTAGATGCAGGTCATAGCTTAATGCAGGACAAAAGTAATGCAGAAAGCTTCATTACCTTTGTCCTGCATTAAGCAACCAGCTGCGTATAAAGACACCCATATTAGATCATTAAGTGGTTGCATTAGAGGGGTTCTAATGTAATTAGATGAACACATAAACTTTTGGCAATATGGCAGAAATTGTAGAGTCTGATCTAGGAGCTTTCTGCATGACATTTACACTGCATTAAGCTGCCACCTGCCTACAAAGACATAAAATTCTTCATTACTAAAATTTCGTAGTATCGAGTTTTACTGTAATTATAAGCATCATATTTTAGAAACTACTATACTTACCAAGTATCATAGCTTGGATGTTACTTAAAGCAAGGTGAAAGGTGGATGTTACTAAGATGATATTCTGATCATAATACAAGTTCTTTTCAAATGCAAACTTGTCAAGTTTGCACTGACAGGATAAGGACTGAATTTCCCTTGACTGTGTCGTAACTTGGTTGATTATGGATAATTGATGCAGGTGCTGCAAAGGAATCACTGAAAATAACTGTGTTATTTCAATAGCTCTTTTTTTCCTCGCCAGCTGATTCCACAATTAGAGCATGTTACGTCGATCGTGCCCCTGCACAGTTAAACAGCTTATCTATTCAAGCAGAACATCGGAATATGCACCATCATTGACTGTAATCAGTTATAAATATAAAATCTGATAAAAAAAAAAGATTCAAACTGACTATCTTTCGACCATTAGATTTTATTTCAGATTTCAGGAGGCGTTTTGTTTTTCAATATTTTGATATAGCTTGGAATCAGATTAGCGCCATAATTTGAAAAAAAGTGTTTTCTCTTTGTATGCTTGTAGTTAACTGGGTGCAGCTTTAAATTTTGCTGATTAAATCCAGATGATATGCTGAGCAGATTGACCTCTTATCAGAATAAAAACTTAACCCTTTCCTTCATATAAACTAGTTTTCATGCATTTGCAAACAGAGTAGACCCAGATCAGACGGCTCCTATAGGAGCCGTCTGATTAGGGTCTGCTCTATTTGCTATTATTGAATTTGAAAGATCTGTTTCTTTACTTTCTAAAATGGTTACAATGCTCCACCTTCCATATTTCATTATAACTATTTTGTCCATGAATATACAATAGGTATTGAAATTTGGAATAAACACAGAACAGGGAAAGGGTTAACATCTAATCATGATCTAGATCTTTTTTGTCTCATCATGATTTAAACTCTGACCTTATCAAGATCCAAACTTTTTCAGCTGATCAGGATCCAGATTTTTACCTGCCCTCACGATCCAAACTGTTACATTTCATTAGAATACAAGCTGTTGACAACAGTGGGAATAGTAATACCGGTAGAATCTTTTGTAACATTGCATTCCAGGTCAGAGGCCAAGATATGATACGTTAATAAAACATGTTCAAGAATAGCTCCTTTATTTCTCCACCGAAACCTATGGTGTGACCACTCTTTAGAATTGTCTCGAAGACAGGATTTTAAAGAGTGGTCACAACTTATAGGGTTTGGTGGAGAAATGACGATTTCAGAATTTGAATAGGAACCTTTATCTGTGGCTCTATTAGGTTCTATGCTTGAATTTGGTGTTCACTAACTCTACCAGTCATTGTCCAGCAGTATAGCCTATTTAACCCATTCCCTATAGGCTGTTTTTAGATCCAACCACTTTGAATAAATCTACCGAAAAGGAGCATAAACTAGAGAACAGGACATTTTTAGAATTTTGTAGTTTGAAACCATTGTGATAAATAGAGCATTTGCTCCTATAGGAGCAAATGCTCTATTTATCACATTGGATTCAATGGTAGATTTTTACAGAGACATAGAAAGGTGTATTTATTGAGGAAAGGGATAACTCTTTGCATGCTGAGTAATTGTTATTTATCTGCCAATATTGTTGTTTGCTACAATTTTCAGTTAATTCTATTTTTGTTTCTTTAAAATTCAGTCAAAGTGTTGGAACATTTTGAATTCTGATGAGACACAGAATTACTTAGCATCTGATCTTGATTCCATTTCCAAATAGTGTAGACCGTATATACCGTAGCAAAGCTTATACCTTGGTATTTAGTGTAATAAACAATATACCGTAGCAAAGCTTATACCTTGATAATTAGTGTAATAATCAATATACCGTAGCAAAGCTTATACATTGGTAATTTGTGTAATAATCGATATACTGTAGCAAAGCTTAGACCTTGGTAATTAGTGAGATAAACAATAGCAAAGCATATACCTTGGTAATTAGTGTAATAAACAATAGCAAAGCATATACCTTGGTAATTAGTGTAATAAACAATAGCAAAGCATATACCTTGGTAATTAGTGTAATAAACAATATACTGTAGCAAAGCTTGTATTTGATTTTAGATATGAAGAACAGTCTGAGACAAAGAAGCAGCTTACGCCAAGACGGAGACGTATTGGTTACCCGCCAATGACGCCAAATGCTTGTTTTAAAGATACAGTGGCCAGTTCAGCGTTTGATTGCATTTGGCAAGAGGTAAGTCAAAAGCTTATATTCTCAGCTCTTGCAGAAAATAATTCTGCAATGAGTCTGTCTATGAATACTAATGAGATGATAAAATCATGAATAAGTATTAAACAAGGAAAGGGTTAAATGGTTTCTCCTCTACTGCTGAATGGATTTTGACAAAATTTATAGAAATGATCTTCACATATCTTCTATAAAACGATTCTGATTTTCACCAATTGTCAGAGGAGTGATTTGTTAGTGACAGTCTCTCAGATTTTTAAGAAATCATTCCAGTTCATTGCATAGATAGGTCACAGGAGCTAAAAATAGATTTCAATTAACGATTTCTTTAACCCTTTACTCTATGAATATTCATGTAAAAATAATGATATTATGAATATTAATGACATTAAGTTTTATAATAGCACATGGATAAAGGAATGTTTGGTCATGCCAACATCTGTAGATTTTATGGAGTAAAGAGTAAAATAGTGAAAACTGATGATGTATTACTGAAGTAAATTTGGATCTTCATGTTAATGATATACAGTAAAGCCCCGCTAATGCGACCACCTAAAAGAGGTATAATTCTGGGTGCTTGATGCAGGTGGCAGCTTAATGCAGGAAAAAAGTAATGCAGAAAGCTCCTAGAGGAGCTTTCTGCATTACTTTTGTCCTGCATTAAGCAATTACATGCTTATAAAGACAGCTATGTTTATTGATTAAGTGGTCGCATTAGAGGGGTTCTACTGTACATGTATTACCTATGTTTAAAAACATTTTCTTTGATGAGATGTTCTCTGTATTTTCAGATTATATCTTGGATCAGGCCGCTTTTAAGAAAATACTCGATAATTGTCTTTGGTGAGTAAATGAAGTTTTCGTTTGTATCTCTTTCATTTAGGAATTACTAGTACATTGTATCTCTTTCATTTAGGAATTACTAGTACATAATTTCAATTCTGTATTCCAGAAAAAACTCAATTTTGTTGTAGCAATGCCTTTAACCGCATAGTCTATTTTTATATCCTACCTCTTTGATTAAATCTACCAAAAAGGAGCATTTACTAGAGAAAAGGAAAATGTTAGAATTGTTTTGAAACCATTGTGATAAATAGAACATTTGTTATTTCCTATTTATCACAATGGTTTCACAAAGGGACTTTTACAGTGGCGTCAAAAGGCACCAATATGCAGGAATGGGTTAACCCTTTCCCTCACATAAATGTGTTTTCACGCATCTGCATACAGAGTAGACCCAGATCAGACAGCTCCTAGAGGAGCCGTCTGATTAGGGTCTGCTCTGTTTGCTAATGGAATTTGATAGATATGTGTCTACATTGTAACATGTCTACAATGTTCCACTTACCATATTTCTTTATAACTATTTTCTTAATGAATATTCAGTAGGTATTGAAATTTGGCCTAAATACAGAACAGGGAAAGGGTTAATTGCTGTTATCGTTTGCCATTTTAATCCTTTTTTTGGTAATCAGTCTTTATTTGGGCCCTGCATTGAAAATGCAGCAACGCTATAGGAGTCACATTTTCTGTCCATCTGTCTGTCCATCCGTCTGTCCATCAACACTTTTGATGTGACGTGATAACTCAAACAGTATTTCACATATTGGTTTTATATTAAGGGCATATGCTCAGTATCATCAGAGGGAGACGCCTTTAGTTTTGGGGTTGAATTGAATCACTATGTCTAGAGTTATCATCAAAAATACCATAAACTTTTGTCAACACTTTGATGTGATGGGATAATTCAAACAGTACTTAATAATTATATTGGTTTCATATTAAGGGCATATGGTAAGTATCATCAAAGGAAGCTTAGTATCATCAGAGAAAGACGCCTATGGTTTTGGGGTTGAATCAGTTCGCTTCGTCTAGAATTATCTGCCCTTGATTCACCAAAAATGCCATCAACTTTTGTCAACACTTTTGATGTGACGCTATAACTCAAACAATACTTTACATATTGTTTTCATATTAATGGCATATGCTTAGTATCATCAGAGGAAGATGCCTGTAGTTTTTTTGGTTGAATCAGATCACTATGTCTAGAGCTATATGACCTTGATTCATGAAAAATGCCATCAACTTTTGTCAACATTTTTTATGTGACGTGATTACTCATCCAGTACTTCATGTATTGGTTTCATATCAAAGGCATATGCTCAGTATCATCAGAGGAAGAGACTTATAGTTTTTGGTTTGAATCAGATCATATGTCTAGAGTTGTCTACCCTTGATTAATCAAAAAATGCCATCAACTTTTGTAGAACACTTTTGATGTGACGTGATAACTTAAACAGAACTTCACATATTTGGTTCATACTAAGGGCATATGCTTAGTTTTATGAGAGGAAGACACCTGTAGTTTTTGGGCTGGATGAGATCACCATGTCCAGAGTTATCTGCCCTTGATTTATCAGAATTGCAATATTCAACAAAGATCATCTGCAGGGCCCTCTCTGACTGAGTCAGTTTTCTAGTTAAGCATTTGCAAATAGGATAGATCCGGATTAGACAGCTCATGTAAGAGCTGTCTGTTCAGGGTCTGCACTGTATGCTTATGAAATAATAAGATTCTGAGTGCAGTTTTGGCCATGGTCAACAATTCTCCTGTTCATAATGGCATTATAAAAAATCATCTAATTAATATTCATATATTCATTATTTCTTACATAAATATTCACCAGGTTAGGATTGAAAGGATAAAGATATTTGATGAGAAAATATAAAAGTTTGAAAAAGCCCTTACAAGCTCACTTCATTAACTGATTTTCAACAATTTTGGTCATTACAAACTCACTGCATGAAATTATTTTCAACAGGTTTGTACTAAAGCAGTTAAATATATTTTTTGTGTTTTAGATGAAAACAAGCGTTTACCTCCATCACTTCAAACTGTGTCACAAGCATTGAGAAATGAACATATACAAGGGCCACCATCACGAGAAAACTCACAAATACGGGTATGTACCAATATATACATGTTCACACTGAGAATCAACATCATATTTGCAGCTATTTGAGTAAATCTTTAACTCATTCCCTCCTAGACTATTTTTAGACCCAACCTCTTTGAATAAATCTGCCAAAAAGGAGTGTTATAGAAAAGGAAAATTTTAGAATTTTGTAGTTTTGAAACCTTGTGATAAAAAGAGCATTATTTTGCTCTATTTATCACACTGGTTTCAAAATGTGACTTTTACAGAGGTGCCAAAATGCTTCCCTAGGAAGGAAGGAAGGGTGTGTTAAGTGAAATAAACTCTTTCAGCACTATGGACAAATGATTGATGGCCTAAGCAAAAGGTTTAAATGCAGATAACCCTTTCCCTCATATAAACGCCTTTTTACGCATTTGCAAACAGAGTAGACCCAGATCAGACGGCTCCTATTGGAGCCGTCTGATCAGGGTCTGCTCTGTTTGCTAATGGAATTTGAAAGATCTGTTTCTTTACTTTCTAAAATGGCTACATTGTTCTACCTTCCATATTTCATTATAACTATTTTGTTCATGAATATTCAGTTAGTATTAAAATTTAAAATAAACATAGAACAGGGAAAGGGATGACACCAAGTAATGAGACATTTCATTAGGATCAGCACTGTTTGACACTATGGCACTGTTGTTTTGAAAAGGATTGAAAACAAAAATGTGCTTTTAGAATTGAAGCAGACAGAAATATTTGCAGATGAATGTTATGAAGTGTTGAAAGGGTTAAATTTTTATTGTCATTATTCATGTAGTTTAAAAAGAAATTAACTTTTTCAAAGCTGGATACAGAGCTACAGATAAGGTTGCATACCGAAATATTAAAATCGTCATTTCTCCACCAACCCCTTTACTGTGACATGCACTCTTAAAGAGTGGTCACAGTACATGGTTTGGTGGAGAAATGAAGGAGTTATTAGCTCCACTTTTTCAAAAAGTGGAGCTATTGTCATGACCCTCTCGTCGGCGTCGGCGTCGGAGTCGGCGTCGGTGTTGGTTTACCTTTTTGTTAAGGTCCTTTTCTCAGAAACCATCAGAGATATTTGGATCATATTTGGTATGTATGTTTACTATCACAAGGGGAACCCATTTCACAAGGGTAGTTAACCCTAAAAGTAATTTTGCCATAGTTATGCCCCTTTTTCGACTTAGAATTTTCATTGTTGGTTAAGTTTTATGTTCAGGTCCATGTCTCAGAAACTGTCCAAGATATTTGGTTCAACTTTGATATACAGTAAAACCTCTCTATAACGGCCACTAAATTGTGTTAATTAGTTGGTACATTAGGGCAAGTGACTGCTTAAAGCAAGGTGAAAGTAAAACAGAACGCTCCTATAGGAGCGTTCTGTTTTACTTTCACCTTGCTTTAAGCAACCACCTGCCTTTAACACAAAATACTTGATGTAATTTAGTGGTCATTATAGAGAGGTTTTACTGTACATGTTAACTATTACAAGGGGGACCTATTCTACAAGGGCAGATAACTCTCAAATTAATTTTGCTATAGTTATCTCCCCTTTCTGACTTAGACTTCCACTACACTATCCAGCACTAAAGAAAGTGGAGCGCGCTGTCTGCGGACAGCTCTTGTTTTTTAAATGTTTTAAGTTACGCATCTTATCTGGACCTCTGTGAATATTCAAAGTGGATTACATCGTCACTGTTTATTAGTATGAAAGTGTATTATTTCTTAGAGGATACTGAATGACAAACAGTACAGACCCTGATCAGAGGACTCCTCTAGGAGCCCAGTGATCTGGGTCTACACTGTTTGCAAATGATAGCCAACTCATTTCCCTCCTTCAGAGGGTTAAATTTTATTATAATCTCAGATACTCACCTCAATGAATACATAGTAATGTTAGATATAATTTTATTAGAATTTTAAATTTCTACAGCAGAGAAACAGATAAAGGTGCATACTCAAATACTAAAATCATCATTTCTCCACCAAACCCTATGTTGTGACCACTCTTCGAGACCATTTTAAACATTCACAACACAGGGTTTATTGGAGAAAAATAGAAGTTATTCTTGAAATGTATTAATTTACACATCTTATCTGGACCTCTGCTCTACAGACCATTTTCTAATATTTTGATAATTGAAGCTCATCTGAAGCATAAAAAAGTTGAGGTATTTGCCTTACCTTTGTGTTGTTGTCATTGTCTGGGTATAGTCATTGTTCGACATTTTTCAGTTTCGACATCAGTACTGCTATCCCTATCATACTTCCTGTACTTCAAAGAGTTGTGAACATTTAACCCTTTCCCTGTTCTGTATTTAGCCCAAATTTCAATACCTGCTAAATATTCATTAACAAAGTAAATATAAAGATATATGGAAGGTGTTACATTATAGACATTTTAGAAAGCAAAAGAAACAGGTTTATCAAATTCTATTAGCCAAAGAGCAGACCCTAATCAGACAGCTCCTCTAGGAGCCGTCTGATCTGGGTCTACTCTGTTTGCAAATGCGTGAAAACACATTTATGTGAGGGAAAGGGTTAAAATATTGATTTTTACAGCATAGGATGAGTATTGGAGGATTCTTTCAGGGCTCTTGTTTTAAAATTATAGAGCAATTATGAAGAATTAAACAACAATATCACTCATAATATCTTGCTACATGCTAAAGAGATTCTCATGTATTTGCAGTTTCAGAGTCAGCGGGCTCATACAATTCTGGGTTTGGAGAGTCGGGTAGAATCTCCGAAACTTGAGGGACTTTTACAGATATCACGCAAAATACCTGTTCAAAGAGAACAGTCTAACCTAGTGTAAGTACCAATTGAATATATTGCAAACCATTTTATCTTCCTTGCTATCATAATTGCTTCATTAATGTGAGAGCAATAGAATAATTTTGCAGATTATTATACGCCCGCAAACAAAGTTTGAGAGGGGGTATATTATAAAGAGTCAGTGTGTTGGTCGGTCGGTTGGTCTGTCTGTCTGTTGGTCTGATTTGCGATCCAAACAGTTTACAAATGATATTACAAATTTACCCGGAACGTTGAAAGAGTTAACCAAATATCAGGCTAAATCAGTCCTGACCGCCATTTACAAAAAACTCAGATCTTAATCAGTCCCGTCTGGCATGTACTAAAAATTTGGATCCAGACGATACATAGAGAAATTTAATATCTCGTCAGGATCTACAGTAAAAAACTCTCTGTAACGGCCACTAAATTACATCAAGTATTTTGTGTTAAAGGCATGTGACTGCTTAAATCAAGGTGAAAGTAAAACAGAACGCTCCTATAGGAGCGTTCTGTTTTACTTTCACCTTGCTTTAAGCAGCCACCTGCCCTAAATACCAACCAATTAACACGATTTAGTGGCCGTTATAGAGAGGTTTTACTGTATGCTGTTTGACATTCAATCATCAGTTTCTGAAAAGCTTGATCAAGTAAGAAGTAAGTAAAATTGCTCCATTTCAGAGTTTTGAGCAGACATAATTCCATATAGCATGATGAGATTTAGCTTTTGACTTGCAGACAGCCTTTGAAATCACTGTGTAGATTCCAACTGATTACGTTGATTGGTTTCTTATCAAAATGATCAGACAATCGGGGAAACAAACCTTTGAACCCGTCAATGAATTGTTGCATGACAGAACTTAATGCTTCCTTTGATCATCGCTACATCATTAACCTTCTCAACATTACCCTTCCGCACTCGGAGCAGATGTCGCCGGGCAAATATTATTGTCTGCTTCAATTCTAGAAGTGTACATGTATAACCCCTTCCCTCATATTGACGCCTTTTGACACCTCTGTGAAAGTCATTTTTTGAAACCATTATAATAAGTAGGGCATTTGCTCCATAGGAGCAAATGCTCTCTATTTATCATAATGGTTTCAAAACAACACAATTCTAAAGTCTGTCTTTTCTTTAGTAAAAGTTCCTTTTTGATTGATACATTCAAAGAGGTTGGATCTAAAAATAGCCTATGAGGGAATGGGATAATTTCTTCAGAGTGTCAAACAGTTTGGATCCTGTATCCATGCTTATGAGCCGTCTTGCTATATTGCTATAAGAAGCCGTCTGTAGGAGCCGTCTGATCAAGGTCTACTCTGTTTGCAAATGCATGTTTTCTATGAAGGAAAAGGTTTTAATGTTCATGATGTCAATAGTTCTTACTAATGTTCATGAAGGAAAGGGTTAACCTTTCCCTGATGAATATTCATGTAAGAAATAATGATGTCATAAATATTAATAAGATTATTATGCCCCCCAACGATGGGCATATAGTAATTGCACTGTCCGTCCGTCGGTCCATCCATCCGTCCGTCTGTCCTTCCATCCGTCCCAAATTTTGTGTCCCTTCTATAACTTTTTTTTATCTGTGAATGGATTTCAAAATAACCTTGCACAAATGTTCACCATACAAAGACTATGTGGCGCATTCAACTCTCTGGTCCATGGGTCAAAGGTCAAGGTCATCCTCCAGGGTCAAAGGTCGGGGCATAAGTGTTTCACAAACACACTCTTGTTCTTTATAATGACATATGAACACAGTGCATTTTGCCTCAGACAGAAGCTGTAAAATCATATCTACATGTATATTACATCATAAGCAAACAGAGAAGACCCTGATCAGACGGCTCCTATAGGAGCCGTCTGATCTGGGTTTACTTTGTTTGCAGATGCGTCAAAATGCCCTTACATAAGGGAAAGGGGTTAATCAATTTTGCAGACTGGTTGTATCCAGTTGTGATGCTTAGTGATTCAATGTCTCATCAAGATTGAAAGTGTTTGATTTTTTATTCAAAAAAGGGGAGGAAAAAATGTTGAAGCTGAAAACAATCTTTGCAGGCTAAAACTGAAAATAGATGTAGGGTAACAAAGCATGTTATCTTTGTCTGTTGCGTGTTAGTAACCAAGCTATGGTCTTTTGACCTTTCTGTTCGAGATCTGTCATGTAATAGTGATTGATAAAGACTTTAAAAATGTGCCCACCTACTGTGTTCATAGATTTTTGTTGTGCTAGAGGTTGAAGATGACAGGCATGTTCTGGTTTTCTGTCAGCAATATACTTGGCCGATAACTTTTATTGGAAGATATAATTTTCACATGAAAACAGACGTGAAATCACTTTTATTTGAGATTAACCCATTCCCTGATATTGACGACTTTTGACGACTCTGTAAAAGTTCACTTTGTGAAACCATTGTGATAATAAGCAAACTGAACAAACCCTCATCAGATGGCTCCTACAGGTGCCATCTGATCTGGGTCTACTTTGTTTGCAAAGGTGTAAAAAGGCATATATACATTAATATGGAGTAAAGGGTTAACCCTTTCCTTCATATAAACATGTTTTAACGCACCTGCAAACAGAGTAGACCCAGATCAGACGGCTGCTATAGGAGTAATCTGATTCGGGTCTGCTCTGTTTGCTTATGGAATTTGATAGATCCGTGTCTTTAGTTTTTAAAATGACTACAATGTACCACCTTCCATATTTCATTATAACTATTTTGTCCATGAATATTCAGTAGGTATTGAAATTTGGAATTAACACAGAACAGGCAAAGGGTTAAAGTAGAGAAAAATCAAAGTACTGATAGTACTGAAAGTGTCTGTGTTTTTGGAAAGAAAAAGTGTTGAATACAGTAGAACCTCTCTAAACCGGACAAAAATAAACATTAAGGATGGGCGTTAACGACTGCTGTATGCTGAAAATTTCCGTATCGTTGTCAGCCTGCATCAAGCAGCCACCTGTTATGTTTATTTTCTGTTCGATCTAGAGAGGTACTACTGTATTTCGGTGGTTTGTTTGCGAGTTATTTTTTATGTTCCCAGATGTTGAAATCTTATCTGAAGGTAGTTGGTGTTTTGCATGATTTATGTAAATATTTCAAACGCAATTTCCAAATCTGAAGTACAACACATTCAAGGCATAAGTCGATCAGTGTCAAGAAATATTGATTTTCCGAAAAACATTATATAAATATATTGATGTAAATATATACAAAAATAAGTTTGGAATTAGTTAAATATTGGAATCTAACAAACATTACAAGTAGATAATCAAGAATGTTTGTATTGTTTTACATGCTATAATGGTATACTCAGATCTTTTGAACAACTTCAGATCATCTGAAATTGTTCATAGATTTTGAAATGGGAGGAAAACAAAGAGTACATGTAAATATATTCCTGATGGAAATTTTACTGTAGACAATGGCAAGAAAAAGTACAAAACAGCAAATAAACATATATTGCAAGTAAAGCATCTGTTTGAATGTAATAAAAAATGTAATCAAATGTTAAATCGAAACATGGTTGTATTTCCACTTTTACCCGATTTTTGTAAAACCTCTGTTGAACAGCCATTCAGATGTTAATTGACAATTCCTTATGATAGGTAGAACTTGAATGCAAATTGACAACCCTTTTCGTTGCATTAGGCTGTCACTGTAATCATAGGTCATCATGGTTAAAAACAAGTGGCTGTTCAATAAAGGTTATTGAAACATTAAATGGAATCATGAATAGTAACTCTTACATCTAAACTAAATAGCTACACTACATATGATACAGAAACATTGACAGGCAAACCATATTTCAATAATAATGTTCAGATATGCTATAGTTTTCAACTTTAAAGTGGAAGTCCCTACAATGATCGCATATTTTCAAGAATAGCATAACACTTGGTATTTGTTATGCTCTATCATTATTATGAAGGTTCCCAATTTGAACTTATTTCGAAAACCGATTTCATCAATACTGATCATTTTTGTTCTACAACACAATATTATCGGCCTTTTCCGTTAAGGTTTTCCGTGTTTTGCCGATGATCACCCGATCCCTCCATTGTTTACGTAATAGCTTTCTCGGAATATACAATATACTACTTTTCAGCATGTAAACAAATGAGTTTTGTATATTTTAAGTGTTTATGAAACGCATCAAATGTAGGGACATCCCGTTTAAGACATTGCAGGGTTTCACAATTTGGAACAAGAGAACCATGATGGTCCTAAATCGCTCACCTGGTTTCTATACACTTATGCATACACTGTATTTCTATGTAAAAATTAGTCGGCTTCAGATTCGGGCCAAAATGAAACCAAGGGCCAAAATTTTAGGCCTGGATGTTACAATTTGAACAATAAAGGAACATTAGGTGATGCTTCATATAAATTTCAAGTCTGGGCCTTACAATTTCACAGAAGGAGATTTCACAGAAGCCCTAGCGGGGCCATTTTGGTCCAGGTCTCATAATTTGAACAATCTTAGTAGAAACCATTAGTTGATACTACATACCAATTTTCTAGGCCTTACAGTTTCGGAGTAGAAGATTTTTAAAGACTTACCAATAAACAAGAGGGCCAGAATGGCCCTGAAGCGCTCACCAGACAATCAGAGGAGAAGATTTTCAAAGAGTTCACTATTTGTTTCTACTGAAAACTGCCCACCCCTGGGGCGGTGCCAATTTTGACCCCAGGGCCATAATTTATATAACTTTTGTAGAGGACCTGAACATGATACTATGTGCCAAATATGAAAGCTGAGAGCTTTCCAGTTTCAGAGAAGAAGATTTTCAAAGATTTCACTATTTGTTTCTATTGAAAACTGCCCAACACTGGTGCGGGGCCAATTTTGATACCCGGGACCATAATTTATATAACTTTTGTATAGGACCTGAACATGATGCTATGTGCCAAATATGAAAGCTGAGAGCTTTCCAGTTTCAGAGAAGAAGATTTTCAAAGATTTCACTATTTGTTTCTACTGAAAACTGCCCACCCCTGGGGCGGTGCCAAATTTGACCCCAGGTCCATAATTTATATAAATTTTGTAGAGGACCTGAACATGATGCTCTGTGACAAATATGAAAGCTGAGAGCTTTCCAGTTTCAGAGGAGAATATTTTCAAAGTTTTCACTCTTTGTTTCTACTGAAAACTGCCCACCGCTGGGGCGGGGCCAATTTTGACCCCAGGGCCATAATTTATATAACTTTTGTAGAGGACCTGAAGATGATAATATCTCAAAATATGAAAGCTGAGAGCCTTCAAGTTTCAGAGATGAAGATTTTCAAAGATTTCACTATTTGTTTCTATTGAAAACTGCCCACCCCTGGGGCGGGGCCAATTTTGACCCCAGGGCCATAATTTATATAACTTTTGCAGAGTACCTGAGCATGATGCTTTGTGCCAAATATGAAAGCTGAGAGCTTTCCAGTTTCAGAGATGAAGATTTTCAAAGATTTCACTATTTGTTTCTACTGAAAACTGCCCACCCCTGGGTCAGTGCCAATTTTGACCCCAGGGCCATAATTTATATAACTTTTGTAGAGGACCTGAACATGATACTATGTGCAAAATATGAAAGCTGAAAACCTTCTGGTTTCAGAGGAGAAGATTTTCAAAGTTTTACTATATGTTTCTATTGAAAACAAGACACCCCTAGGGCGGGCCAAATTTCACCCCAGTGCCATAATTTATATAACTTTTTAGAGGACCTGAGCATGATGCTGTGTGCCAAATATGAAAGCTGAGAGCTTTCCAGTTTCAGAGATGAAGATTTTCAAAGATTTCACTATTTGTTTCTACTGAAAACTGCCCACCCCTGGGGCGGGGCCAATTTTGACCCCAGGGCCATAATTTATATCCCTTTTTGTAGAGGACCTGAATATGACGATATGTGCCAAATATGAAAGCTGGGAGCCTTCCAGTTTCAGAAAAGAAGATTTATAAGATTTCACTATTTGTTTCTATTGAATCTGCCCACCCCTGGGGCGGGGCCCAAAGATTTCACTATTTGTTTCTACTGAAAACAGCCCACCCCTGGGGCGGGGCCAATTTTGACCCCAGGGCCATAATTTATATAACTTGTAGAGGACCTGAACATGATACTATGTGCCAAATATGAAAGCTAAGAACCTTCTGGTTTCAGAGGAGAAGATTTTCAAAGGTTCAAATTGTTGACGACTGACGACGGACAACGCACGTCGACGGACATCAGGCAATCACAAAAGGTACCCTGAGCACTTTGTGCTTTGGTGAGCTTAAAACTGATGAGCCATGGGGTGGGGCCATTTTTGGCCCTGGGGTCACAATTTGAACAATCTTGGTAGAAAATCAATAGACTATGCTACATACCAAATATCAAAGGTATAGGCCTTACAGTTTTAGAGTAGAAGATTTTTAAAGATTTTCCTATGAAAAACTGATAAGCTCGGGGCAGGGCCAGTTTTAGTCCAGGAATCATAATTTGAACAATCTTTGTAGAGGACTATTAGATGATGCTACATACCAAATATCAAGGCCTTAAGGTTTCATCAGAAGATTTTTAAAGATTTTCCTATGAAAAAAACCATTGTGATAAATAGAGCATTTGCTCCTAAAGGAGCAAATGCTCTATTTATCATAATGGTTCACAAAGTGACTTTTACTGAGTTGTCAAAAGTCGTCAATATGCGGGAAAGGGTTAAGTGTATGTTAGGCAAATTATTGCAACAAAACCATGTGCTGAAGAAAGAGCAAACAAGTTTTTCAGAAAAATGATGTTGCAGCAACTCAATAGAATTAAGTTACAATCTAGTTACAATCTTTTATCCCATTCCCTGATATGTTATTTTCGATTCAACCTCTATGAACAAATCTACTGAAAAGAAGCACTTACAAGAAAAACAGTAGATTTTAAACCATTGTGATAAATAGAGCATTTGCTCCTTTGCTCTATTTATCACAATGGTTTAAAAAAGTGACTTTAACATACATGCATGCATCAAAATGCATCAATATGAGAGAATGGGTTAAGGATGAAGCAAAACTAGTCTTGACATTAAGTAATTAAAATATCTTCCTTTTCAATCTAATTATATATACTATTGCATTAAACATGTTACATATTTATATAAATACACTATATACATTGACATACTATGTTATACAATGATGATCCATGTTATCCCTTGTTCATAAACATACAATGTTTATCAGAAACTATGATCAATTTGAAGTTTTACTTAACCCTTTCCTACATAAATACGCCTTTCTACGCCTCTGTTAAAGTAACTTTTGGAAACTACATGTATTGTGATAAATAGAGCATTAATTGCTCCTTGGGAACAAAATTAATGCTCTATTTTACAATTTATCACAATGGTTTCAGAATTACAAAATTCTAAAAAAAATATTTTCTCTAGTTGATGCTCCTTTTCGGTAGATTTATTCAAGGAGGTTGGATCTAAAAATAGCCTATGAGGGAATGGGTTAAGAAAAATTCATTCTGGTCCACATTATCAAGCACTTCACTGCCACAGCCTGAATTGTATATTCTGATCTACAGTACTTTAATTAGCAGACAGAGTAGACCTTAGTCAATAAGTTATCATAGGGGCTGTATGATACTGATGTACCCTTTTTGTAAAGACTTAAAAGGGGTGTAAATGTTTAAAGGATAAGGTTACCAAATTTTACTGACATTACATAGCATCATACATTAAAAACAAGATTCAAGGATTGGTGAAGCACCAGGGTCTATAAACCAATGCCCTTTTCAACAAAAATTACTGTGCCTTCATTGGACCCTAGGGGATACACTAGTTAAAGGGACATTCAAAAATGATTAAAAGAGATATTCAGCTCTTATATATATGTATATTGCCATCTGGTTGTCAGTCCTCTTCCTTGTACATGTATACCACTCATGAATACTGTGTTAAATACTCCATAAATACGCAGGGTTGAGCGGTAAATACTGGCCATTCTACACCATTGCAAACAGGGTAGACCCACACCAGATAGCTCCTATACAGAGCTCCAGATAAGATGCACCAATTACATGTTCAGGAATAACTCCTTTATTTCTCCACCAAACCTTATACTATGACCTATCTTCAGAAATTTTCTCGAAGAGACAATTCTATAAAGTGGTCACAGTGTAGGGTTTGGTGGAGAAATGACAATTAAATTAGTATTTGGAAACACACCCTTATCTGTAGCTATATGCCTATAGGAGTTGTCTGATCAGGGTATGTTCTGTTTGCTTATGACATAATATACATCTGGCTCTACAGTTTCTGTTATGGCCAAAAATGCCTCTCTTAATAATGCCATTGCAAAAACTCAACTCATTAATATTCATGATGTCATTATTTCTAACATGAATATTTATGGAGTAAAGACTTAACTGCTATGATCAAAATTTGATCACTATGACATGTCAACTGTGGTTTTTAACAAACTGAGCATCATCTTAATGGGGGATGACCAACAAATACTGGCTGCTTGTGTCCAAAGTAGTTCAGAAGGTTCATTCATTTTTGTTGCTCATTTTACAAAACTTCAGCATAGCTTCTGATAGTCCTTTCTGCTTTTTGATATGTCCAAGTTGTTGAAAAGCATCAAGCTTCAGAGTACTGCCCATCTCTCTCAGCATGTCTAACATATATTCTACTTTCCGTTTAGAATCACCATCATACCGTCTTTGACCAAATTGTTTTGCAATTAACTGGTACATGTGAAAAAGTGGTGACTCGAAAGGGACTTGAACCCAGGGCCTTTGACTTACCATGCCAACACTCTACCTACTGTGCTGTCAAGGTCACACAGTCTAAAGCTTTTCAATGTTCCACCACAATCTTTAACCATTTAATGTTCCATCTGGAGATCAGCAAACACTGGCTGCTTGTAGTTCAGTAGATTTTAATAATTCATATATCACAAAGTCAGCACCAGTTGATCAAGCTTTTCATACATGTACTTAGATGAGTATTGGGAAGTCTTGTCTGGATGTTGATAAAAATGTTTCATCGATTCGCTCTTTGTCAATAAAGCAATATTATTCTCCGTTTTTGTGGCAATTAAAGCAACGTGGGCTCTGTTAGAAAACTGGTATGTCAGGTTCATGATTGTTTGGAATCTTGTTGAAATTACTGTCCCCTGCAAATAAAATTATTTTTTATGATTAAAATATATTTCTTAACCCCCTATACCATAAATATTCATATAACAAATAAATACATGTAGAGGTTATTTCATAGGTGACTAGGGCCTCAGCGATATTGGCATGTCACCTTGAGATTGGCTCTAGGGCTTAAACACGAGGGACTACAGGTATATCAAGGTAAGGGACTATATCACTCTGCGGTCCTAGTCACCTGTGTAACAACCTGTTTATTACATTTGTGGATAAAAAGGGATCTACCAGGTGCAATAGTTTCTCAAAGGATTGAAAGAATCAGACGGTAATGACTATTCTGACGTCAGTTGGATAACGTCAAAATGACAGGGTTTTTTTATTATTAAAAATGGGCATTGCAAAGAGCGGCAAGTGTGCACTTTTTATTTACCTGTATGTGTACCGGACATGTAAATAATCTGAATTGAATCGGGCGAGGATTCAGGATTGTCTTTGTAAAAGCCAGGATTTGGGGACTAATCGGTATGTGTATGAGCACTTGGACAACATTTGCATCATTTATAATGATTATAGCAAAATTAGACCTTTTATCGCTTATTGGGGTTCTGTTGCTATAGACAATAGATTTAGAATGTTATCTTGGCAGCTGGCACAAAATCAGTTATTGGCCCCGTCGCTAGGTCTGTATTGGCCTGCTCAGACAACACCACTCCATTTTTCAAATTATATTGGACCATTTTTAACGTAAAAATGTTACTATTTATAGTAACAAATATAATAAATAGAGGTTATTACACGGGATGACTAGGGCCTCAACGTGATATTGTCCCGCCACCTTGATATTGGCCTAAGGGCCTAAGCCTGAGGGTCTATATCAAGTTAAGGGCCAATATCACGCCGCGGTACAAGCCAGCCGTGTAATAACCTGTTTATTACATTTGTAAAACATTGATGAACATTTTAGCAGATCAGATATAGAGCAGACAGTATTTCTCAGCATGAAAACGGTGTTAAAAACTCAACTGAGGGAATGGCGCTATCCTGACATCATTTGGATGACGTCAAATTGACGGTTTTACACTATCCGAACAATGGGCGATGGAACTAGCGACTAGATGTCACTTTAGTGGTATGTGCACGGTGCATTTGAATAAATCTGAATCAAATCCGGCGAGGATCGTGGTTTGGAAATTGGGGCTTATCGGTACATGTACGAGCACTTCGACAACATTTGCAGCATTGGAGCAGAATAAGAATCAGTTATTGGCCCGTCGCTAGGTCCGTACATGCCCGCTCGGAGAATTCCACTTTAGACTGATATTGGACCATTTTGAGTGTTAAAATGATACTATTTATACATGTAGTAACAAATGTAATAATTACATTTATACTGGATATTAACTGAATGTTTATAATGGCACTATGAACAATTCTGTTTTAATCATACTAGAAACTGTAGAATCGTCTAATCTTTATTATTTCATAAGCAAACAAAGCAGACCCTGATCAGAGAGCTCTTATAGACACTGTCTGATATGGATAGATGCTGTTTGCAAAGGCATTAACCCTTTCTCTCAAATAAAATTCATTTGCAAACAGAGTAGACCCAGATCAGGTTCTTCTCTCATTGCTAACCGAATTCAATAGACCTTTTCCTTTACTTTCCAAAATGTCTACAATGTTCCACCTTCCATATTTCATTACTATTTTGTTCATGAATATTCAGTAGGTATTGAAATTTGATATAAACATAGAACTGGGAAAGGGTTAAGAGGTCTATTAATGGAGTATGTATCAGTAAATGACTATAAAACATTTTACATTTAAAATTGTACAGATCATTCACCTTTTTTCACAAGTGCATATTACCAGGATAACAACAATATAGAAAGGCTTTGTACAATCCTTCTTCAGATTTCACTATGTCGATAATTTAAGCCTTTCTCTGTTTAAAATTAAATTTAACCTTTTCCCTCATATAGACACATTTTCACGCATCTGCAAACAGAGTATAGGAGCTGTCTGATCAGGGTCGGCTCCGTTTACTTATGGTGTAATAAAACTCCCAACCAATATAGATCTGATTCAACAGCTTCTGTCTCGGCCAGAATCTCATGTGTTCATATACCATTATAAAAACTAATCTTATTAATATTCATGACATCATTATTTCTTACATGAATACATTGTACACAACAGAGAAAGGGTTATGGATTAATAATGGCATATTGATATTATTAGATCAATTTTTAAAATTGCATTTTAACAAATGACATTTTGGTATAGACAGAAACTGTAGGTAGTGTTTCATAATCGACTGATTGTCTTAATCGATCATCGGATATAATCAGACAGACCACTTCAATTAATCATCGATTATACAATCGAAATGAGAAATTTCAATTTTGAGTACAAATTTAGTAACGAAAATCTTAAAATTGACAATAAAAAACCAACAGATTTTATGTTTTTGATTTTAATTGCACATCTGAAGATAAATACATACATTACTAATGTAGTAATGTGTTTTCATACATTTTATATCAGAAACAATATAGCTATTTTAGATAAAATATAATAATTTTTTTATTTCTATTAATCGATTATTTGATTTTGTAATCGATTATCTATTAAATGAGCACTTTCGATCAATCATCGGAAATAACTGATCATCGATTAAACACGAACTGTAGGAACATAGAATCTGATCTGTATAACACCATAAACAAACGGAGCAGACCCTGATCAGACAGCTCAAATAGGAGGGCTCCGCGCCATCTGATAAGGGTTTACCTTGTTTACAAATGCGTGAAAATGCGTTTATATGAGGGTAGGGGCTATGCTGAACTGTCAGTGGGGCACTACAACAGATGAGACAGAGATTAGGGGCTATGCTGAACTGTCAGTGGGGCACTACAACAGATGAGACAGAGATGTACTAACTACTCTCATCAGAATCTGTACTGTTTGCCATATACTTATTTATATTATTTCATTCATGAGCAATCAAACCAGACCCTGATCAGATGAGATCCCAGGTCGTTTCGGACCCAATCTGTTTCGGCCTTGGTTGTATTGGCCTTGGTCGTTTCGGCCACAATTGGGGCCGAAACGACCAAGGATTACGTGGAATATATCAGCAATGGACATCAAATTTTATTTAAGCAAAATCTGTTCTTTGTTTCAGAAAATTGACAATTGACAAGAAATAAAGAAAGCGAAGATTGCAATATCCAGTCAGATTGAATAGTTCCTATAATTATGTCAGAAATGTTTGTGTAGTACTATTGCACTTAGTTGTTCCTCAACCAGCCCCATCTGTTTCTACCTTATATGAAGCAAATAAACCCATGAGAATAAAGTGTTTAACTTTAATATTTGCTAAAAAAATGCTGCAAATACTGCAAATTGCTTAAGTTTGTAATTATATAATGTTTTTGTAAACTCTTATTGAAATATTTTGTTGAATCCACGAAATAGACTAAAATAACGTTTCTCATTATCAAGCAACAAGGCCGAAACGACCAATGCCGAAACGGATTGGGTCCGAAACGACTAAGGACCGAAAGGGATTGGGTCCGAAACGTCCCGACTCCCATCATCGGTTTGCAAAAACGTAGAAAGGCATAATTTATGGAGGAATGTAGCCGAAGGGGTTTAATTTAAAGTCTCTAGGGGGGTTAATGAGTTAAAACTAAAATATAAAATAGCTCAGGCGCTGCAAATCTTCTTATCTACATGACAGACATTGTTTTAACTCGGGGATTCACCGATAATCGTGTCACGAGTGATTCTGTTAGATAATTATTTTCTTCTTGAAAGTCATAGCAGAACTATTAATAGATACTATTGTATCTTCATGTACTTACGATATTCGAGCTCGTCCAAAATGCGGGTCTGGTAAAAGAAATTCTGTGTAAAGTCAATTCTACACTCGCTTTGTTGATGGCTGACATGTCACGTGATATTCAAAATGGCGGCGACCAATTAATCAAAAATAAATTCGTGTATAAGTGTGCATAAAAAAACCGATATAATAAATATCGCCTCATTTGAACAATATTCGTCATTTTTGTTGAAGAAATAATCCAATACAGTAAATGCTTGTCTTAAAACGCGGTCCACATTCGTACTTTTTGTAATAAATTGAGCTAAATACCGAACTACATTGAAAGTTTGAGTAAATCGTTTTGTGAGGCCCGGCTGATTTACTGTCGCAGATTCGGTAGAATTAGTGTCTGTGTTATCACACAGACACTAATTAGTACAGGAACTCCTGTGAGGGCAAGGGTTAACCCATTACCTCATAGGCTATTTTTAGATACAACCTCTTTGAATAAATATAACGAAAAGGAGCATTAGCTAGAGAAAAGGAAAGTTTTAGAATTTTGTAATTTGAAACCATCACAATGGTTTCACAAAGTGACAATACATGCTCTATTTATCACAATGGTTTCACAAAGTGACTATACAGAGTTGTCAATATGAGGGAATGGGTTAACCTACCACTTACTGATTAACCCTTTCCTCCATGAATATTCATGTAAGAAATAATAATGTCATAAATATGAATTAGATTAATTTGTAGTAATAACACATTGACACCGGAATTTTTGGCCATGGGAGAACCAGTAGAATCATATCTATATTATATCATAAGCAAACAGAGCAGACCCTGATCAGACGGTTTCTATAGGCGCCATCTGATCTGGGTCTACTCTGTTTGCAAAGGTGTAGAAAGGTGTATTTTTGTTACATATTTTCCAAAACTCTTATTCATGACCTACTCATTTCTATTTTCCAGAGATCTGTCAGAGTCCCAGATATCCGTGCATCCTACTCGGCCAGTATCCAGTATACCTATAGGTACAATGGTGAGACAGCGCCCCAACAGTACCAGAATACCCCCGGGAGGACGGGGGCGGGGCTCCATCAGACTGGCACCCATACCACATGACAGATCGAAAACTCCAAGTGTGGTAAGACAGAAAAAGCCTTTAGCAGATGAGACAATTTTCATTTGTTTAACCCTTTCCTCCATAATCATGCCTTTCTATGCCTCTGTAAAAGTCACTTTTTGAAACCATTGTGATAAGTAGAGCATTTGGTCCTAAGGAGCAAATGCTCTATTTATCACAATGGTTTCAGAACTACAAAATTCTAAAATTTACCTTTTCTCTAGTTAATGCTCCTTTTGGGTAGATTTATTCAAAGAGATTGGATCTAATAATAGCCTAGGAGGGAATGGGTTAACCCTTTATCTCATGAATATTTATACAAGAATTCATGACTTCATGCAGTTTCATTAAACCTTTTCTCTATGAATATTCATGCAAGAAATAATGATGTCATGAATATTAATTAGATTAATTTGTTATAATAGCACATGGGCACAGGATGTTTTGGCAATGGCAGAAACTGTAGAGTCATATCTATATTGTATCATAAGCAAACAGAGCAGACCCTGATCAGACGGCTCATGTAGGAGCCGTCTGATCTGGGTCTACTCTGTTTGCAAAGGCGTAATTATGGAGTAAAGGGTTAAATGATTTTTTATAATGTCCAATGAACGAGGGAATATTTAGCCGTTTCAGAAACTGTAGAGTCAAACCTATATAATTCCATAAGCAAACAGAGCAGACCCAGATCAGATGGCTCCTACAGGAGCTTTCTGGTCCTGGTCTAACCTGTTTTAAAGATGTGAAAAGCCGTAAAGTGTTAACTCTTTTGCATAGTAAGTAAATATCACAAGCAATTTTTTATGTCTGCTATACACTCTTCAAGCAGATTTTCTCCACTGTTTTTCAAAAACCGTGGGTCCATGCTTATAAAAACTTTTAGTTGAGTCTGAGTTCATTCTCAAGCTTTTGATTGGTCAGATTTGAGTTCTCAAGCTTTTGATTGGTCAGATTTGAGCCAAAGGCTCAAATCTGACCAATCAAAAACTTGAGAACGAACTCGGACTCAACTATAAGTTTTATAAGCATGGACCCAGAATGTGAAACAATTTTGATTCTGATGAGATCCCATGTTGCTGTGCCTCTAGATGCAAACTGTAACACACAGTTCCCTCTTATTGACGCCTTTTGATGCATCTGCAAAAGTCACCTAATGAAACAATTGTGATAAATAGAGCATTTGCTCCAATAGGAGCAAATGCTCTTTTTATCACAATTGTTTCAAACTACAAAATTCTAAATTTTTCCATTTCTCTAGTGAATGCGCCTTTTCGGTAGATTTATGCAAAGAGGTTGGATCTAAAAATAGCCTATGGGGGAATGGGTTAAACAACATCTCTTTTGAAACAACCATTCAAGTTTGCTCCATAAATTGTAGTTACATTATTGTTGCACTATGCACTTGATATGAGACCATCTATGTGTTTCATGACAGGATGAGGATCGAGGTCCAGGTGCTTTGCTAGTGCGGAAGATAAATCCTCCAGGTCTCGGTCGATTGTCATCTCCTCCATATAACACCAGGAATGGTGCACTGCCACCAATTGGTACACCAATGGAGCTTGAACCCAGTTCACGATATCAAATACAGGTAAAACTAAATACCAGATTTCCTAAATTTAGATATATGCTGACTTTAAGTGTAGTGCTGTTCGTTACCGTATTTTAAATAATATGATGTTGCTTTGCAAGTTCTAATTTTAATGATGGGGCAAAGTATTGGCAGATTTTCATAATCAAGAATTTCATTATTTGTTTTCACATCGCTGAATGTTTTCTTGTGCTTTAAATGTAAGGTACTTTATTCATTTACTTGTGACCTCACATATGGCAAACATTTCACTGTAGTTTTGTAAGTAAAAGTGAATGGGCAGTAGATAGTACCAACAAGAAATGCCTCTGAGGCAATTCTAATGAGTACCGGCAAGAACAATTTTGAAGCATTTCTAATGAATACCAACAAGATTTGTCTATGAGGCAATTCTAATATAAATGAGTTTAATTTTGGACAAATTGGACATAATTGGAATTGAAAAACTGTAAGAATAGAATTCCTTTATATATGTTCAAGGTTGATCAAAGTCAGGCATAATTAGATTTGGCATTTGCAAACAGAGTAGACCCAGATCAGAGGGCTCCTGGAGGAACCCTCTGATCAGGGTCTGCTCTGTTTATTCTGTATACCTGTAATCCTCTACCAAATTTTAGCCTTTTATATCGAATGATCTCTATATACAATGTATAGCTAAACACTTTTAAAACTCATCATTCAAACAGAGCTACAGATAAGGGTGTGTACCCAAATACTAAAATTGTCATTTATCCACCAAACCCTATACTGTGACCACTCTTTAGAATCGTCTCTTCGAGACGATTCTAAAGAGTGGTTACAGTATAGAGTTTAGTTGAGAAATAAAGGAGTTATTCTAGATTTTTATTTTTTAAATTTACGCATCCTATCTTGACCTCAGATTCAAATGATTAGATATATATCAATATGTGTACATTATTCACTAGTGACAATCTCACTCTCTGCACTTCAGCTGATCCTAGTTTATCCTGCAGAATAGCTTTGTACAAAATCCCAGTTTAGAAGGGTTTTTCCCATAGTATTGAATACAAAATAGATCATTTAAGTTATGTTTTCTATTTTTGTTGATTCTCCATAAAGCTACCGAGTCTGCAGTCTGAAACATGAAACAATGCTTAATGCTGCATTTTTGTGTTAATACAGTGTCAAAAATGCATTTTTAAACATTGTTCACCATTTTTAAAGTACATGTAGTTTTCTAAATTTTACATATGAATCCACTTCTTCACAAATATGCACATAGAGCAAATTTTAGACAAACATTTTTAGTTTTGTATCCTAAATCTCTAAATTTAGACTATTAGTGAAAATGGTCCCAGCTCAATTTGTTCCCAGCTCTTTCTTAGTATTCTACTAGAAACTGTAGTTGAAGCACTAACTCATGATATATATCATATTAACCCTTTACCTCATAGGCTATTTTTAGATCCAACCACTTTGAGTAAATCTACCGAAATCGAGCATTAAGTAGAGAAAAGGAAAAATTAAGAATTTTGTAGTTTGAAACCATTGTGATAAATAGAGCATTTGCTCCTATAGGAGCAAATGCTCTATTTATCACAATGGTTTCAACAGGTGATTTTTACAGAAGCATAGAAAGGCATATTTATGGAGGAAAGGGTTAACCCTTTACCTCATATATATATATATATATATATATATATACCTCATAAAACCTTTTCAAACAGAACAGACCGAGATCAGACAGCTCCTGTAGGAGCCATCTTATCAGGGTCTGCTCTGTTTGCTAATGAACTAATACTGATAGTATTCTACAGTTTGTGCTATAGCAAAACAATACTCTGTTCATATACCATTTTAAAAATTCAGCTAATAAATATTCATGATGTCATTAAAAGTCACATGAATATTCATGAGGTAAAGGGTTAAGAATAAGTTTGCTTTGGCCCTGATATTTAAATTTTGCCCTCATTAAATGAGCTACATCTGCAATAATATTGATTCATTGTATGTAATCATTTATGTCTTAACCTTTTACTCCATGAATATTCATGTAAGAAATAAGGACATACAGCGAAACCTCTCTTAATAACATCAAGTATTTTGTGTTAAAGGCAGGTTGTTGCTTAAAGCAAGGTGAAAGTAAAAACAGAACGCTCCTATAGGAGCGTTCTGTTTTACTTTCACCTTGCTTTAAACAGCCACCTGCCCTTATATATACCAGTTAATTAACACAATTTAATGCCCGTTATAGAGAGGTTTTACTGTATATCTATATTATATCATAAGCGCACAGAGCAGACCCTGAATAGGCAGCTCTTATAGGAGCTGTCTGATCTGGGTCTACTCTGTTTGCAAAGGTATAGAAAGGCGTATTTATGGAGGAAAGGGTTAAACCTACATTATGACTCAACTAAAGCAAAAAAAAACTGCAATTTATCAGCTTGGCAAATATCACACAGCTAAACATCTTTCAGTCTTTAACCATTTCAACACTGGATTTTGAAATGGACTATTCCAAAATTCAAACAGGTCAAGCTTACCATTCTTATTCAGGGATTCATTTAGAAAGTGCCAACCCTGATGAGAGGGCTCTTTCGGGAGCCTTCTCATCTGGATCTACACCGTTTGCAGAAGACTCTTCTGACTAGTTTCTCACATTGAAAGCGTTAATTTCCTTCATTTACAAAATCTTGTCTTCTGCAATTTCTGACCTGATATCTTTAGTTTTGCCTGTAACCCTTTCCTCCATAAATACGCCTTTTTACGCCTCTGTAAAAGTCACCCATTGAAACCATTGTGACAAATAGAGCATTTGCTCAAAGAGGCTGGATCTAAAAATAGCCTATGGAGGAAAGGGTTAATACACAGACAAAGTGTCAAACATTTTGATACTGATGATATGCCCAGATACTTGGTATCCCATCTAGACTCAAATGTTTGCTAAGGTTTTCACATACTTGCCCATAGAGTGCTGAATGTCAAGTGTTTTTTCAGAGTTTCAGATAAAGGTGCATACCCAAATACAAAAATCGTCATTTCTCCACAAACCCTATACTGTGACCCCTCTTTAGAATCATCTTGAAGAGATGATTCTAAAGAGTGGCCACAGTATAGGATTTGGTGGAGAAATAAAGGAACTATTGTTGAAAATGTTCAACTTTACGCACCTTATCTGGACCGCTGGATTTTAGTTGTGGTAGTGACTATGTTGTTATTATGTTGGATTTCCAGAAGAAGATGGTTTCCAGTCGAGCTAGCAGCGCTGTTGATAAAGATTTAAGGGTGGCGTATAAAGACCGTTATTTGAATTCTCAGGAGGCGAGACCCAGTACTACTCATGCTTTTAGGGTATACCATCAAGCATCTCTATAAATTAGAACAGCTTCTTCTGACACAGATGTGATCACATGACCCACTCTAGTCACATGCTTCTCTACTAGACTGGGCACTGTTTTTTTTCTCTCCCATGTTTATGCTCTTCAGTATCTCTGTTTCAAAGAATGACTTCCCTGGAGCATTGTTTATATGCAATGAAAATTATCTTATACTTGATGAATATTCATTTAAGGCTACCCGTTATGAATATTCATTTAATTCTAATGTTAACAAATTTGTCTGTTATCCGTCTTGCTGCCTTTATTGCTATGCTTTTTGCATCTTGTCTTTTTGTCACACTTTTGCTGGAAGGTGACACACGTGTTCCTTTTGACATGTACTCATGAAGTGTCGAGTTTACTATATATATTTTTATATCAGTATTGGTGATGAGGTCTGTATTGAGACCTATACATTTCCCTTTCCAAAAATTGAGGTTTGTGCCACACTTTAATGTTTGATAAGACCTATGTTTAGTTATTTGAATCAATAGCACTTAACGCTTTCCCTCATATAAACATGTTTTCACGCACTTGCAAACAGAGTAGACCCAGATCAGACGGCTCCTACAGGAGCCGTCTGATCTGAGTCTGCTCTGTTTGCTAATGGAATTTGAAAGATCTGTTTCTTTAAATGGCTACAATGTTCCACCTTCTTTCATGGGTGTTTAAATTTTGAATAAACAATCAGTAAAAATATTCCTGGTACAAAGAATATGAAATTGGTTGATAACAAAACTTGATTTTCCTCCACCCAGGGTTGTCATTCTTGATACAAGGATAGCATGTGAAAAGGGTTTCTTGCAATATCCCATCACAATTGCTACTCTCAGGCATGTGGTTGACAGGGCTGTACTTCCATCAATGCATGATCAAAGTCAAATGGATACTTATCTGTTATAATACCCTACATTATTGAGCACTTTCTCCCCAGGTACTACCCTGCTTCATTGTGTATTATCAAATTCATTCATTTTTACGTCCTGGTAAAACTATATTTTCAGTTTCAGTTAAAATGTTCACGAGTCCTATATTAATTAACCCTTTCCTTGTTGAACATTCATATCAGAAATAATGATATCATTAACCCATTCCGTCATATTGACGCCTTTTGATGCCTCTCTAAAAATCACTTTCTGAAACCATTGTGATAGAGCATTTGCTCCTATGGAGCAAATGCTCTATTTATCACAATGATTTCAAAACTACACATTTTTAAAAAAAATCCTTTTTCTCCAGTAACTGTTCCTTTTGGGTAGATTTATCCAAAAAGGTAGGATCTAAAAATAGCTTATCAGGCAATGGGTTAATGTTTATTAGCTGAATTATAATAGTCTACCGGTATGTACACAGAATGTTTTGGTATTGGTAGAAATTGTAGTCAGATCTGCTATAATTCCATTAGCAAAACAGAGCAGACCCTGATCAGACGGCTCCTACAGGAACCATCTGATCAGGGTCTACTATGTTTGCAAAGGCATGAAAAAGTGTGTTTATGAAGGAAAGGGTTAAGTGATTTTAATTTATTTTTCACATCTTAACAGCTGAATTTCGGAGGCTATACATTTTATTTTGGAAACTGCATTGATACTTTAGTTTGACATGTTTTCAAAAGCCATTCTTTCTGGCTGTATTTGATATGCATGACCTCTGCAGGAGTATTCGTTTCATTTATTCCCCTGCAATCTACAGTTTAAGGAGTATATAATGTGTTTTTCTTCTGTTGGTGAATTCAAATTAGCTCTTTACTCCCTGAATATTCGTGAAAGAAATAAATGTAAACATGAATGTTTTAAATGATAATCTGAATTTTTGTTATGGATTTTGAAGAAATTATTTGTTCACTGTAGCAGACACTTCAGGATCACAGCTGTATTATGTATTCATTTCTTAATCAAACAGGGC
Source organism: Azorinus chamasolen (assembly GCA_963576725.1). Lineage (NCBI taxonomy): Eukaryota > Metazoa > Mollusca > Bivalvia > Cardiida > Solecurtidae > Azorinus > Azorinus chamasolen. Next base: position 32,406,588 of record OY755236.1, read on the forward strand.
AAACCCTGATCAGACAGTTCTTACAGAAACTGTGTGATCTAGGTCAGCTCTGTTTGCAAAGATGTGAAAAGGCGTCTCTGAGGTAAAGGCTTAACGCTTTAATCCATACACCTTTTCACGCCTTTTCACGAATAGACCCAGATCAGATGGCTCCTATAGGAACATTCTGATCAGGGTCTGCTCTGTTTGCTCATGGAATAATATAGAAATAATTCTATTGTTTCTGCTATTGTCAAAGTTTCTTGTGTTCATGTTTCATTACAAAACTTAAGCTAATAAATATTCATGATGTCATAATTTCTTACATGAATATTCATGGAGTAAAGGGTTAAGGTTTCTGACTAATATTAATTGGTATTGGTATATATTCCTACTGGAAAAAAATGAATATAACAATGAATAATATAATATAATATTCATGCCAGACTCAATCCATTATGAATAATAATTATTCTTTTAAAAAAATGTAAGATAAGGAAATCCATTGCCATGGCAAAATGAAATGTGTAACATATTGGCAAACAGAGCAGAGCTTAATCAAGCAGCTATCAGATCTGGGTCTTCTCTGCTTGCAAAAGATTGAAAATGTGGGATTATCAAGCAAATGGACAGTCAATATTTGATTTAGGGTCCTTTGCAGAATAGCCTTTTTCAGCTTAACCCTTTCCTCTATGAATATTTTTGTAAGAAATGAGATGATGAATCTTAACCCTTCGCTTGCTATTCACGTCAATATACCTACCTGTAAATAGTGAAGACCCAGATGAGACAGCTCCTGCAGGAGCTGTCTCATCAGGGTCTGCACTATTTACAAGTTGATTGTGCAACCAGTGCACTCCACAGCAGTGATTGCACAGTGAAGTAATTGTCCACAGTGAAGATATATGTAATTATTCAACAGGGCATGGGTAAAGAAGACGAAATGTATTTTAAAATTCAGCTAGCAAAGGGTTAATTAAATGAATTTGTTATAATGGCACATGGACACATGTATGTTGGTTAAGGCAGAAACTGTAGAATCATATCTATAATATTATTATATCATAAGCAAACAAAGCAGACTCTGGTCAGATGGCTCCTATAGGAGCTGTCTGATCTGGGTGTACTCTGTTTGCAGAGGTGTAGAAAGGCATATTTATGGAGCAAAGGGTTAAACGTTTAGTTACTTTTCTTGTGTTTTTTTTTTCTCTTTTGTATGGCTGTTGAATTTCTTCTATATTTTCCATCATTGGCTTATTGTTTTATACCTTTTAGATTTTTTTACTTAATGAGCTGATCACAGATACAAAATTTGTCTTTTGATAACCATCCAATCTTTGTTTAAAACATTGTACCCTTTCAGTTGGAAATATTCATTTAATCAAAAAAGACGGTAAATTGTGATAGTAAAGTGATTTACGTTTATTTTTACTATACTATACTGACATGAATATCAAAAATTATAATGATTGTGATACAGTAAAACCTCACTATAACGACCACTAAATTGTGTTAATTACATGTAGTTGGTATTTTGGGCAGGTGGTTGCTTAAAGCAAGGTGAAAGTAAAACAGAACGCTCCAATAGGAGCGTTCTGTTTTACTTTCACCTTGCTTTAAGCATCCACCTGCCTTTAACACAAAATACTTGATGTAATTTAGTGGTCGCTATAGAGAGGTTTTACTGTACTGATAAAATTGATCATACAACCTATTTTTAGCTCACCTGAGCCAAAGGCTCAAGGTGAGCTATTGTGACCGCCTGTCGTCCGTCGTCCGTCTGTCCGTCTGTCCGTCTGTCCGTCTGTCCGTCTGTCCGTCCGTCTGTCCGTTCACTTTTATTTCAAATGACTTCTTCTCCTAAACCACTGGGAGGATTTCAACCAAATTTCACAGAAATGTACCTTAGGATGTCCTCTATCAGTTTTGTTAAAATCATGACCCCCGGGCAAAAAATGGCCCCGCCCCACTACTTTTACAGGGTTTTTTTTTAAATCTTTAAAAATCTTCTTCTCTGAAACCACAATTTCTAGAGCTTTGATATTTGGTATATAGCATCATCTAATGGTCCTTTACCAAGTTTGTTAAAATGATGACCCCCGGGCCAAAAATGGCCCTGCCCTGGGGCTTGTAGTTTTTACATAGACTTATATAGGGAAACCTTTAAAAATCTTTTTGTCTGAAACCACATAATCTAGAGCTAAGATATTTGGTATGAAGCATCACCTAATATACCACTACAAGGTGTGTTCAAATAATGACCCCTGGGCCATAAATGGTCTCACCCTGGGGTTTTATGCTACTTAACATCAGAATCTGTAACACTTAAAAGGTAATTTCCTCACAGTTATTTCCCTTGTCCCATCAGCATAGCCATAAGGGACAAAGGGAGATAACTGCATTGGATTGCTAGTATCATTCTATTTATAACTATTTATAATAAAATGTTGAAGGTGAATCAGTGTAGCTGTTTTAGAAGGCATAGAAACATCTATCAAATTCCATTAGCAAATAACAGACCTTGATCCTATAGGAGCCACCTTATCTGGGTCTACTCTGTTTGCAGATGCATGAAAACAAGTTTACATGAGAGAAATTAAGGGTTAAATAAACAACTCCAGATCTGCAGACCAGCAGCAGGTCAAAGTTACAGCTGCTTGGCAGTAAAATCTCTCCAGGTCAATGCTGACTCTTAACTCTTTGCATGCTAGTGGTGAAACTGTGATTACCTATGCAAACAGTTTGGATCCAGATGAGAGGCCGCATACTGCGGCGTCTCATCAGGATCCAAACTGTTTGTCATCTTAACCATATTTTTGCAAAAAAATGAAAGTAAGTTTATTTTAAGAATTGAAGCAGATGACAATAACTTTTTGTTGCAGACGAAACATTAAAGGCATTTTGACCCATTAACCCCAGTGTGTATTGTGAGTGATGTTAAATGGTGTCTTCCAATGTCTCTCAAATTAGATGTGAGAGATATAGGAAAGTAACAATTCAGGCAATCAAGGAAAATGATCACCATCTAGACTTTTGATCTGGGTCCAAACCCAACTGATGTAAGTCATGGTAATGTTTAAGAAAACTGTGAAAACATGATTATGAAATGGCCCAACTGATATAAGTCATGGTAATTCTTAAGAAAACATGATAATGCATTCATGGTAATTCTTAAGAAAACATGATAATGCATTTGCCCCCCCCCCCCCCCCCCCCCCCTTAACAATGATAGGTTAAACTTACTACTGTGGATTAAGTCTGCTGCCCCAAAAAGCATCTTAAATATTACTTTTTCATAAAATTTGATGACAACACATTAAAAAGTTCTAAAATGTCTGAATCTTGTATGATATTAATGAAATAACTAAGTAAATATAACTTCATTATAACAGTAGAGGTAACTCTTCTCAATTTCAATTGTTAAAAATACTAATGACCCGTTTAATTGAATTATCTTCAGATATTCACACCTAGAGCTAGAATTATTTCTAAACACCTATTAACCCTTAACCTGTTTGCTTTGACAAAAATTGATCTGGGACCACTCTTGTTTGCTAATGCTTAAAAAAAATTTATTGCCATAAATAGAAGTTTTACCTTTGAAAAAAACTGTAAAATCAAATCTATATCTTGTCAAATGTAAAAAGAGCAGACCCTGATCAGACAGCTTCTATAGCAGCCGTCTGATCTAGTCTACTCTTATTTTTAATGTGTAAAACACATTATTTCTCTGAAGAGAAGTTTTTGCTTTGACAAAAACTGTAGAATCCGATCTATATTGTGTCAAAAGAAACAGAGAAGACCCAGATCAGACAGCTTCCGTAGGAGTCGTCTGATCTGAGTCTACTCTGTTTGCTAATGCATAAAAACAGCTTTATATGAGGGAAAGGGTTAAACGATTTTTAAAGATATTCTTATTGGTCATTTCACACAAAAACTGGCATTATGTACTGCCTAGCACTCTATTTGCCTATATACCTGGGTCAAGGTATAATTGCATAGCTTTATTGAAGTCATTTGAATTTCTCAAAGACCAGTTTTAGGCATTTTGAGCTAAGGCAAAAATGGCACAAGTTGTACTCAGGTGAGCGATATAGGGCCAATGGCCCTCTTGTTTCATATTTCTATCATTTTTCAGGTTTAGGTTGTACAGAAGAACTTCTGTAAAGTGACCACTTAATGAATAAACATTTAACAGCAGGTGGTTTTTTAACCCTTTACTCCATGAATATTCATCGAAGATTTAATGACGTCATGAATATTAATTAGATTAATTTTCTATAAGAGCACATGGACACAGGAAGTGTTGGCCATGGCAGAAACTGCAGAATCATATCTGTATTATATCATAAGCAAACAGAGCAGACCCTGATCAGACAGCTTCTGTAGGAACCGTCTGATCTGGGTCTACTCTGTTTGCAAAGGTGTAGAAAGGTGTATTTATGGAGTAAAGGGTTAATGTAGATCAAATGTAATGCAGAAATAAATTCCATCTTGCATGAGCCTTTCTTATTCCTATTAGCGTACAGGTCTGCATTTGCAAATAGTGTAGACCCATATGAGACAGCTCCTAGAGGATCTATCTCAGATGGGTCTGTACTATTTGCGATTAAGATTTAGTGGCTACAATTGATCCAACTTCAGAATTATTCAGCTAATTAATATTCATAGTGGATGGATTTAAATTTGAATATTCAGCATGAGAAGGGTTATATAAGGTGCTACCTGTGGTAAAAGACCCAGAATTATTTGTTTGAGTGGTTGTTATAGAGAAGTTTTACTGTCATCTGTTTATCAAGAGCTTAGCGCAAACTTATTGTATTCTAGAAACCTTTCAATGCTATTTTTTCAGAGTACAATCAGTTTTTAACTGTCAAGTCCACTTAGTATGAAAGGCTTAACCCTTTCCTTCACATAAAGTCCCTTTCACACATTTGCAAACAGGGTAGACCCAGATCAGATGGCTCCTATGGGAGCCATCTGATCAGGGTCTGCTCTGTTTGCTAATCAATGGAGAGGGGAGGTGGAGTGTATGAATACTTTAAGAGTACAATAGTTTGTAGTAGGCCCTTGTATTGCTTCACCAACTAACAATTCTTCCTTTGTATACCTCTTAGCATGATAAAGGTTTATTCTTAATGGCCAACACAGCAGTCTAGATAGGATGCGAACATTTAAACATTTTAAAGAACATTTCCTTTATTTCTCCAACAAGCCCTATACTGTGACCACTCTTTAGAATCGTCTCTTCGAGACGATTCTGAAGAGTGGTCACAGTGAAGGGTTCGGTGGAGAAATGACGATTTTAGTATTTTGGTACACACCTTTATCTGTAGCTCTGCCAAGAACATTGAGCTGGAAAAGATTAAGAAGCTTAGCATCTCTTAAGGATTAGATCGATATTGGTAGGCACTTTGATCATGTATATCAATAGAATGGATGAAAAAGTTTAAATTTGATGGCTATAACTATTTAGAGTGCTAAGAGAGAAGTTTGCCGTGTGGGCTTGAGTGTTTCTGTGTGCCTGTCGTTCCTTGCTTGTGTGTGACATATACGGGTTTCTGGGTTTAGAAGTAAAATTGCACACAAGTTTGATATATTTTTCATTTATTGTCTTTTTTATCATGTTTTCTTTTTCCCTTGCCTTGATTTACATCTCTTTTTTTCTAGATAAAACAGACCTCTGTTTAAATGCAATTTTAATACATACATTACAACATTTATACAATGTGTACAAGTTTGACATATTTCAAATTATTTTGGCAAAAAGTAATATGAATAATACATGGATTTTGATTATTTACTTTTCAACTTATATCGTTCTTGATTAAATTTTAGAGTATTTGATATTATTTTGAGGAAAGCGTGTTCCAGTTTTGTGGTACTTGTCAAATGATACATGATTCTCTTTGATACCCTTCATGTGGAGATACATGTGTTTGTGTCAAAGTAGGATAGCTTTTAGTAAAATTTCTTGCAAAACTTGCCAAATTCATATTTCCTTTACCCTTTATTTCTCCTTTGTAAACAGAGTAGACTCAGATCAGATCTGGCTGTACAAGCCGTCTGTTCAGGGTCTGAACCTGCAGTTTCTGCCATTTCCAAAATTTCCTGTGTTGATGTTCCTTTATAAAAAATCATTAAATTAATATTCATGGTGTCATAATTTTTTACATGAAAGTTTATTGAGTAAAGGGTTAACCCTTACAGTGCGGGACCCGAGTCACTAATGTCCTTTGCAAACAGTGTAGACCCAGATGAGAGGGCTCCTAGAAGAGCCCTCTCATCAGCGTCTGCACTGTTTGTCATGTTACACTTAAGCTTGACCTGTTTGAATTTCGGAATAGTCCATTTGAAAACTTAGGGTTGTAAGGGTTAAGCTGTAATAAATGTTTTGATTGTCTTGGGGAAATATTTTGAGTATATATGAGTATCTGTAAAGTTTGATCCCTTATTCCCATTGAATCAAGTTTGTTATTTTCCCTTTTACTTTTGAACTTTTGACCTCAATTCCTGTGGTTTTTATACCAGTCTTCCTCAAATTCCTGTGGTTTTTATACCAGTCTTCCTCAAATTCCTGTGGTTTTTATACCATTCTTCCATATTACAATGACCTTGTGTAAAATGACATTGTCTTAAACCTAAGAATATACCTCAAAACCTCCTTGCCAAAATAGGTTTGTGTTTAAAGGTACACCATCTAAACAATTGATTTCAGAGACATTTGGGAACTAATATTTTATAAATTATCACAATGTGACAGCAAATTTTAGAAAAGATAAATAACCATACTGTTTTTGTCCATTTCATTTGAGAGATTGATCTTGTACCTTCATACTTTTATAAAATACAATTTGACAATTTTGTGTGATAAAATACAATTTGACAATTTTGTGTATCTAATTGTTTTAGTTGGTATACCTTTAATTCAGTTTGGTTACCACCCTGCGTCCTTATTGATATGATACAGGCAATAGTTTCTGAATGTGTTGCTTCTTTGTTGCAGTCTGAGACGCCTCAGAACATGAGTCGACGGGCATCTACACCATTTAATTCAAGTGCATTTAACCAGCCTGCATCAAGAAACTCGTATGTCGGTAAGTTAACAGTAAGAGATAGAGAGAGCTGTAGATAGCAGGAGTGCAGTAAAACTTGCCTATAGCAACTACAGTAAAACCCCTCTAATGCGACCACTTAATGAATAAACATGGCTGTCTTTATAAAGAGGTGGTTGTTTAATGCATGACACAAGTAATGCAGAAAGCTTTCTGCATTACTTTTGTCCTGCATTAAGCTACCACCTGCATTTAGTACCCAGAATTATACCTCTTTTAGGTGGTCGCATTAGAGGGGTTTTACTGTATATAGTTATAAGGGTCCTGCATTGAAAATGCAGGACATTTGATGTAACTAAGGTCCATCCAATGCATGCAATACTTTTTAAGTTATTCCCCTTTGTTCTGATTTCACTCCAGCATATTAACAGTTTTTGTGTCAGTTGCGAGCAGGTGACGTGTTCCTCCGAACACTCTTGTACTATATATCATTTCACAAGCAGAACAGACACTGATCAGACTGCTTCTACATGAGTCATCAGATGAGGATCTCCTTTGTTTTTAAAGACATTAACACTTTACTCCATAAATACGCCTTTCTATGCTTTTGCAAACACAGTAGACCCAGATCAGACGGCTCCTATAGGAGTTGTCTGATCAAGGTGTGCTCTGTTCGGTCATGGATTTAAACAGATCTGAATCTCTATTTTTTGCCATGACTAAACTGTTCTGTGCCACATATGCCATTAATAATAATCTAGTTTATATTTATGACTTCGTTATTTCTTTAATTATTACTCATGGAGTAAAGGGTTAAAAGGTGTATGTATGATGTATGATATTAGACATTTGATTTAGAGGACAATATTGTGTCGGGCAATAATATTTTTTTTTTATTTATGAATTTTGAAACACTGTATTATTCTCTTACATTAGGGGGCATAAGTCTGGACATACGAGGTAGTGGCCTGCAGCCTTCCCATGACCTCGGTCATCAAATGGGCAACAACTTCCAAGAGATACTGGAGGATCCAGAGGGCCTTGATGAACACATCCATGCTAACCAGTGGAGTAAGTCGAACATTATATGATTAACTTCTTTATTTCTCCACCAAACCCTATTTTTGTGACCACTCTTCGAGACGATTCTAAAGAGTGGTCACAAGTTCACAACATAGGGTTTGGTGGAGAAATGTTGATTTTAGAATTTAAGAACGCACATTTATCTGCAGCTCTGTTTTTGGAGAAGACCCAAATCAGACAGCTCTCCTGTCTGCTGTATTTGCTTATTTTATCTCCTGTTAAACGTACAAATAATTTTTTCTTATTTTCAATTTTTTTATTTAAGAATTAAGATTAATTCTGAATAGAGTCTCACATCAATAATGACTAGGAATATCAGTTTGCTGAATATTTGTAAAGCTGTTATAAAACCATGACAGAAACTGTATTATTTCATAAGCAAACAGAGCAGACCCTGATCAGACAGGTTCTGCAGAATCCATCTTATCTGGGTCTATTCTGTTTGCAAAGTTGTTTCTATCAGGTAAAGGGTTAACCCATTCCTCCATAGGCTATTTTTAGACCCAACCTCTTTAAATAAATCTACCGAAAAGGAGCATTAACTAGAGAAAAGGATAAATAATTTTTAGAATTGTATAGTTCTGAAACCATTGTGATAGATAAAGCATTTGCTCCTATGGAGCAAATGCTTTATTTATCACAATGGTTTCAAAAAGTGACTTTTACAGAGGCGTAGAAAAGCGTATTAATTTATGGAGGAAAGGGTTAAATAGCTTAACAGCGTTATCATGTCACATTATTAAATTCCAGCCAGAGGTCATAGAGAAGAATGCCCTATAGCAACATACAAGTAACAGTTTAATGCCCATCTTGTTGTTTTTCTTTCAAAGTTGTTTTGCATTTAGTGTTGAAAATCATACTGGATTACACATAACAGTAGAATATGAGGTTCTGACGATCAAAATCACATTGTCATTGACGAAGTAATAGATACAATGTACGTATTAACCCATTCCCACATATTGACGCCTTTGGCACCTCTGTAAAGGTTACTTTTTGAAACCATTATGATAAATAGAGCATTAAAATTTTGCTCCATAGGAGCAAATGCTTTATTTATCACAATGGTTTCAAGACTACACAATTCTGAAAATTTCCTTTTTCCCAGTAAATGCTCCTTTTTGGTAAATTTAATCAGAGATTGGATCTAAAAATTGCCGGAATGGGTTAAAGAGAGTATGATAACTCTTGTTAATGGATAATTCAGAATAAGCTTGATGAATATTCATCTAAAAAAACACTGAATATAAATTAGCTGACTTTTTGTAATGGCGCATTAATGATTATGAAAAAAGGATTTTTTGAAAATGGAAGAAGCTGTAGAATCTATTCTACATGTATGTTATTTTATAAGCCAACAGAGCAGACCCTGATCAGATGGCTCCTAAAGCAGCCCTCTGATCTGGGTCAACTCTGTTTCTAAAAGGGTTAAAATCCATTTTATCAAGTAAAGCTGGTGAGACACTGAGTATTTTAGCATTTCAACAGGCCTAAGCTGTGTGACACTGTGATCATACTTCATACCAAGAGCCCTTTCCCTCATATAAAAGTGTTTTCATGCATTTGCAAACAGAGAAGACCCAGATAGGAGCCATCTGATCAGGGTCTGCTCTGTTTGCTAATAGAATTTGATAGATCTCTTTCTTTACTTTCTAAAATGGCTACTATGTACCACCTTCAACATTATAACTATTTTGTCCATGAATATTCAGTAGGCATTGAAATTTGGACTAAATATAGAACAGGGAAAGGGTGAGACACTGAGTATTTTAGCAGCTCAACAGGCCCAAGCTGTGTGACACTCTGATCATACTTCATACCAAGAATTAACCTTATTCTATGTACCAGTAGTGTCCTGATACTGGGACAAAACAAACAGCATAGACCCAGATCAAATTACTCCAAGAGGAGTATAATTATTATGACATTGTGTAGGGTTGGATACGATTAGTCGGTATCGTATTGGTACCGATACCCAGTTCAAAAAGTACCGGTATAATGTATATACCGTTTCAGATATTGCCGATACTCTTATGGATACTTTGACAAAAAATACTCTGTAAATTCTCAAGTTATTTTGGCTTAAATGCTTCAAAATTAAATATGCTTAAAAATGACATATACATGCAATATAATACATAAACGACACTACTTTTGCATTAAAAACAATTCTTAAATAGACTCCCAGTTGACTCTGACAAAATTATATGGATTTCATTAAGAAATCTCATTGGTATCAGTATCAATAAATTATTGTATCGTTTCAATAGTATTGTTATGGTATCGTACCATTTCGTTCTTAACAGTATCCAATCCTAATTAAGTAAAATATAAATTTGTAAAAGAACAAAAATGTCAGGCAGTGCCCTTGAAATTACTGATACAGTAAAACCTCTCTATAACGGCCACTAAATTACATCAATTATTTTGTGTTAAAGGCATGTGACTGCTTAAAGCAAGGTGAAAGTAAAACAGAACGCTCCTATAGGAGCGTTCTGTTTTACTTTCACCTTGCTTTAAGCAGTCACCTGCCCTAAATACCATCTAATACAATTTGGTGGCCATTATAGAGAGGTTTTTACTGTATAGATAGGATTAGAATGGTTGTGTTAGTTTCATTGTTGTATTTTGAAAACTTGATAGTGTTTCATTGTACTGTTTTGGTCAGCGCTTTCAATGCTGATTTTTCAAAGTGGAATTTGCCACCTTTGTTTAACCGTAATGTTTATTCAGTATGAAAAGATTATATGTTCTGACAAGCTGACAAGTAGTGCAGACCATGATCAAAGGGCTCCTCTAAGACACATGGTCTTGATCTACACTGTTTGCAAATGCTGTCATATATATTTGCCTCATTCAAAGGGTTAACCCATTCCCTCATATTGACACCTTTTGGCGCCTCTGTAAAGATCACTCTTTGATACCATTGTGATAAATAGAGCAAATGCCCTGATATATCACAATGGTTTCAAAATTACACAACTCCAAAGTTTTCCTTTTGCTTGTAAATGTTCCTTGTTGATTTATCCAAAGAGGTTTGTCTTTAAATAGTGTATTAGGAAATGGGTTAACTTTGCCTAAGTGTGTTGGTGTTTTAATTTATGTTATTCACATGTATCATTTCTGTTTCTACAGTTAGATATAATAGTGCTCCTGTAGGCTACTTTTGTAAAGAAAGGTAAAGGTTGTCTCCCCTCAGAGCCATGCCTGAGAACAGAAATAATATCAACAGTATGCTTTAACATACCCCAGCACCCTATCCTTGTTGCCCCAGAAATCCCATGAATGGTTACAGTATGGTAATGAAATGATTTTTGTACACCTGCAAACAAAAGTTTATACCTCAGCAAACAAAGTTTAAAAGGGGCATAATAGGAATCAGCTTGTTGTCTGTTGATACCATTGTAGTCGTCTGTCCATTCCAAATTAATAACATTATGGAGCATACTGTAAAACCTCTTTATAACGGCCACTAAATTATACAAAGTATTGTGTGTTAAAGACATGTGGAGCATTCTGTTTTACTAATACTTTCACCTTGCTTTAAGCAGCCACCTGCCCTAAATACCAACTAATTAACACAATTTAGTGGTCGTTATAGAGAGGTTTTACTGTACTTATTTTACTTTTTTTGCAGTATTTTTTTAACATTCACAAAACTGATAGACATGTTGATGTGCAGTGCATGTGAGTTGATCGGTCGGTCAGTACGTCCGCACGTGGGTAGTTGGTGTTGCAAATTTCCCCTTCAGTTTGAAAGTTATTGAATTGATATTTGGTATACCAGGTAAACATGATAACCATGAATAGTATGTGCATTAGATGCAATTTTCATGTGTTTAGCACCAGGCAATTCAGAATTATCTCCCCTTGAACTTTGAGGTGTTTTTTTGTCATTTTGGCATGAAATAGGAGTATTTGGTGCCGCAAACTCCTCCTTCAATTTGACTGCTATTGAATTGATTGATACCAGCCATACGTAATAACCACAAATAATTGATGTGCAAGACATTTTTTTTATGTGTTTAACTCTAGGCACTGCAGAATTATCTCCCCTTGAACTTTGAGTATTTTTTTGTAACAAGGGAAGTTGGTGTCACAAATGTCTTTAAAGTTATTGAATTCATACTTGCTATACATAATGACCACGAGCAGTAGATGTGCATGACACATTTTTCGTGGGTTTTGGCCCATTCATTGCAGAATTATCTCTGCTTGAACCACGAAAAGTTTGGTCCTTCTGAAACTTACAACACAGAATTGCTCTAAAATGTACCGCTACAGATATCTAGAAAGATGTGACAGCTACAGGAGCTTTCAGTATTATTTTAGACCTGTATTAAGCTGTGAACTTGAGAAATTGTTGAGATCAGAAAGTGGATAACTCGAACTTCTGTTATGTCAAACTAATTTGTACAGTGCCTTGAAGTTTGAAATATCAGAGTTCAGCTGTATATATTTGTCTAAACACAGGTAGTTGCCTATTCGCTAAATAAATCAAATGGACTTACAAAGAAACTATCAGTTACCTAGTGAAATACCAGTAACTAAGACCTGTTGAAATTGTTCTGAGTTTTGAACCATCAACTGGGTTTTTTATCTTCATATATAAACACCTTTTCACACCTTTTCACACCTTTGCTAGCAGAGTAGACCCAGATCAGAAAACTCCTGCTGGAGCCTTCTGATCAGGGTATGCTCTGTTTGCCTACGAAATTATATAGATCAGATCCTACAGTGTTTTTCTAAGCCAACACTCCCCTTATAATAATTACCTTATAAATGATATGTAAATGAATATTCATGAAGTGATAAGTAAATGAATATTCATGAAGTGATCAATTCATGCACAAATGTTCAACAGTGAAGGGATTATTTTCCGCATGGCATGCAGTCACTTGTCCTCATACACAGTTACTGCTTGTTTTGTTATATTGCACAGAATGCTTGGATTTTTTATACCCTACAACCCCCCTGATGTTACCCTCAGTTGTGTTTTAATAATGACTTGTTTTGCATTTGTCCAGATGTTTTTTATGTCACAATTAAAATTTGTGTTTCAGCTGCACATTCAGACTTTTTTTTCTGGATTTTTGGTTCTTTAAATCCTCAATGTTACGTACAGAAACATTAAGTTGGAGTGTTAACCTTTTACCTCATATTTAAACGTCTTTTCACGTATTAGCAAACAGAGTAGACCCAGATCAGACGGCTCCTGTAGTAGCCATCTGGTCAGGGTCTGCTCTGTTTGCTAATGGAATTTGATAGATCTGATTCTTTACTTTCTTAAATGGCTACAATGTTTCACCTTCCATATTTTGTTAAAACTATTTTGTCCATAAATATTCAGTAGGAAATGAAATTAGGAATAAACATAGAACAGGGAAAGGTTTAAGACAGGTTAGAAAAGTTGACTTTGTGATTTTATTGGATGACCTTTTATAATTGCATATGGCAGAAACTGTAGAATAAGATCTATATTATTCCATAAGCAAGCAGAGAAAACTCAGATTAGATATCTCCTAATTGGTTACTTATACATGTATTAATTAATTTGAATATTTATAAAATATCAACAATCATAATTATTGAAACCAACATTTAAAGTCCATTTAAATGTGCCAGTTTGAACAATTTAAACAGCGATCACAAAGTCATCTTTCAGACTAAAGTTATTACATTTGGCCAACATGTAAATCATGAGCATGTCTAGGAAACCTTGTCACAGAATTTTGATAAAACCCTCCCTTCTGCCTCCCACTACATTTTTAGCTCACCAGAGCACACAAAGTGAGCTTTTGTGATCGCCTGATGTCCGTCGTCGGTCAGTGTGTGTCGTCCGTCGTCAATAATTTGAACCTTTAAAAATCTTCTCCTGAATCTACAGGGTCCTCACTTTTCATCTTTGGCACATAGCATCATCTGTAGGCCCTCTACAAAGTTATATAAATCATGCCCCTGGGGTGGCTTGTTTTCTGTAGAAACATATGAAAACTTTGAAAATCTTCTCCTCTGAAACTGGAAGGTTCTCAGCTTTCATATTTGGCACATAGAATCATGATTTGGTCCTCTTTAAAAGTTAAGCCCCTGGGGTCAAAACTGGCTCCGCCCCAGGGGTGGCCAGTTTTTCAATAGAAACATATAGTGAAAACTTTGAAAATCTTCTCCTGAAACTGGAAGGTTCTCAGCTTTGGCACATTGCATCAATAAATTTGTTCAGTTCTTCTACAAAGGTTATATAAATTGTGCCCCTTAGGTCAAAATTGGCCCCACCCCGGGGGTAGCCAGTTTTCTATAGCTGCCTGCTGTTTTACCAGTGGCTTATTTTGAAAATATTCTCCGATTGTCTAGTGAGAGATATCAGGGCCATCATGGCCCTCTTGTTTTTGCTGTTAGACTATCAAAGCAAGATATTGAGAAACTGTGACATGGATCCCTCACTGGGACAATGCTTATTGATATGCCGAAAACCACGGACACAAATTACATTTGGACACAAATTACAGAAGTTAAGCTTGTTTGAAAAAGCAGATTCCTTTAAATTTGTATCTCAAAAACGTGAAAAACCATAGACAAGCCCCATTGTGTTGTGTATAATTATCTATAGCTTTCTATCACATTTATATCCAATTGAGAGCTTATAATATGAGTGACATTTGCCACTAAGCTCCCCATCCCCCACCCCCTTTCTTCCACCCGATCAATTAAAAAAGCTGATTTTATTGCCAGTTTCCCATAAATCACTCATTAGAAAGTTTATCTAGTCATGTGACCTACATAGTTTGAGGCTACCAAGAGGGAAATGTGACTAAATAGCCGCCTACTGTTTTATCACATGCGTGCCCTAATTATCAGTTCCCCTCTTTGAATTTTGTTATGCTTCATTAATTTTTCACAGAATTACAGCAGCTGGACAAAATTAATAATTTATTTCTTATTTTGAAACAAATTACTGGTACATTTACATGTATATCATTTATAGTCGGCTGTAAATCCCCAAATTATTCACTTTTCTAGCTGGTAGGGGACATTGTATTGCAAAAGTAATACTCTCAGAATGCTTGTTTAATATGTATCTCTTAAGATTTTGTTGTAGTGATTGTTGTGATTTTTACGTACCAGTATAATGATTTGTGCAAAATGTGTAAAAGTACTTGTATTGTAATCACTTGAACTGTAGTAATCTCATTGCCGTAAATATTCAGACACACTTAAACGGCAAAAAATGCAGACCCAGATAAGGGTCTGCACTATATGCTACTGTGACAGTCTAGTTCAAATTTATTAACCCATTCCCTCACAGGCTATTTTTTAGACCCAACCTCTTTGAATAAATCTACCAAAAAGGAACATTTACTAGAGAAAAGGACAATTTTAGAATTATGTAGTATTTAAACCATTGTGATAAATAGAGCATTTGCTCCTCTGGAGCAAATGCTCTATTTGTCACAATGGTTTCAAGAAGTGATTATTAGAAAGGCGTATTTATGGAGGAAAAGGTTGAAATGGTGCCAACATGACTTATTCGGCTGTACAAACTTGTGGAGAGGGGACAGTATGTGTCCGAGTAGTTTGGGTACAGTAGAACCTGCCTTAAGAGACCATACTCCATAAATACACCTTTGCAAACAGAGTAGACCCAAATCTGACGGCTCCTGTAGGAGCCATCTCATCAGGGTCCGCTCTGTTTGCTTATGATATAAAAAGCTATGATTCTACAGTTTCTGCCATAGCCAGCATTTCCCGTGTTCATGTATCATATAGAAATGAATCTAATTAAAATTCATGGCATTGTTATTTCTTACATGAATATTCATGGAGTAAAGGGTTAAAACGTGGTCTATATCTGGGTCTTTAAGACTGATGGTAGCTTAATGCAGGTCAAAATTAACCCATTCCCTCGTATTGACGCCTTTTGACACCTCTGTAAAAGTCACTTTTTGAAACCATTGTGATACATATAACATTTGCTCCATAGGAGCAAATGCTCTATGTTGCTCCATAGGAGCAAATGCTCTTTGTATCGCAATGGTTTCAATACTACACATTTCTAAAATTTTCCTTTTCGCTAGTAATTACTCCATTTTTGTAGATTTATTCAAAGAGGAGGTATCTAAAAATAGCCTATGAGGTTAATGGGTTAAGACTCCTATGTTTAATAAAGCTTTGGTCACTTATGACAGGTTCTGCTGTAATAAGTGGTAACTGTAATTTGCTAATTTATCTAATAATGGACTTTTCTGTATTTCAGCTCCTTCGACACCTAGTCACAACAATCCCTACTACAAACGTGGTCGCCAACTCAGCTCCCTTGTGAGATCGTGAAAGCCTCCCATCAGGACAGTAGAACTAATGCAGCTATCGCTTGTTACCACTGGACAATTCAGTGGTGCTGGACATTTCTTTTGGTCGGTTCTGTAGATTGGGAAGTTTTCATTTGTCGATTTTGTAGTATGGGATGATTTCATTGGTTGATTCTGTAGGATGGGATATACATTTGGATGGACACTTTTTTATGTGAAAAACAAACTTGAATAGAACAGAATAGACTGTGTGCCAAATTGCCAAATAGTGTGGTTGACAGACTTAAGTTACTTATCAGGGAAGCAGGCAGACTTTTGTGGCCAATCATGTGTTGATATCTTCTAGTTGATATGATTGGGAAGACCGAAGTAGATGCATGAAGAAACATTGTGATGCAAACGCTTGGACAAGTGAAGTAGCAGAGCTGAAGAGAAGAGTTGTACTGTGCTATCGAGATCATTTATTTCTCACCCAATTCCTACGTTGTTGGTACTCATTAGATCACCTTGGAGATGCTAAGCTGATGAGTACAAACATGATAGGGTTTGGCAGAGTGATATAATAAATATTTTACCAAGATTTCTTTAATATTGCTCTGATCCACAGCTTCCATGCAGGCACTACAAAAGTGAAATGGACACTGGTGTTAGAAAAATTACATTACAAATGCATGGTTTCAGCTTATATTGTGTTGAATCATGCATTTTCCAGTGGTTTAAATTGTCAGGCATACTTTACTACTGTCCATTTCAATTTACTTTGTGACTGAATTTGAATCGAGAATATTTTTCATTTCTTACCGGATTGAGATCAAATTTAAACCACTTGTCTCGTCGTTTTTCACGAACTCTGTGTCCGAGTTTCCCTTGAATTCATCTTTAAATAAAGATTTCAGGCCTAAAAACAATGTTGTTCCATTGTAAACATGTTCATTTCAAAATGCCAATGGCAGACAAATGACGTTGAGTGGAATGTTTGACTTTTTCTGATGGTAATAATAGGTCTTAAAAGTTGACATCATACACGAAATTACGTCATTTAGTATGCAATTCACTCCTGTTGAAAAATGATACGCTCCACTATCCATACATGCGACAGCCATTTGCAAGGAAACAGCTGATAGAATTAGCAACTAGAAAATGCATTTTCGGCATTTTCTGCCTTGTTACTGCATGGCATTGAAGAATATTTAGCATGGGAGTTCATGAAAAACGATGCGATCAAATGAAGTAGAGTTAAGTTCAGACTGACTCGAAATAAAAAAAAATCTCGATTCAAATTTAGTGACAAAGTATATTGAAATGAACAGTAGATCCGTATGTCTCCGTCCACTATAATGATAAGCCTACTGACACTGGCTTGTTATGCATGTTATTACACAAATAAAACAAAGATCTGACTTTAGTGACTTACTCTATTTTGATAGGTTATTGCATTTCGATGCAGCCGATAGCTTGTGTTGTTGACTGTGATATTCCTTATTTAAATTCTGTATTTCAATGTTAGTGACATCATCCTTGACTGTGATGTCATCGAGTATGTGATCTGTACAAATGTTTTCAGGAATGGCTTGGTTGTACCATTATCATTTTTACTAATGTTGTGCCCTTTAACTGATCGAGACACATTATTATGCATTTGCAAACAGAGTAGACCCAGATCAGACAGCTCCTGTAGGAGCTGTCTGATCTGGATCTGCTCTGTTTGCTTATGAAATTATATAGATCTGACCTTACAGTTTCAGTCATGTTAAAAGAATTCCTTATTCAGCTAATACATGTTCATAATTTCATTATCTCTTGCATGAATATTCATGAGTTAAAGGTTTAACTTGATAGATATATCTGGGTCTACTCTGTTTGCATAGGCGTAGAAAGGCGTATTTATGGAGTAAAGGGCTAAGCATGTTTTTCAAAGGATAAAATATTTGCCATAGCTTTTGCTGTTAAGTCTAGCAGCATGCAAAATTTAAATGGCATTTTAACATTTATTTTTAGCTTGTCTGTTTCGAAGAAATCATGAGCTATTGTCGTAACTCCGGCGTCGGCGTCGTTGTCGTCCGAAATCTTAACATTGACCATAACTTCTTCAATTTTTCATTTACAACCTTCATTTTTGGTATGCATGTTCATCTTGACAATGACGACAGATGAGCGTTGGCACCCGCTTGCGGTGCTCTTGTTTATACATTTGTATTATCCTTTACTCCATGAATATTGATGTAAGAAATGATGACCTCATGAATATTAATTCAGATGATTTTTATATGAATTATGGCCATGGCAAAAAATTGTAACATCACATCTATTTTATTCCATCAGCTAAAAGAGCAGACCCTGATCATATGGCTCCTACAGGAGTCATCTGATTTGGGTCTGCACTGTTTGCAAAGGCATAGAAAAGGGTATTTATGGAGTAATGGGTTAATGCAGGATGAGGGTCAACCCTTTCTCTCATATAAACGCCTTTTCATGCATTGCAAACAGAGTAAACCCAGGAAGCAGTTTGATCAGGGTCTGCTCTGTTTGCTAATAGAATTTTAAATATCTGTTTCTTTACTCTCTAAAATTGGTATAATGTTCCTCCTTCCATATTTCGTTATACAGTAAAACCTGTCTATAACGGCCACTAAATTGTGTTAATTAGTTGGTATTTAGGGCAGGTGGGTTTTTCTTTCACCTTGCTTTAAGCAGCCACCTGCATTGAACACAAAGTACTTGATGTAATTTAGTGGCCGTTATAGAGAGGTTTTACTGTATTTATTTTGTTCAGGAATCTTCAGTAGGTATTGAAATTTAAGATATAGAACAGGGAAAGGGTTAAACAGAAGGCTCCTACTGGAACTGTCTACATAATATTTCTTCTGCATTAACCCTTTCCTTCATATAAAGGCCTTTTCACGCATTTGCAAACAGAGTAGACCCAGATCAGACGGCTCCTATAGGAGCCGTCTGATCAGGGTCTGCTCTGTTTGCTTTTGACATGCTATAGATCTGATCTGATTCTACAGTTTTTGTACGTGAAAAAAATTCCCATGAAATGTTTACGTTATAAAAATTGCACTAATAAATATTCGTGTTGTCATTATTTCTTACATGAATACTGAACAGGGAAAGAGTTAATCAGCAACCTGCATTAAGACGTCGGTGTTTATTAACTGCATTAAGACGTCGGTGTTTATTTACTATCTGGTTGGTTTAGAGAGGTTTGACTGTATGTAAGGGTTTTTTCTCTTTGCTTCTGTTTGTCAGAGTGCTATATGAATTTATTATTATTTGTGTCAGTGCATGGAGAGAAAAAATGGTTGGATCTTTGTAAACAATGCAAACCAAGAACAACAGTTTTCTGCCTAGTTAACTCTTTACTCCATGATTATTCATGCAAGAAATAATGACATCATGAATATTAGTAAGAAGAATTTTTATACATGTGTAATGGCCTGTGAGGACCGGAAATTTTGATTATGGCGGAAACAATCTATATTATTCCATAAGCAGACAGAGCAGACCTTGATCAGACGGATCTTATGGGAGCTGTCTGATCAGGATCTACTCTGTTTGCAAAGGCATTAAAAGTGGGTTCTATGGAGTAAAGGGTTTAAGATATGTGTGATAGCAATAAATTTGTGAATACTTATGCTAAAAGTTTGGATCCCAGATGAGATGTCTAGTAACTAAACATCTCATCAAGATCCACAAACTGACACAAAACGATGGAAACATATACAGTTGAACTTTGATATCTCTAACTCAGGTAACTCAAACTTTGAGATAACTCGAACTAAAAAATTCTGTCCTTCCAAAATTTATAATACAGTATTGTTCTAAAATGTATCACTACACATATCTTGAAAACATATATGACAACTTAATGCAGGTGGAAAGTAATGCTGAAAGCTCCTACAGGAGCTTTCAGCATTACTTTAGACCTGCATTTAGCTGTGAACTTGAGATATTGGTCAGATTATAAATCAGATGACTCGAACCTCTGTTATCTCGAACTAATTCCCTTCCCTTGAAGTTCAAGATATCGAAACTCAACTGTAATTGAAAGATTTGATAATAAACAACATATTTTGCAGATGACTTGCAAAGAATTAACCCTGAAACTTGATGAACATTCATGTAAGCTATAATAACTCCATTAACACTTTCCCTTATATAAACACATTTTCATGCATTTGCAAACAGAGAAGACCCAGATCAGATGGCTCCTCTATGAGCTGTCTGAGCAGCATCTGCTCTGTTTGCTAATGGGGTTTGAAAGGCTTGTTTATTTAGTTTCTAAAATGGTTACCATGTTCCACCTACAAAATTTCACTATAACTATTTTGTCCATGAATATCAAGTAGCTATTGAAATTTGGACTAAATGTAGACCAGGGAAAGGGTTGATATTAATTAGATGAATTTTGATCATGCATATGGATTTATTGGTCATGGCAGGAAACTGTAGAATCAGATCTATATAAGTCCATAAGCAAACAGAGAAGATCCTGATCAAACAGCTTCTACAGGTCTGCTTTGGGTCTGTTGTTTGCAAAGTGCCAACCTTTTCCTCAATAGATACCTCTTTCTACACCTTTACAAACAGAGTAGACCCAGATCAGACAGCTTCTATAGGATCCATCTGATCAGGTGCTGCTCTCTTTGCTCATGCTATAATATAGATATGAATCTACAGTTTCTGCCATAGCTAAAACTTCCTGGGTTCATATAATAAATATTCATGATGTCATTATTTCTTACATGAATATTCATAGAGTAAAGGGTTAATTTATTCATGTCAGAAATAATATTTATGAGCTTTTTTGTAATGGTACATGGAAACAGGAGTTTTTTGACATGGCATAGATAGAAGAGTCAAGATTTGTATTAACCCTTTCTTACATGGATATTCATGCAAGAAGTAATGACGTCATGAATATTAATTAGATTAATTTGTTATAATAGCGTAGGAAACCAAAGGTTTTTGGCTAAAAAAGTATATAATCATATCTATATAATATAATAAGCAAACATAGCAGACCCTGATCAGACAGCTCCTGCAGGAGCCGTCTGATCTGGGTCTACTATGTTTGCAAAGACGTAGAAAGGCATACTTATGGAGTAAAGTGTTAAATCATAAGCAAACAGAGCAGATGAGATCCTAATCAGATGGATCCTACAGGAGCTGTCTTATCTGGGTCTACTCTGTTTGCAAAGCCATGAAAATGCGCCTATATCTGGTAAAGGGGTTAAATGTTAATGGTATGTAGACAGCTAGGTGTTTGTGGTTCAGATTCACTATTAGCCAATCATGTGCTTGTTTCCTGTCATGTGACTGTTTGTCTTGCTCTCAGGCCAATAGAAAATACTCCACACTTGATTACCTCAGTTTCCTTTCACCCCATATCTCACAACCACAGCATAACGCTGACTGCTTCAAGACACTTTAACCTGAGTATCAATTCAATTATCTATACATGTACCATGGTTATATCAGGGCACATATTTATACCATGTTATATCAAGACAGGTATTTAGTGGGCTTAACTCTTTACTCCATGAATATTCATGCAAGATATAATGGCAACTTGAATATTAATTTTTAAAAGGACATGTGAAAAAATTTCTGTGGCAGAAACTATATGTTACATAAGCAAAAAAAGAGCAGACCTTAATCAGACGGCTCCTACAGGAGCCTTCTGGTCAGGGTCTGCTCTGTTTGCAGAGGCATTCAAAAGCATATTTATGGAGTTAAGGGTTAAGCCTTCACATATTCACATATTCAGTTTTTTCGTGTGTTCTGTCTGTTTAACCCTTTACCTCATATAAATGCCTTTTTCACACTATGTAGACAGTGTAGATCCAGGTGAGATGGTTCCTGTAGGGGCCATCTAATCAGATTCTGCCCTGTTTGCTTATGAATTTGTATACATGTACATATGATTCCACAGTTTCTAACATGACCAGAAAATCCTATAAAAATTCATCAAATTAATACACATGTACATAATATCATTATTTCTTACATAAATATTCATGAGGTAAAGGGTTAACCCTTTACTCCATAAATACGCCTGTCTACACATTTGCAAACTGAGTAGACCCAAATCAGACTGCTCCTGTAGGAGCAGTCTAATCAGGGTCTGCTCTGTTTGCTTATGATATAATATAGATATGATTCTAGTGTCTGCCATGACCAAAATTCCAATGTCCATGTGCTTTAATAACAAATTATCTAATTAATATTCATGATGTTGTTATTTCTTACATGGATATTCATGGAGTAAAGTGTTAACCCTTTCCCTCATATAAACGTGTTTTCACGCATTTGCAAACAGAGTAGACCCAGATCAGACGGCTCCTAGAGGAGCCGTCTGATCAGGGTCTGCTCTGTTTGCTAATAGAATTTGAAAGATCTGTTTCTTTAGTTTCTAAAATGGCTACAATATTCTTCCTTCCATATTTCATTATATCTATTTTGTCTATGAATAGTAAGTAGGTATTGTAATTTGGAATAATCACAGAACAGGGAAAGGGTTAAAGATGTCATTGCCTATGTAGTCCAGGAACAACCTATGTAGTCCAGGAACAATTTATACTATGTATAAAAAAATAACTTCTCATGATAAAGTTTTGCTCATGAATTTTATGTAATTCAGCTTTTCGCTTCAGCTTGCACTTTCATTTGTATCATGTGAGATCAATGGAACTTGTGAACTGATTATTATTATTCCATGAATATTCTTAGCAGAGTCCACCCATTATAAACATTATATATTATGTCTCCCGAGACATATGGTTTTTGTGGGCGGCGTACATCTGTCTGTCTGTACGTCTGTCTGATTTTAATTTGTCCATGCAGTTTCTCCAAAACTTTCATTAACACATTATCCCCTAGTGACGCATTTTTGCGCATCTATAGAAGTCACTTTATGAAACCATTTTGATAACCTATTTATCACAATGGTTTCAAACTACAAAATTCTAAATTTCTCCTTTCCTCTAGTTAATGCTCCTTTTCGGTAGATACTTTCAAAGAGGTTGGGTCTAAAAATAGCCTAGGGGAGAATGAGTTAAACTTCATAGGATTGAGTTATTGGACTTTGAAATTTTTACATGGGGGGTGGGGTGGGGGACATCAGTTTTTGTATCAAAAACAATTCTAGTTATTTCATGTTGTTATATAAACAAGTGAATACATAGTATTGCCAGAGAGTATAGAATCAGATCTTAGATATGCTTAATATAAGCAAACAGAGTAGACCCTAATCTGACAACTCCTACAGGAGCCATCTGATGTTGATCTACTCTGTTTACAAAGGTGTCAAAAGGCATCTCATGGTGTAATGGGTTAATGTGAATTTATATAAAACATTCAGATCAAAAACATGATTCTTCCCCCCATTCTAATTCTGCAAACATTGTTTACTGCATCAGTCTTTAATTTACATATCAATCTTTCACTATTAGAGCCGCAATATGTCAGTGTACACCTTGAGGTTGAAAATGGCTTGTAGTTTGGTCCTAGATCAAAGAAATCCAACTATGCAAGTTTTTAGGATAAATATAATACAGTCGAACTTCGATATCTCGAACTTCAAGAACCATTAATTCGAGATAATATTGGTTCATTGGATCTATAATCTATCCAATATCTCAAGTTCACAGCTTAATGCAGGTCTAAAGTAATGCTGAAAGCTCCTGTAGGAGCTTTCAGCATTACTTTAGGCCTGCATTAAGCTGTCACATATGTTTCTAGATAGGTATAGTTATACATTTTACAACAATTCTGTGTTGTAAATTTGGAAGGACCAAACTTTTAGTTCGAGTTATCCCGAAGTTTGAGTTATCAGAGTTCGAGATATCAGAGTTCAACTGTATATGAAATATTTACCCTAAATACTAGGACACCCAATCACTTTCCACCAATTAGAAAAGCTGATTATCCCTTTACTCCATAAATACGCCTTTGCAAACAGAGCAGACCCAGATCAGACAGCTCATATACCGTCTGATCAGGATCTGCTCTAATTGCTTGTGATATAAATTAATATACAGTAAAACCTCTCTATAACGACCACTAAATTATATCAATTATTTTGTGTTAAATGCAGGTGGCTGCTTAAAGCAAGGTGAAAGTAAAACAGAACGCTCCTATAGGAGCGTTCTGTTTTACTTTCACCTTGCTTTAAGCAGTCACCTGCCCTAAATACCAACTAATTAACACAATTTAGTGGGCGTTATAGAGAGGTTTTACTGTAGATATGACTTCTGCCATGGTCAAACAATACAATGTCCATGTTCTATTATAACAATTTAATTAATATTCATGGAGTAAAGGATTAAAGGAATATTCAGGGGAAATACTGCAGCTTTCTTCAGTTCTCACTATAAAGGTTCTCCCTTTACCTGTCAAAAATATAGTCAATGTGTCGATTTCAACTGTGATGAAATGCAGAGTTCCATGGCGTCTCCTTTTAATCCATTACCTCATAGGCTATTTTTAGATACAACCTCTTTGAATAAACCTACCGAAAAGGAACATTAACTAGAGAAAAGAATTTGTTTAGATATTTGTAGTTTGAAACCATTGTGATAAATAGAGCATTTGCTCCTATAGGAGCAAATGCTCTATTTATCACAATGGTTTCACAAAGTGACTTTTACAGAGTCGTCAAAAGGCATCAATATGAGGGAATGGGTTAATGCAAACTGTTTACCCAGGTTATCATGAATATACAGCAAATATGCCATGAGTTAAAATATTATTGAATATATAAACTTGGATATACATTGGTCCAGCCTTGTGTATTTGATGTTGTGCATACCTAGACTTATTCATGTAAGAAATAATGTATATTACAGAGCTCCTAATAAGATGTGTAAATATTAGAATATTTTCAAGTATAACTTCTTTATTTCTCCATCAAACCCTATGTTGTGACCACTCTTTTGAATCGTCTCTTCGAGACGATTCTAAAGAGTGGTCACAACATAGGGTTTGGTGGAGAAATGACGATTGTAGTATTTGTATCTCTGGTATCAATTACCTAGTAACTGATTTTATAGTGACACATGAACACAGGAAATTTTTGCCGACAGAAACTATAGAATAGAATCTATATTGTTCCATAAACAAACAGCAGACCCAGATAATAATACAGCTCCTTCAGGAACAGTCCAGTCTGGGTCTACTGTTTGCAAAAGCAGATCTGTGGAGTAAAGGGTTAACCCCTACTCTCAAATACCCTCATATAAACGCCTTTCATGCCTTGGAAAGTGAGTAGACCCAGATCAGATGGGTCTTGTAGGAGCCATCTGCTCAGGGTCTGCTCTGTTTGCTTATGGCAATACCCCTTTCCTCCATAAATAAGCCTTTCTACGCCTCTGAAATAACCACTTCTTGAAACCATTGTGATAAATAGAGCATTTGCTCCTATAGGAGCAAATGCTCTATTTATCACAATGGTTTCAAACTACAAAATTCTAAAAACTTTCCTTTTCTCTAGTTAATGCTCCTTTTGGGTAGATTCATTCAAAGAGGTTGAGTCTAAAAATAGCCTATGGAGGAAAGGGTTAAGATAGATCTGACTCCACAGTTTCTTACAATACCAGATATTCCTGTGTTCATATGCCATTATAAAAAATCAGCTAATAAATATTCATGATGTCATTATTTCTTACATGAATATGCAATAGGGAAAAAATCTTTTGGAGCACAAGCTGTTTATTGTTATTAATACATATCCCTGTTTCTTGAATGATACAATTTGCTATTTTCTAATCTTGTTTTACTCATTATTTTTATACAAAGTTTTCAGGATATGTTGCTTTGTGCCGATAACACATGGTAGACTGTCTTATCACATGTGTTGACAGTTTGGCCAGGGATTTTACATGTGTATGTTATTTATGTGTAATTATGTGTTAATATTTGTGTATAAACAAGTGTACATAGGAAACCATGTAAATAATTATGTGGCAGATGAATGGCATACTTCTGTATATATAATAAATCTATTGGATAGAATACTTCCAAAATTTAAGACTAAATAAAAATAATTATGACCCAATTTCTGTTTTGTTATATGAATATCCATGCATTACAGAAAAAAACTGCCATATTCCTTTACTCCATAAATACACCTTTAATTATATGCCTTTGGAAGCAGAGTAGATCCAGATCAAATGGCTCCCATAGGAGGCTTGTCTGCTCTGGGCCTGCTTTTTAGCTCACCTGAGCTAAAGGCTCAATGTGAACTATTTTGACCGCCCGTCGTCCGTCTGTCCATTCACCTTTATTTCAAATGACTTCTCCTAAACCACTTGGAGGATTTCAACCAAATTTCACAGAAATGTACCTTAGGGTGTCCTCTATCAAGTTTGTTCAAATCATGACCCCGGGCAAAAAATGGCCCCGCCCCTCTACTTTTAAAGGTGTTTTTTTTTTAATCTTCAAATATCTTCTTCTCAGAAACCACAATTCCTTTCAAATTGGACCACCAGTTTTGGAGAAGAAGATTTTTAAAGGTTTTTAACCAGGTTTTGAAATGGAATACTTGGCTGTGACATCTTCCATATGGTGTATGTGTTGATGAAGTAACAATGCACCAGCAGCTGTATCATCACCCTTGGGGAAAACAGCAGAAAGGGTAGACCAGAAGTGAGGTAGTGTTGGAATCAAGTTGGATGACAGGTTTGGTCCAGGCTGCCATTGAAAGCTGCAATCTGGATGAAAACAAAAATCAACATTATTAAAAAAATGAATGAATGAAAGACATCTGTTTACCTGGTACTTATTAAAACAGTAAAACCTCTATAGCGACCACTAAATTACATA
This sequence comes from Azorinus chamasolen, assembly GCA_963576725.1. Lineage (NCBI taxonomy): Eukaryota > Metazoa > Mollusca > Bivalvia > Cardiida > Solecurtidae > Azorinus > Azorinus chamasolen. The sequence goes on from OY755236.1 coordinate 32,433,835, forward strand.
AAATATTTTATGTTAAAGGCAGGTGGCTGCTTAAAGCAAGGTGAAAGTAAAACAGATCGCTCCTGTAGGAGCGTTCTGATTTTGCTTTCACCTTGCTTTAAGTAGCCACCTGCCCTAAATACCAACTAACACAATTTAGTGGCCATTATAGAGAGGGTTTACTGTATTTAAAATTTACAACCAGAGTGCAAAATTCCAAGCAGTGAACCTATTGAGAATATGGTACATCAAACCCACTGATCAAATTGTCACTCTTCTGACTTCATATTTCTGACAGCACAAATTCAAGATGTCACAGCAGCTACCGGTAATCTTAAACTATACCCATTTACTCCATAAATATGCCTTTCTACACCTCTGCAAACAGAGTAGACCCAGATCAGACTGCTCTTACAGGATCCATCTGATCATGGTCTGCTGTTTGCTTATGAAATAATATATGATATAGATATATGATTATACATGTAGTTTCTACCATGGCCAAAAGAATAATCTTATTTATATTCACGATGTCATAATTTTTAACATGAATATTCACGGAGTAAATGATCAATACTTCCATGTCCAAAGCTGATGCAAGAACTGTTAACCCTTTCCCAGTTCTATGTTTATTTCAAATTTCAATACCTACTGAATATTCATGGACAAAATCGTTATAAAGAAATATGAAAGATGGAACATTGTAGACATTTTAGAAAGCAAACAAACAGATCTTTAAAATTTTATTAGCAAACAGAGCAGACCCTGATCAGACGGCTCCTCTAGGAGCCGTCTGATCTTGGTCTGCTCTGTTTGCAAATGCGTGAAAACACGTTTATATTAGGGAAAGGGTCAATGTTATGTCAAATTTATACAAAGGCTACATGTAATCTATAATCCCTACCCCTACCTTTGGAAAATTTAAGAAAATAAGCAAATACATAATGATGATCATAAAAATAAATTAACTATTAACCCTAATCCAATACACAAACATTTTTTGTTTTATTAATTCTTACAAATGCAATTATTTTTCAAAGTTCAGCACTCATTTATTTTGAAAAGCTGTAGTCTACTTACAATTGAAGGTAGACTGGTATTATTTTCAATTACTAAGTATATCCATACATATAATTACGGTAAGTGTATGGAACCTGGTGAAACTCGAATTCAGAACTAAAGTCTGGAGTAGAGTTGAAATTGGGAAAGACATTTCAACAAATAGCTACCTAGTTTGGCTTTTACTCGCTTAAAGTTACAACACAAACGCCTTGAGCAAATGACAAGTGTCCGCAGTTTCAATATAAGTACAAGACAAGGGCGTGCCTGGGTGTAAAGTGGGGATAAAGTTGGTGCAACTTTAGGCGGTCCGGGTGTATACTCGCCCGGGAAAAAAAATCTAGAACGGAGTAGATGCATTCTGGGGGGTATTTTGGACAAACTGCTAACTATCTTACGGTTACATATACTAAATTGTTACAGGTTCAACGTATACTTTTCTAAAAATGTGTACATCAGTGGCTGCAATGGTAAAACGTCTATGTGTTTGTGAAAGATCTTAAACGTTAATTCTAAAAGTAGGAGATCCTTCGAAAAGAAGCAATGTGAAATGAGAAAACTGCAGACTCGCTTTTATTGAGTATGTTCATGAGCAGTTATTAAAAGTGCAACACTACTCACGCCCCCTAGCACAGCTTTAAAAGCGGTATTCAATTATCAGAAGCATTGAAGCTGATGATCCCAAAGGACAAGAAAATATAACAAAATTGGGAATGTGTCAACTATCGTTTGACTACTTGAATTATTGCAGGGTGACCATCAAGTTTGAACAATGGATCAGACGGCAATGTTAGCAGATGAAATTTATTTGGCCCCAAAAAGATGAATATCCTATGCGTTTTTACTCATGAGCCGAAACAATAAAATGCCACAAGAGAGACAACTCGTACAAAAACTAAGGGAATGAACTCTTGTTGGAAAATTTGCTTCAAAAAGGTTATCGAAAGAACAATGCGCAAGTGCAGGTAAGATTTTTTTCTCGAAAATGGGAAAAGTTTTGGACGGAACAAAAGCAAGGTTGGTGACAATTTTATTCTGTATGGTGAAAATTATATACAGTACACAAGTACATAATTGTATCCTCTATTCAAACTTTTTCAAAGACGTGCCAACCGTTTTCTAATAGCCATACGTCCTCTGAACGTTTCTGGTGAAATATTTAATACTTTATTTTATATCAAGTAAAAGTTCAATCAGATCAGAGTTTAACCCTTTCCCTCATATAAAGGTGTTTCACGCATTTGCAAACAGAGTTGACCCAGATCAGACGGCTCCTAGAGGAGCCGTCTGATCAGGGTCTGCTCTGTTTGCCATTAGAATTTGATAGATATGTTTCTTAAGTTTCTAAAATGGCTATAATGTTCCACATTCCATACTTCATTATAACTATTTTGTCCATGAATATTCAGTAGGTATTTAAATTTGGTTTAAATATAGAACAGGGAAAGGGTTAAGCAAACAATCATTTTCAGCAGGATAAGGGTTAACCTTTAAACGCAAATGCGTCGCATATTATTAGTTATACAGATCATTGGCGGGGTATCTGATTTTTTGTTTCCTGCTGAGGAAATTCATGTTGCCCGAGCCCTTAGTGGTCGAAATATTAGATCAGAGCATTTTAAGTATTTATGTATTATATTAATTCCCTATTTTGGAATATTTACTTCATTTTCATTTTGGCAGACATCGTTATGCATGTTGTGGAGTTGTCTGGAGGGGGAATTTTATTTACATTTTGACTTTGGTGAAAGTGGGATAAGGACGAGGTTGGGTACCCGTAAACCAGGTTTAAGTCCCCCAGTAGCCTTTTTGTTTTGGCTGCTGGCCGTTCCAAGGCGGCACTCCTGCTTTCAGCCTACAGTCAATTTTGTTGTTTAATATGCTTAATGTTTAATGTGTTTCGTCTTGATATGCGTCCTGTTATGTTTTGTCTTGTGGCTTTACCGTTTCTTGTTTGATGGTGTTTGGTGCGGTGTCATTTCGTGTGTGGCTCTCCCTGTTTGACTATTTTTCCATATTTAGAATAGTTCATTTGAATATTCAGTGTTGAAAGGGTTAAGAAGTCAACTGCATAGAGTCTCCAGTTCTTCTTTGTTTCCTGTTCGAATTAATGAGGTTTTGTTGTATTTTAAAGAATTCGCATAAAACGTCCCTAATTGTTTTATTTTGTTTATATCTCGAGCATAGTAACTCATGCATGCAACTTAGCGTGTATTAAAACCATTTTTTATTTTAATTGTATTAATTAAATGTACATGCACGCCACGTTAACGAAATCTGTCTCAATAATTCTTTCTCTCTATAGGCCTATATAAGCATGTACATAATATTAATTTATTGTGTAACTAAACGTGAAGCATATTTGAGAATGGTTTGATATTTATTTGATTTCTCGCTTAGTGCACGCCCCGTTGTACTGCTTTAGAGCTTTAAATGGAACATGCTTATGAGAGACACTAAAGAATCAGATCTATACTAGTTCACAAGTAAACAAAACTAGAAACTGGAAACTAGAAACTGGTCCGACAGCTCATACAGGGACCGTCTGATCTGGGTCTAATCTGTTCACATAGACGTGAAAATGCGTTCGGCAAAGAGTTACGTGCATCTTCAAATGACATGACAAGTGGTAGATTGCCTCCCTTGCTTTTGTTATAAATCACTCAACCATTGAAAAAAGATTACCTTCCATGCTATTGTTCTCTCGACAAACTTTTTTTGCAGAATGTCGTCCGACACGAGTAGCCTCTCTTCGTTCTTGTTCGAGTTGTCTCGCTTTGTACGATTCGATTACAGAGCAAACCAAGATCAGACGCTTTCTATCAGGTAAGTCCAACCTGTTTCACTTAGACCAATCATATAGGACAACAGTAGAGGACTTTTTCTGCTCGAAGTCCGTGTTTCATGAAGCAATCATTTTTCCAGAGCTATCAAACGAGCCTTTTAGATACTTTACACTTACCAGTAATCAATAATCTTTTCTTGAGTTAATTAAATCCTTTACTCCCTAAATACACCTTTTTAAACAGAGAAGGGGTAATCTGACCAGGGTCTGCTCTGTTTGCTTATGAAATAATATAGATATGATTCTACAGTTCCTGATTCGGCCAAACATTCATGTGTCCATGTGCTGTTACAAAAACTTGATCTAATCAAAATTGATGATGTCATTACCTCTTAAATGAATATTCATGTAGTGAAGGATTAATCTGCTGAAACCGATACTAGTAATAGTAGTAATAATTATAATACATATGATATGTTTTATCTAAATCTAAAGCATACCATCGAAATCGTTGTGAATACATACGACTAATACTCGCCTAATCGTATCCAGTTCGGTTATCCCTGAACTCCATGAATATTCATGTCACATGGACACGTGGTGTTTTGACCATGGCAGAAACTATACTAGGATCATATTTATATTACAGTAAAACCTCTCTCAACCGGAATTCTAGTAGAGAAGAATTTAGATATTTTAGGCAGGTGACTGCTTAATGCAGGGTGAATGTCATGCAGAAAGCTCCTCTAGGAGCTTTCTACATGACTTCCACCCTGCTTTAAGCTGTCACCTGTCTCCAAAGCCGATATTTATACTAAATTTAATGTCCGGTTAAGAGCGGTTTTACTGTATATCACAAGCAAACAGAGCAGACCCTGAAGAGACGGCTCGCATAGGAGCCGTCTGGTCTTGATATACTCTGATTGCAAAGGCGTAGAAAGGCGTATTTATGGAGTAAAGGGTTAAATTAATTTTCAATCAGTGAGCAAAATTCGTACAAAGCGAGACAACTAGAACAAGAACGAAGGGAGGCTACTCATGTCAGACGAAGTTCTCCGAAAAAAGTTTGTCGATAGAACAATAGCATGGAAGGTAATCTTTTTCAACGGTTGAGCGATTTATAACAAAAGCAAGGGAGGTGATAGTTTACTTGTCGTATCTACGTTAGATAATCTATCACTTTCAATGCCATTGCACCATGTAAATGTCAATTTGAAGATGCGCGTAAATTTTTGCAAGACGCATTTTGTGCCTTTGTAAATAGACAATACCAAGATCAGACGTCTCATGAAAGAGCTGTCTGCCCAGGAACTAGTCCTGTTTGCTTAAGAACTTGTATAGATCTGATTTTACAGTTTCTGTAATGGCTAGATATGTTCATGTGTCATTAAAAGTCAGAGAATTAACATTAATTATATTAATTTTAATATTGATGACCATAGCGTAAGTTATTAAATATATAACGCACAGTATAACAGAAACCAGTTGCCGCGTCATAGGTGTCGTTTGATCAGGGTCTACACTGTTAGACACCCGTAACAATTGATATCTCTAGAAGATCTCTCTTTGGCGATATTTTCGTGCATATTCGTTATTGTATTGAAATAGGTGGTTGTTTCGTAAAGAAAAATGCAAACAAAATGTGCATGACTGTTGCCCCGTATTAATATGTCATTGGTTTTAAACTTTTAATGAATCAGGATTTGGACTTTGCATGTTTCGGAGCACTCTGTTTGTTCATGGAATTATATAGACCTGATTCCACAGTTTCTGTCACTGGCAAACATTCATGTACGCATGACATTGGCAAATGTTCCTGTTTACAAATACCATAAAAAAATCCTGATGTCATTTTTTCTTCTATAAATATTTATGAGGTAAATTTTTAAGGGTCACTTTAGAGACCTTTACTGTAAAATTATCCAACTTAACAAACAGTATGGAACCTGGTCATACACGTTACCGCCGACTCAGCAGATTGCCGTGGTCTTCACTGAATCTAACTACAGATGTATATTTATTTGTGATCATTTAGACTGTGTGCTTAAAAGACTGTAATTTACTTTTTGTCTCAAACTCTATTTCTATATCTGTGCTTTATCCCTTTGATATTTGTTAGTTATTTTACCAAATTATTTAACCAAATTGGATTGCAGACGACAATCAGGCATTTGGCGCCGAAAGTGTTAGTACAAAACAAAAGTAATGTAGAAAATTGAAGTTTTCTGCATAACTTCCACTCAGCTACCGCTTGTCTTAGGCAGAGAAGTAATTGAGTTGTCATTGTATAGAGGGCTTACCATGCATTCAAAAAGAACCATTTACCCCTCTCCCCCAAACCCCTTTTCCCAAATTTGCAAACAGAGTAGACTCAGATCTGAGGGATCCTGTAGGAACAATCTAATAAGCATCTGCTCCGTTTGCTTATGAAATTATAATTATTAATTATTAATCTGACTCTACAGTTTCTACCTGTACCAAAACACCCTATGTATACCCTATGTAGATGTCATTTTCGTCGAGCGCGCTTGCGGTCTGCCCGACATAGTCGCCACAATGTCTGCGTATACTTTAGGGCGTCCGGAGTTGTGAGGAAGGATTTTGTAATGACTTGGCAGGTTAGTAGCTGAAAGGCCAATGTCACACTTTGAGGTCAAGGGTAAAAAACATGTACTTTTTTGCTTGTCCAACTCCGAGTTGCATGAAAGGATTTAAAATGACTTGACAGAAATGTTCTTCTAGAGAGGACAACATGTCGCCTGCAAGAACCTGGTCAGTAGTCAAGGTCATACATGGAGGTCAAAGGTAAAAACATGTACGTTTTTGCTTGTCCGGGCATATTCTCAGAGAATGGCTAGATTTTTAAAGGACTTTGTAGAAATGTTCTTCTAGTAAGAATGGTATGTTGCATGCAAGAACCAGGTCCATAGCTTAAAGGTCAAGGTCACTCTCAGAGGTCAAAGATAATTTTTTTAAACATTTTGCTCTGGCACAGAGTTTTGTAATGACTTAGCAGAAAGGTTCTTCCACAAATGTTGATGGTTTGCAAGCAAGAACTAGACCAGTAGTTGAAAGGTCTGTAGCTCAAACATTGAAGTTTTACAATTTGTGTTGCCCGAGCCCTAACATCTTTTTTTCATGGCAGGAATCTATAGGAAATTTAGCACTGTTCTTCTTGGTAGACAGCTTGTCACAATGCCTGGCTAGTAAATGTCAAACAAGTTGGCTTTTTTGGATCCAAAGTTGTTTGCAAATGTCGATCAGGTCAAACTTAACCCTTCTCTAGCTGAATTTTAAAATACATTTCCCCTTCTTTACCCATGCTCTGTTGTATAATTACATATACCTTCACTGTGTTCAAGTATTTCGCTGTGCAATCACTGCTGTGGAGTGCACTGGTTGCACAATCAACGTGTAAATAGTGCAGACCCTGATGAGACAGCTCCTGCAGGAGCTGTCTCATCTGGGTCTTCACTGTTTACATGTAGGTATATTGACGTGAACAGCAAGCGAAGGGTTAGTATGAAAAGGGCTATGAACAACAGACATAAGATGTCATAATAACCATTTAATTCAATCTGTGTGGTCTACAATCTGTGCGAACACATTAATTAACAATGCACAAGAAGACCTGAAAATAAAGCATTTTTTTTACATAGACTGGTATCCAATCTAATATCAGGTAATTCCATCCATTTAGTTGTTCTGCAGTTAACCTTTTCTCTTGTAGAAGCCATTTGATCAGAGTCTGCTCTGTTTGATTATGAAATCATATAGATAAGATTCTACAGTTTCTGCCATGGACTAATATTAACCCATTCCCACTTAGGCTATTTTTAGACCTAACCTCTTTGATTAAATCTACCAACAAGAGTACCGCATACGGTACATAATACGCCCACTTGCAAACTTTCTGATTCAACATGCCTTATAAGTGTTGACATTTTCAAATCTGTGCTTCAGATCTTGATTTCAATATTAAGGTGATACTATTTTTAAAAAAATTGAAGTGAATATCTTTTTTTAAAAAAAAAAGTTAAAGCTAATTCTCATATTTGCAGATTTTTGTAAAGTGCAACGGCCATAACTCTGTAAAGACAAACTGAATGAACCTCAAAATAAACTCAGCTTCAAATTTTGTTGCTTAAAACATTTGTGTTAAGTTTCATTTATATGAATTTAATAGTTTTCCCAGAAAACAACAGACAAACTAAAAGTTGACCGACTAACAAAGCAACGAACACACGAAGTTCAAGGACCATAACTTTAGAATAAAATGACATATCAAATCCCCCGCAATATATGTGAAAATTCACATTAAGGTTTAACCATATAAAAAAAAATTGAAGTAAATATCATTTCAAATGAAAAAGTTATGGCCATCCTCATATTTGCATAGATTTGCATTATTTGTGCAAGGGCCATAACTCCGAAACAACAAATCAAATGATCCTCAGAATCGACTTAGCTTCAGGTCTTGATGCATTAAACATTTGTATGAAGTTTCATTAATATCTGTCAAACAGTTTTGCCAGAAAACAGCGGACAAACTATATGCATATATTTGCATTATTTTTTAAGTAAAAGGGCAATAACTCTGAAACGAAAAATCAAATAAACCTCAAAATCGACTCAGCATCAGATCTTGATGCATTAAACGTTTTTGTGAAGTTTCATTAATATCTCTCAAATAGTTTTCCCAGAAAACAGCGGACAAACTATTTGCATTATTTTTTAAGGACAAGGGCCATAACTCTGAAACGAAAAATCAAATGATCCTCAGAATCAATTCAGTTTCAGATCTTGATGCATTAAACATTTGTGTGAAGTTTCATTAATATCTCTCAAATAGTTTTCCCAGAAAACAGCAGACAAACTATTTGCATGTATTTGCATTATTTTTTAAGTAAAAGGGCCATAACTCCGAAACGAAAAATCAAATGAACCTCAGAATCAACTCAGCTTCAGATCTTCATGCATTAAACATTTGTGTGAAGTTTCATTAATATCTGTCAAATAGTTTTCCCAGAAAACAGTGGACAAACTATTTGCATGTATTTGCATTATTTTTTAAGTAAAAGGGCCATAACTCCAAAACAACAAATCAAATGAACCTCAGAATCGACTCAGCTTCAGATCTTGATGCATTAAACATTTGTGTGAAGTTTCATTAATATCTCTCAAATGGTTTTCCCAGAAAACAGCGGACAAACTATATGCATATATTTACATTATTTTTTAAGTAAAAGGGCAATAACTCTGAAATGAAAAATCAAATAAACCTCAAAATCGACTCAGCATCAGATCTTGATGCATTAAACATTTGTGTGAAGTTTCATTAATATCTGTCAAATAGTTTTCCCAGAAAACAGCAGACAAACTATTTGCATATTTTTTAAGGACAAGGGCCATAACTCTGAAATGAAAAATCAAATGAACCTCAGAATCAACTTAGCTTCAGATCTTCATGCATTAAACATTTGTGTGAAGTTTCATTAATATCTGTCAAATAGTTTTCCCAGAAAACCGCGGACAAACTATTTGCATGTATTTGCATTATTTTTTAAGTAAAAGGGCCATAACTGCGAAACGACAAATCAAATGAACCTCAGAATCGAATCAGCATCAGATCTTCATGCATTAAACATTTGTGTGAAGTTTCATTAATATCTGTCAAACAGTTTTCCCAGAAAACAGCGGACAAACAAAATGTTGACGGACGAACGAACGAACGAACGAACGAACGAACGAACGGACGGACGGACAGGGCCACGACAATATACGACCACCTTTATTAGGTGGGCGTATAAAAAAGAGCATTAACTACTAAAAAGGAAAATTTTAGAATCGTGTAGTGTTGAAACCATTGTGATAAATAGAGCATTTGCTCCATAGGAGCAAATGCTCTATTTATCACAATGGTTTCACAAAGTGACTTTTACAGAGGCGTCAAAAGGCGTCTATATGCGGGAATGGGTTAAATGTTCATGTGCCACTATTGTTATTCAAGGAGTAAACAGTTAGCCATGAAGTAGGAAATATATTAACCCTTTCCTCCATGAATATTCATGTAAGAAATAATGATGTCATGGATATAAATTAGATTAATTTGTTATAATAGCACATGGAGTCATGGACACATGCATTTTGGGCCATGATAGAATCATATCTACATTGTAACAATAGCAAACAGAGCAGACCCTGATCAGATGGCTCCTAAAGGAGACGTCTGATCTGGGTCTTCTATGTTTGTCCAGGTGTAGAAAGGCATATTTATGGGGTAAAGGGTTAACTGTAACCAAAATACAGTTTTGACTATATAGAAGAACCCTCTATCTGATGAATATTTATGAATTCAAGGGTCCATCAGCCGATCTTTTTGTAATGATATAAACAAGGGAAGTTTTGACCATAGCAGAAACTATAGAATCAGATCTATATTATTTCACAAGCATTTACAAAGCTGATTTTCATATGACATTTGCAATTACCCTTTATAAAGCAAATAGTGTAGACTCTATGAGCAGTTTGGTGAGGGTGTACAATATTTTGTTAATCCATCGATTTCATTTAACCCTTTCCTCCATAAATATGCCTTTCTATACCTTTGCAAACAGAGTAGACCCAGATCAGACAGCTCCCATAGGAGCCGTCTATCAGGGTCTGCTATGTTTGCTTATGATTTAATATAGATATGATTCTACAGTTTCTGCCACGACCAAATATTAATGTGTTAATGTGCTATTATAACAAATTAATCTAAATTATATTCATGATGTCATTATTTCTTATATAAATATTCATAGAGGAAAGGGTTTAAGTTATCAAAATACTAAATATTCATAGAGGAAAGGGTTTAAGTTATCAAAATACTGACTTAGCTTTACACTTGAGGGGAGAGGGAGATTGACTGTCTCAAAACAACATAATGCATAGTACAAAATGTCGAAAAGGAAACATTCAACCTTTTACCTTGTATAAATACCTTTGCAAACTGAGTAGACCCAGATCAGACGGGTTGGTTTGGTTTTTATCGGGTTTTACGTCATTTTAACAGTATTTCAGTCATATCCCGACGCCCAGCTAATTACAAGTGGAGGAAGACCCCAGACCAGATTGCTCCTTTACACTTGTGTGTACATATGCCATTATAAAAATCCAGCTAATAAATATTCATGATGTCATTATTTCTTGCATGAATATTCAACAAGGAAAGGGGTTAAGGTAAACAATTTGCATATCAACATTTCAAAAATAAATAATTATGTACGTGTTAATTTGTACACAACAACAGTAACTTGAACTCCTTACTCCATAGATATGCCTTTTAACACCTTTGCAAACAGCGAAGATCCAGATCAGACTGTTCCTGTAGGAGCCATCTGATTAGGGTCTACTTTGTTTTCTTATGGAACTACATAGATCTACAGTAAAACCCCTCTAAACCGAAATTCTAATACAGAAGATTTTAGATACTTTTTGGCAGGTGTCTGCTTAATGCAGGGTGAAAGTCATGCAGAAAGCTCCTCTAGGAGCTTTCTGCATGACTTTCACCCTGCATTAAGCTGCCATCTGTCTCCAAGATCGATATTTATACTAAATTTAACATCTGGTTTAAAGGGGTTTTGCCATTATTCTACAGTTTCTGCCAGGACTAAATATTTCCAGTGTTCAATTCATTTAATTAATATTCATGATGTCATTATTTCTTACATGAATATTCATGGAGTAAATGGTTAATACACAATGACTATATGGAGAATTAGTACAGACAATTAAACCTAGCTTCAATCATTCTCCGAGCAACAATCAGACATAACCACAATATGGCAAGACAACATGTCCATAAAACGCTTGTTATTGTAAAAATATCTTCAAGTACAATCTATAAGTTAATTAGCAATGAAGTTTGAACACAAATATAAATTTGAACAGTTTGCATAAAGGATCATAACTTAATTGAAGACCAGATCCTAATCAAGGTCTACACTGGATTCCAAAGGAATCTGCATAACCATATCATAATCATATGCAAAGAAAAAACAGGTTGGATTCACAATGTTACATACCAGTTTTCAATGAGATCAGAGAAAAGAGAGTGTGGTCAGATATATTTAGTTACAAACGTAACTGTGATCACTGCCACGTAATCAACACTATCACAAGATTTTCTTGCCACAACAAATTTTAATTATTAACCCTGTACTCCATAAATACGCCTTTCTATGTCTTTGCAAACAGAGTAGACCCAGATCAGACGGCTCCTATATGAGCAGTCTGGTTTGAGTCTGATCTGTTTGCGTATGACAAAATAAACATCTGATTCTACAATTTCTGTCCAGGCAAAAAAAATATAATTTTATAAGTCATTATGAAAAATTAGCTAATTAATATTCATGATGTCTTTATTTCTCATATGAATATTCATGGTGTAAAGGGTTAATGCCTTTGTAAACAGAGTAGACCCATAGATAGTTCCTATAGGAGCCATCTGATGCAGGTCTGCTGTGTTTACCTACGGAAATTTGAAGATTTAATTTTGACTGTTTCTGCCATTGTAAAACATTCTCTTGTGTGTATGCCAATATAAAATTTCAGCGAATTAACTCATTCCCTCCTACTGATGCATTTTGATGCCTCTGTAGGAGTCAATGTTTTCAACCATTTGTTATAAATAGAGCATTTGCATAGGAGCAAATGCTCTATTTATAACAATGGTTTCAAAGCTACAAAATTCTAAAAAAAAATCCTTTTCTCTAGTAAATGCTCCTTTTCAGCAGATTTATTGAAAATGGGGGGGGGGGGGGGGTTTGGTTGGGGGGTTGGCCATGACAGAAACTGCAAAATCATACCTATATTGTTTCATAATCAAACAGAGAGCCATCTGATCAGGGTCTACCCTGTTTGTAAAGGCACAGAAAGGCATATTTATGGTGTAAATTAACCCTCTACTCCATAAATATGCCTTTCTATGCCTTTGCCAACAGAGAAATCCCAGATCAGACAACTCGATCAAGGTTTGCTCTGTTTGCTTATGATATAATATAGATATGATTACATTTTCTGTATATATTTATGTATACAGTTTCTACCATGGCCAAAAATTCCAGTGTCCATGTCCTATCTTAAGAAATTATTCTACTTAATATTCATGACATCATTCTTGATCCTCATGAATATTTCTGTCAGAAATAATGACATCATGAATATCAATTAGATGGATTTTAATTATGTCATTATAAATAAGCAATTATTTATCATGGCCGAAATTATGCAATCAGATCTATATTTCGAGGCAAACAGACCTGACCCTGACCAGGTGACTTCTATAGGAGCCATCTGATCTGGGTCTACTCTTTTTGCAAAAGTATGAAAAGGCATCTATCAGATAATGGTTTTCTTTTTTTTTACATATGCAGAAATATACTAGCTTCCACTAACATTATTTAAGCCTTACTGTCACAGAAATATTATGAAATTCCTCAGATCTACGATCATTGTGCTAAAGGAAAAAATGCCCATTGACAGCCATAACGCTGTGTAAAAACAAGAAGATTGCTTACCCTGTTCAGACTGTTTCATAAACTATTCAGACAGATAAACTTCAGATCCAGGCAGATTCAGGGTCAACATCATTAGCCACTCCGTTAGTATCAATTAACCCTTCATCTCATGAATATTCATGTAAGAATTAACAACAAGGTTAACCCATTCCCTCATAGGCTATTTTTAGATCCAACCTCTTTGAATAAATGTACCGAAAAGGAGCATTCACTAGAGAAAAGGACAATTTTAGAATTTTGTAGTTTGAAACCATTGTGATAAATAGAGCATTTGCTCCTATAGGAGCAAATGCTCTATTTATCACAATGGTTTCAAAATGTGATTTTTACAGAGGCGTAGAAAGGCGTATTCGTGGAGGAAAGGGTTAACCCATTCTCTCCTACCGACACCTTTTTGTGCCTCTGTAAAACTTATGTAGTGAAACCATTGTGATAAATAGAGCATTTGCTCCATAGGAGCAAATGCTCTATTTATCACAATGGTTTCAAAACTTCACAATTCTAAAAGTCTCCTTTTCTATAGTAAATGCTCCTTTTCGGAAGACGTCTGGTCTAAAAATAGCCTAGGAGGGAATGTGTTAATATTTATTGGTTGGATTTTATAATGGCATATAAACACAGACTTGTTCACCAGGAAAGAAACTGTAGAGTCAGATCTATATAATTCCATAACCCAACAGACCAGACACTGATCATACCGCCCCTACAGGAGCCATCTGATCTGGATCTACTCTGTTTGTGAAGGTGTCAAAAAGTGTCTTTATCAAATAAAGGGTTAAAGTTATCCAAAATGTGCCAAACTGATTTGTTCAGCTTTACAAGCCACTGGAGATGGGAGAGACTGTGTGTCCTAAACTTTAACCCTTTCATCACCAATGTCGCATAGATGCACCATGACAAATAGTGCAGTCCCAGATCAGATGCCACCTTTTCAAGGCAGCGTCTCATCAGGGACTTCACTTTTTGTCTCAATCTCTATTTCTATATCTGTGCTTTATTCCTTTGAAATTTGCATTTATTTATCTCATTTCCTTATTTTACCAAATGATTTAACAAACTTGGATTGCAGACGACAATTTGAAATTTGGCGCCGAAAGGGTTAATGTAAATACAGTTTGCATCATAAATCCTTCACTCCATGAAGGAAAGGGTTCAAAAAGTTGCCCTTCATAAACATTTTGGCCACCTTACAGCCTAAAACAACTGCACACTAACCAATCTGCTGACATTTTTCCTCCTAAAAATCCTATACAAAATCATATTGAATAAACATGAGCTATTGAAAGTCTTTACAATAAAACTCATCTAATGCCACCACCAAAAGAGGTCCAATTCTAGGTCTTAAAACCTTAAATTTACTCCATGAATATTCATGCAAGACATAATGAAATACCAACTAATTAGCACAATTTAATGGCTGTTATAGAGAGGTTTTACTGTACTAAAATAGTAAATTTTCCACCAAACCCTTCTCTTTTTTCATAAAAAACAGAGCAGATCCCGATCAGACGGCTCCCACAAGAGCCATCTGATCTGTGTCTACTCCGTTCGCAAATGGTATAGAAAGACGTATTTATGGAGTAAATGTTACACAGAAAGCTATTGCAGCAGCTTTTTTCATTATTTTTGTCCTTCATTAAGTAACCACCTGTTTTTAACCCTTCCCTCCATGAATATTCAAGTATTAAATAATGACATCATGGATATAAATAAGATTAATTTGTTGTAATAGCACATTAACACAAAAATTTACAGCAGAAGCAGAAGCATCAGATCTATATAATATTGTAAGCAAACAGAGCAGACCCAGATGAGACAGCACCTATATAGGAGCCGTCTCATCTGGGTCTACTCTGTTTGCAAAGGCATAGAACGGCGTATTTACGGAGTAAAGGCTATGTTCACTCATAAAGCAGTTACTTAAGATGGGTTTTACCGTAGTAGTCTGTTCAGATTATACCACACCTCTATTTTACACATCTGTGTACTGATTACCCTTTGTCTGGTACATATACAATACTTCTTACTGTGCAAGAAGGCTCATAAGCTCTTATTAACAATTTACTTTATGAATATTCATTTAAGAAATAATGACATCATGAATATTAGTTAGATTAATTGCTATATCAGTACAATGTCACAGGAAATGTTTGGCCATGGCAGAAACTGTAGAATAAGATCTTTATCAAATCATGAGCAAACAGAGCAGACCCTGATCAGACGGCTCCTATAGGACCTGTCTGATCTGTGTCTACTCTATTTGCAAAGGCATAGAAAGGTGTATTTATGGAGTAATGGGTTAACCCTTTACTTAATGAATATTCATAGAAGAAACAATGACTCTATGAATATTAATTTGCTGCATTTTTATACTAGTGTTAAGAAAAAGGGAATTTATGGCCATCGAAGAACCTGCACAGTAAGATCCTACCTATAACATATCATAAGAACACAGAGCTGACCCTAATCAGATAGCTCCTATAGGAGCTGTCTGACCTTGGTCTACTCTGTTTGCAGCGGTGTAAAAATGAAGGATTATCAAGTAAATGGTTAAATAATAAAATACAGCACTCCAGATAAGATGCATAAATCAAAATATTTTCAAGAATAACTCCTTTATTTCTCCACCAAACCCTATACTGTGACCACTCTTTAGAATTGTCTCTTCCAGACGATTCTAAAGAGTGGTCACAGTGTAGGGTTTGGTGGAGAAATGACGATTTGAGTATTTGGGTATGCACCCTTATCTGTAGCTCTGAAAATATAATAAACAAAATCTAACAAGCACAATTGCACTAGCTAAAAGCTTTAAGGCTGTTTTATAACTAAGCAACAAAAATTATACTGAAAGGCAAAATAGAGAAAAAATATTGCACTTAAAAAACACATTGAAATTAGAAACTTTCTTCTTTAACCTTTAGCATACTTAAGGAGATTCAGTAATAATTTTTGCAAATAATTTGGATTCAAATGAAATGTTGGGTAACTGGGTATTTCATTTGAATGTTGGGTAACTGGGCGTCTTATTTGAATGTTGGGTAACTGGCCATCTCATTTAAATGTTGGGTAACTGGGTGTCTTATTTGAATGTTGGGTAACTAGGTATTTCATTTGAATGTTGGGTAACTTGGCATCTCATTTGAATGTTGCTAACTGGCCATCTCATATGAATGTTGGGTAACTTGGTATCTCATTTTGAATGCTGGGCAACTGGACATCTCATTCAAATGTTGGGTAACTTGGCATCTCATTCGAATGTTGGGTAACTTGGCATCTCATTTGAATGTTGGGTAACTTGGCATCTCATTTGAATGTTGGGTAACTTGGCATCTCATTTTAATGTTGGGTAACTGGACATCTCATGTGAATCCAAACTGTTTGACATGACACTTTTGTAGGAAATTGGGAAAACATTGTACAGTAAAACCTCTCTAATGTGACCACTTAATGAATAAACATGGGTGTCTTTATAAGCAGGTGGTTGCTTAATGCAGGACAAAAGTAACGCAGAAAGCTTTCTGCATTACTTTTGTCCTGCATTAAGCTACCACCTGCATCTAGCACCCAGAATTATACATCTTTTAGGTGGTCGCATTAGCGGGTTTTTTTATTGTTTTTTGTAAAAGAAGCCGACAAAAATTTGCACAGCATGCTAAAAGTCAAAGCAGTAATAAACATAGAATAATATTAAGTTATTAACCCTTTACTCCATGAATATTTATGTATAAAGAAGTAATAACACCACAAATATTAATTAGAATACTCTTTATAATGGCCTAACACCGGAATATTTGGCCAGACAGAACGGGCACTGATCAGTAAAAGCCGTCTGAACTAGGTCTACTCTGTTCGCAAAGTATTAGAAAGGCATATTTAGGGAGAACAGGGTTGAGTTTAAATGTTGGTCACAATCTGAATCCTAATCCAGCTGATACCATGGTATTTAACCATTTCCTTCATATAAACGCCTTTTCACTCCTTTGCAAACGAAGAAGACCCAGATTAGATTACTCCTGTAACAGCTGTCTGATCTGGGTCTGCTCTGTTTGGTGATGATATGGTACAGATCTGATTCTACAGATTTTGGCTTGAAAAATTCACAGTATAAAAATTCAGGTAGTAAATATTCGTGATGTCCTTATTTCTGACATAAATACTGAAAAGGGAAAGGGTTAACCCATTCCCCCATAGGCTACTTTTAGACCCTACCTCTTTGAATGAATCTACCAAAAAGGAGCAATTACTAGAGAAAAGAAGAAGTTTAAAAATGCTCTATTTATCACAATAGTTTCATAAAGAGATTTTAACAGAGGAATAGAAAGGCGTATTTATGGAGGAAAGGGTTAAGTTACTTCACCAACTGCTACCTGTATTTCTTACCAAGGGTGTATTATGAACCTATTAACCCTTATCCTGCTTGATCGTGATCAAACTGTTATTTGTAAACAGCTTTTATCCAGATGAGACGCTGAGTTAGACGCCAAGTAACACATCAGGATCCAAGCTGTTTAACACTTGGTCAGTAATTTCTAAAAACTTTGAACCAATCGCAAATAAATAAAGCTTGCTTCAAACAAGAGTATAACACTTTCCTCTATAAATATGCCTTTCTACGCCTCTATAATAGTTACTTTTTAAACCAGTGATAAATAGGGCATTTGCTCCTCAGGAGCAAATGCTCTTTTTATCACATTGGTTTCAAAACTACAAAATTAAAAAAAAAAAAACTTTCCTGTAGTTAATGCTCCTTTTCGGTAGATATATTCAAAAAGGTTTATATCTAAAAATAGCCCATGAGGGAATGGGTTAAGCTGGGGGGTTTTCTGACAGAACAAGGATTAAACTTTAATTTTCAGGGCTGTTTTTGCAAGAATCTTTTGCAGTTGTGACCTCTGAAAAAAAAATCTGTGAAGGGAACAGTGTAATCCCTGATCAAAAGTCTCTGTAACAAGATGTGTTTGTGAAACAATGTGCCCCCCCCCCCCCTCCCCCCCCCCCCTCCCCGATTATCGCCAATATAAATTTGACCCGTAATTTGACTTTTGACCTCAGCCAGATGATTCTCATGAGTACCAGCAAGGCAGGGCTTGCCAGACAAATGCAGAAAAATATTTTACCCAGAATTTCTAAATACTTCCCTTATCTAAAACTCTGTGAAAGCATACAGTACAGTAAAACCTCTCTATAACGGCCACTAAATTACATAAAATATTTTGTGTTAAAGGCAGGTGGCTGCTTAAAACAAGGTGCAAGTAAAACAGAACGCTCCTATAGGAGCATTCTGTTTTGCTTTCACCTTGATTTAAGCAGCCACCTGCCCTAAATACCAACTAATTAACACAATTTAGTGGCCGTTATAGACAGGTTTTACTGTAGAGCAATCATGATTTTAAAAGGAGCAGCTTTGTATCGTAAACAATAAATGTGGCCTTACTGTTCAAAACCAATCTATATCCCAATTATGGTTTTATGGAACAAAAAACACTGGTAATAAACTACAACATACATTAATAATTAATTAAATAAATAAAGCACATTTCAAAGAATGGGTTGTGACAACATTTAGTAACAAAGTGGTTTTGTCAACCTAGAATATACAATATACAATCAGTACACAATGGAAATAGGAGTGCAATTGAGAGCTCAGTGCAAGACTGCTGTATCTAAATTATGAACTCTTTACCTGTAGAATATTTATGTAAGAAATAATGACACCGTGAATATTTATTAGCTTAATTTGTACTAAGGATACATAGTACTGGAAGACACTGTAGAGTCAGATCTATTAAATTTCATAAGCAAACAAATCAGACCCTGAGGTCTACTCTGTTTGCAAAGGTGTGAAAAGGCACTACATGAATCAAAGGTTTAACATTAATATATTGACCTTTCCTTTTTTTCTTTTAATTCTTATCATAATCATTATTAGAGTATACATGAGTTTGGATCCTGATGCGATGCTGAGTTACTCTGTATCTCACCTGGACACAAACTGTTTGTATAAGTTACTTCACTATACATAGCTCCAGATAAAATACATAAATTTAAACATTTTCAAGAATAAATTAATCTGAAGAACTCCTTTATTTCTCCACCAAACCCTATACTGTGACCACTCTTTAGAATTGTTTCTTTGAGACGATTCTAAAGAGTGGTCACAGTATGGGGTTTGGTGGAGAAATGACGATTTTAGTATTTCGGTACACAATTTAATCTTAAGTTCTGATTATACATTTTAGTAACAGGTTGTGTGATTAGCCCTCACCCTGATGTCTCACTATTCGGAGTTCATGAGACATCACCTATCCAGGTATATATGTCATGTTGTATCTACATCTGCTTATAAATATTCATTCAAGGGCACAGTGCAAATTATTGTAACTGTGAATTACAATATTTATAAGCAATTAACTATTTGTCATTACCTTCCATTTTAAATTTATTCCAGCACACAGGATACATGATTGTAACTGCGTATTGCAACATTTATAAGCAATTGCCTATTTGTCATTGCTTTAAGTTTTAAAAGAGATTTTTTTCTTTATATTCTATTCCATATTAACCCATTACCTCATTGGCTATTTTTAGATACAACCTCTTTGAATTAATCTACCGAAAAGGAGCATTAATTAGAGAAAAGGATTTTTTTTAGAATTTTGTAGTTTGAAACCATTGTGAATAAATAGAGCATTTGCTCCTATAGGAGCAAATGCTCTATTTATCACAATGGTCTCACAAATTGACTTTTACAGAGTCATCAAAAGTTGTCAATATGAGGGAAAGGGTAAAAACAAGATGTTTTAATCACTATGTGCTCCCGCTACCATCCCCCCCCCCCCCCCCCCCCCCTTCCCTCCCTAATACACACTTTGAATATTGACCAATGACACTGACGTTTGACCCTGACAGTGATATAGCACCATTAAATAGTTGCAGCTTCATAAGATGAATATGCACCCCAAATATGAAGTCTCTGTTTAATAGCTCTAATAATCTAAAATTTATGGCAAATTAAAGTTTTAAACAGAGAAATTAACAAACCAATAGACAGGCCAAAGACGACATGCTCCCAAAGCCTTGACCTTGGGACATAATAAAATAGTGATCAAAGTGTCAACGACCTTGGATCCGGATGACAGATAAGATGCATAGATTCAAACATTTGAATAACAGAAGAATAACTTTTTTATTTCTCCACCAAACCCTATGTTGTGACCACTCTTTAGAATCGTCTCTTCGAGACAATTCTAAAGAGTGGTCATAACATAGGGTTTGGTTGAGAAATAACGATTTCAGTATTTGAGTATGCACCTCTATGCCATTCCCTCATATTGACACCTTTTGACGCCTCTGCAGAAGTCACCTGTTAAAACCATTGTGATAAATAGCAAATGCTCTATTTATCACAATGGTTGCAAACTACAAAATTCTAAACTTTTCCTTCTCTTTAATTAATATTCCTTTTCGGTAGACAACTATTTACAAAGTGCATCACTTTGTGCTAAAGGATTGCAGTTTTACACTAAGCCCTCAATATGTCTTGTTGTCCAATTAAAACAGCTGTGTACATGACATCTCTTAACCTATAAATAAATTAACGCTACGCGAACAAGAAGTTGAGAGCTCTATTTGCATCACAGTCCGCTGCCAAAGCTGCACGCATCAGCTCTTCGTGTGGTATGGTGTCACCAACAATCTCCTGTATTGTATCAACACAAGCCTGAAGCTCACCGGAGTCTGGAGTGGGAAGCATATCGTCAGATGAACTAGAAAATCCTCCTGACTCAATCTAGAAGAAGAAATAAGAATTAGTGAAGAATACACAATGGTCAAAATATTAGATAACAGCTATTCAAGTATTTATGTAGTGAAGAGTAGGCTGACACATTCAGAAACACTACAGTATAATTTGTTTTTTGAGTGTTGCTTTCAAATTACTAATATGATATTTCTGATACGTTTATATGAAGGAAAACGTTAAAGCTATAAGCTTAACCCTTTCCCTGTTCTACATTTATTCCAAATTTCATTACCTACTGAATATTCATGGACAAAATAGTTATAATGAAATATGGAAGATGCAATATTGTTGTTATTTTAGACAGCAAAGAAACAGATCTATCAAATTCTATTAGCAAACAGAGCAGACCCAGATCAGACGGCTCCTCTAGAAGCCGTCTGATCTGGGTCTACTCTGTTTGCAAATGCATGAAAACACGTTTATATGAGGGAAAGAGTTAAATTCAGCATTTACAGGACACTTTGTCTCAATTCATTCTCAATTTGATTGGTCAGATACTTGAGAATGAACCCAGTACCAGATTCAGAAGTTTTACATAACCTTGAACCCAGGACTGAATTTCTTTACTCTTTCAACACTATAGGTGGTTTTGTGACAACTATGACGAGCAGTTTGGGTCCAGATGAATGGTTTGATCAAAGTTTGCTCTGTTTGCCCTTGGAGTAATATAGATCTGAAAATACCGTCTATGGTAAAAAAATCCAATGCTAATAATATTATTGTAATTCAACTAATTAACCCTTCTCTTGCTAAATTTTAAAATACATTTCTGAAATTCTCTTTCTTTACCCATGCCCTGTTGTATAATTACATATATCTTCACTGTGTACAAGTATTTCACTGTGCAATCACTGCTGTGGAGTGCACTGGTGGCACAATCAATTTGTAAATAGTGCAGACCCTGGGTCTTCACTATTTACAGGTAGGTATATTGATGTGAACAACAAGCGAAGGGTTAAAAATATTATTGTAAAAATTCAGCTAATTAATATTCATAGTCATTATTTCTCACAAGAACATTTATTCAGTAAACGGTTGAATTAAGAACACTTATGCTCACTTACGTTCATTGTATCTGCTATATCTACATTGTTCATCATGTCGTCTATTTCTGACATACTGGACACAGAGCTTGGAGTTTCTGTGTGCGAGTGCAACGTACAATTGGGCGGACACCTAAAATCAGAAAGCACAAAAAATGCCCGATGTTACCATATCTCTTTCTACACATTGGATAATTTTGTAATAATGATCACAGCAAACATTTTTAATGCAGGATAGAGATTGACCCTTTGAATGAGGAACAGGTATGCACTGTCATTTGTAAACAGTGAAGAGCCAGATTAGAGGGCTCCTAGAGGAGTCCTCTGATCGAAGTACAGTAAAACCTCTCTATAACGATTACTACTAAATTATATCAAGTATTTTGTGTTAAAGGCAGGTGGCTGCTTAAAGCAAGGTGAAAGTAAAACAGAACGCTCCTATAGGAGCGTTCTGTTTTACTTTCACCTTGCTTTAAGCAGCCACCTGCCCTAATTAACAACTAATTAACACAAATTACTAGCATTTATTGAGAGGTATTACTGTATGCGCTGTTTGTCATCCAAATCCACCAGCAAGTCTATGAGTGTCATACTGAGTAGACTCTACAGTTAACCCTTTCCCTGTTCTAGGTTTATTCCAAATTCTGATGCCAACGTGACATTTATGGACAAAATAGGTATAATAAATATGGAAGGTTGAACATTGTAGCCATTTTAGATCTTTCCAATCCCTTTAGCAAACAGAGCAGACCCAGATCAGACGGCTCCTATAGGAACCGTCTCATCTGGGTCTACTCTTGTTTGCAAATGCATGAAAACCCATTTATATGAAGGAAAGGGTTTAAACAATGTTGGGCCATTCCACTCTGAAAAAATTAACATTGAACAAAAATTTCCATGTAAATATTTCACAGTCTTGTAACTATGCAGAACATCATTGAACCAGAACAGGAGTATAATATGCACATCTAGGCATAGTGCTTATCAATCATATGAAGTTTCATAAAAATCTGATCAAAGAAACTGCGTAGATGTATTAAAATGGACAGACGGAAGGACGGACGGCACACACAAAAGCAAAATATACTGGGGGAGACATAATGAAAACTTACGCTGAAGTAAATGTCAGGGTTTCCACCTCCATTTGCAGGTGTTCTGGCAGATCTTGGAATGAATCACTGTTGGCAAGTACTGGGTGATCAGCCACATAAGACATACATATCTCCTGTAAGATGTAAAATGACCAAGGTTGAATATAGCTGCCCAAATCAAAATAAAGTAACCAAGTATAAACAATAAAACAGTCTATCAAATGAGGTGTTAACCCTTTATGAGGTAGAGACACCCTTTACACCTTTGCAAACAAAATAGACCCAGATCAAACTGCTGTTTCCATCTGAAACAATATACATGTAGATATGATTCTACAGTTTATGCCATGACCTTTGACTATATCCTGTGTTCATATGCCATTGTAAAAAATTCAGCAAATAAAAATTCATAATGTCAATATATTTTACATGAATATTTATGAGTTAAAGGGTTAAGACAAATGGTTGTTTAACTCTTTAAAAAGAGTAAACAAAGCGGAATAACTAAAAACGTATTGCATGCAGAGTGATGGACCTTAGTTACATCAATGATCCTCAATGAGAGGAAGACAAATGTGAAATTTGAGAGCTCTATATTGATTAATTTTAAAATGAAAGCCAAAAACCTAAAGTGTGACAGACAGACGGATGGACAGACAGACGGACGGACAGAGGACGGAAAAGTGATCCCTAAGTGACACACTGCCTCTCGGCAGGCGACACAAAAAATCAGTCAATATATATTCATGATGTTATTATTTCTTCATGAATATTCAACAGGGAAAAGGTAAACGTTAGAAAGCATATCCCACCTTCAAGGTTTTTGTGCTAAGCTGATCTGCCAGACTCAGAAGATAAAATACTGTATCATCATCTACATGATGTTTCAGCGCATGCTCACAGCGCGAACACAGACCTATAATCTGCAACAAACACAAAAATTTATGGGATTATTTAAACCATAACTCTTTTGACACTCATTTGTATAATGAAAATATCTTAAACCCATTACCTCATAGTTTATTTTTAGATCCAACCACTCTGAATAAATCTATCGATAAGGAGCATTAACTAGAGAAAAGGAAAATTTTAGAACCATTGTGATAAATAGAGCATTTGCTCCTATAACAAATGCTCGATTTATCACAATGGTTTCATAAAGTGATTTTTACAGAGGTGTCATAAGGTGTCAATATGAGGGAATGTGTTAGAACTGGACATTACTTTCTAAAGAAGGAAAAGCAGTTCAGAGAGTTCATGTAGGTGCTGTCTGATCAGGATCTGCCTTGTTTGCTTATGAAATAATAATAAAGATCTGATTCTACAGTTTATGTCATGGCAAAAACTTCCAGTGTCTATATAAGGCATTTATCATTATAAAATTCAGCTAATAAATAATCATGATGTGATTATTTCTTACATTAATATTCATGGAATAAAAGTTTAGGTAATAATAATAATAATAACAAATTTATTTTAAGTGGATTACATATTTGGTTCAAGACCAATTTTCAATATGGTCCACAATATATAAAACCTTTATAAACTGGACAATGGACAAGAGGCAACAAACTTTTTTATTAACCCTTTACTCCATACATACGCCTATAGGAGCCATCTCATCAGGGTCTGCTCTGTTTGCATTATGAAATAATATAGATCTAATTCTACAGTTTTTGTCATGGCCAAAATTTGATGTGTTCATATACAGTGAAACCTCGGAAATCCGAACCCCTTCCGGACCAAATGAAAAGTTCGGATTTCTGAGGATTTCGGATTTCTGAGGTTTCTCATATAGTTAAATGTTTCGACCACAATTATGCTCTCTAAGTAAGGTTGATGTGATCAAAATGTTGATTGCTGATATTGCATGACATGAAAGGGTAGATTTTGCTCACAAAGTATTTGCAATGGACTTGTTTCTTTAAAGCTTTCTACTTTGAAGAAGCAACACCAATGTAAATAATAGTTGAACTGAACTTTAATGTCAAGGGTTAAGTCAACCCGTCTACGCTTACTCGGCGGTTCAGACATGATCGTGATCTTAACTAGAACTTTTCTTTACGATGTAGAATATAGCCTAGAATGAGCGAGAATGGTGAACAATTTGAGAAACTGCATCATTTATTACATTTGGAATAATTAGGGATTACTCGCGACCTTAGTTTGCAAAATTACCAAACGAGATTAAAGATTTTTTTTGTCAGTCAGCCCACCGTGTGTAAAACAAAAGTCGCCGCACAAAAGAGACCGCTCTTTATTCCACAAAATTAGGACATAATTTGGACATTAAAGAGGTCTTACTGCAGTCGATCGCCACAGCCCGTCTTTTAATCCATTTAAATCAACAGCGGCATCAAACACCTAATGATTCTTCGAAGATAATTGGGGCTTAAACAAACACCAGTTGACACGACTACCGTACACGCTTTATCGTGTGTATGTACCGTGTAGAGTTGTGGTAACATAGCCGCTAAAAATAGACGCGCATGCCAGCCCAAACATTCTCAGGTACAGTAAGCGTTCGGAATTCCGGGTTACATTTAAGCGCAATTAAACAATTTCGGACGAAAAAATCGTTCGGAATTCGGAATTCTGAGTTTCCGGATTTCTGAAACTTTCCCGTAGTTGAAATAAGAAGAAAAAAAATCGGGACCAAACGGAACGTTCGGAATTCCGCGGATTTCGGAATTCCGGTTTCACTGTACTATCTAGTTAATAACCATGATGTCATTTTTTCTTAGATGAATATTCATGGAGGAATGGGTTAAATTATGTCTATTACCTGACTATGGACAAGAGGCAAAGAGCATTTCGAATATACAAAATGCCAATGCACCTCTGTATGCAACAAGTCATACAAAAGTGTTCACAAGAACTCATGTGTCACTTTCTGCGAGAAGTGTTAGCAGAAAGGGAAATAAATCAAAATGAAGAAAAGTGTTATTACCCTTACATTGTGCATCTGTACTTGTTGCTATGTGCATGTGTTGCATAGAGGGTTATAGTGCAATACTAGGTCAAAGCATGTGACACACAGATTAGTGGACAGATTTATCCTGAAGTGTCACCCGGCTAATGCAGATTAACCCATTCCCTCATAGGCTATTTTCAGACCAAACCTCTTTGAATAAATCTACTGAAAAAGAGCATTTACTAGATAAATGAATCCTTTCCTTCATATAAATACTTTTCACACCTTCGCAAAGAGAATAGACCCAAATCAGAAAGCTCTTGTAGGAGTCATCTGATCAGAGTCTACTCTGTTTGCTCATAGAATTATAAAGATATGATCCTGAAGTTTTCGTCTATTGCAGTCAAAAATTCCTCTTTAGCAAATCCTCTTAATAACAAGAGCTGTTACAGTCACCTGACAAATGCCCCAAAAGGATACCCATGTGAACTTGACCTTTAACCCATGGACCAGGGATTTGAACGCGACACATCATCTTTGTGTGGTGAACATTTGTGCCAGGTTATTTTGAAATCCATTCTCAGATAAAAAAGTTATAGAAGGGAAACGAAATTTGGGACGGACGGATGGATGGAAGGACGGACGGACGGACGGATGGACAGTGTGATTACTATATGTCCGCCGTTGGGGGCATAAAAATGAAGTTAATGAATATTAATGATGTGATCAGTTCATGCATAGATGTTCAATACAGAAATGGTTTATAACATAATGAATAAAATAAAATATGGAAATATTGAGTATCTCACATCATATCTATCTGCTAAGGTCATCATGTCTGCAAGCTGCTCTGTGGCAAGTTCGTTCAGATCCAGCTGACCACTGTACAGGTATTCTAGGAACAGTTTAAACAAGTCTGGGTTGGTATCGTGAACCGTTATCTTTCTGTAATACACATGTACACAATGAAAGTACAAAGAACACCTACGAAGCAGTCACTTAGTCAATAAACAGGGTTGTCTTAACCCTTTCCCTCACATAAACATGTAGTCATGCATCTGCAAACAGAGTAAACCCAGATCTGATGGCTCCTATCAGAGCCGTCTGATCAGGATCTGCTCTGTTTGTTTATAGAATTTGATAGATCTGTTTCTTTTGTTTCTAAAATGGTTACAATGTTCCACCTTCTATATTTCATTATAACTACTTTGTCCATGAATATTCAGTAGGTATTGAAATTTGGAATATACATAGAACAGGAAAAGGGTTAAAAGAACATGACTACATCAAGCAGAACAAAACAAAAAACAGATTTTTTCTGCAATACTATCATCTTTAACATAAAATCTAAATAAATTTATTTGTAAACAATATCAATTTTCAAATAAAGGGTTCGTTGTAAACCTTTTAGTCATGAAAATCTTTACCCTTTGCTTCATAATTATCTATACAAAATTCTTGACTTCATAAAGTCTATTTATGAACTATGTACTTGCTTGTCTATATATATGTATTTGCCTCTTTTGGTTGTCTATTTAAGCCTTTCCTCCATAAATACTCCTTTCTACGCCTCTGTAATATAGAGAATAATAGGTTAGTGCCGTAGATGGGACGCTTTATCCGACGAGGGGAGAAAACGTTGAGGCGAGGCTTGCCGAGCCTCAACTGTTTTCTCTCCGAGTCGGATAAAGGCGTCCCATCTACGGCACTAACCTATTATTCGATTTATCCAGTCAATATAGTTAAATGTCTTTTTTTATAGACTCATAACACTCTTGAAATAATTTACATTGAAAATGCAGTTTTTCGATCAACGGATCCCTCCCTTTTCACTTCCATTTAGACGTAAATAAATCTAATGAGCTACCGCAGAGGAATATAGTTTCGATACTTGTATTACTAGAAGGGAAACGTGGTTGAATTTGAAAAATAAGATGATTTGAATCGAGGGTCGATAAGTTATTTCAAACAGACATGATCTATATTCTTTGGTCAAATTCGAGTTACGTAGTCTCGGTTTCTATTTTTAGATTCTACCTAACGTCACTCAGAAATCGATGGAACTGAACAGGCTATATTTAGGTTTATGACTATCACCGCCCCTGTAAGAGTTTATCAATCAAATAATCATGAGAGTGAAAAGGAAACATTTACTATTTATCTGTCAATCTTTGCTTCCATGTTTGATTTTATCAAACACGGGTTTTGCCAGCGGTGGATTAAATTAATAAAAGTGATAAATCAACGTCATTTTGTATGTGGCCTCAGTGGCGTAATCGGTAAGGGCGACGTCTTATAGAGAGATTAGAATTAGTTTTTGTAGGATCAGGCGCGGGTTCGAATCCAGCTGTAGCCAATTAATTTTTTTTCTCATTTGAATAATTCTTCTGGTGACCAAATAGATCTGTTAGATCTATTCCATCAACATGTTTATGAATATTTACAGAAAACTAAAATAGTTCCATGGTTATAGAATCATTACGCCTATCTACTAACCTAATAAACCTTCCACTACCGGAAGTAACCTAATAAACCTAAGTTTATCTGCACCCCCTTTATTATGTCACTAGAGAAGCCTGGTGACTGGATAAAACCACTTTTTGAAACCATTCTGATAAATAGAGCATTTGCTCCTGTAGGAGCAAATGCTCTATTTATCACAATGGTTTCAAACTACAAAATTCTAAAATTTTACTTTTCTCTAGTAGATGCTGCTTTTGGGTAGATTCATTCAAAGAGGTTGGGTCTAAAAATAGCCTATGTAGGAATGGGTTAAGCACTCGCCTATCTATTTATGTACTTGTCTGCCTATGTATTTACCTTTATATGCAATTGCCTATCTATATTCTTGCCTGTCTACTTATGTACTTGCCTTGTCTATTTGTTTATTTGCCTGTCTTTATATACATGTACTTGCCTGTCTATTTACATACTGTATACTTGCTTGTCTATTTATATACTTTCTTGTCTCTTTTGGCTCTATTTATGTACTTGCCTGTCTATGGATTCCCTCATGCCACTGAGGAGAGCCCGTCTGAACCAGTCACAGCGGGAAGCTATGATGACTCTGTGGGCGGGGATCTCACACACCTCTGTCTCTCTCTCACCCTCAGTCTTCTCCACAGGTTCACTGCCTGTATGATCTATCACTGTGTCGCCAAGCTCTAAAAATGTAACAGGGCATACAACATTTACCAACGATATTCAATTTACAAATGAACAGGAGATATACTTTATTAGACATGGTTAGAAAGATGGCTTCCTAGGGAAGCTTTCTGCCAGACTTTCAACCACTTTGACAATTTTAGTATTTGGGTATGCATCTTTATCTGCAGCTCTGCTTAACCCTTTACTCCTGAATTATGCCGTTCTATGTTTTCGCAAACAGAGAAGACCCAGATCAGACAGATCCTATAGGAGCAGTCTGATAAGGGTCTACTATGTTTGTTGCTTATATGATACAGATGTAAATATATATAGTTTGTTTCATTGCCAAGACTTCCTGTGTCCATGAGCTCTCATAAAAATCCAATTAATTAATATTCATAACATTATTTCTTATATGAATATTCATGGAGTAAAAGATTAAGGTTTAATTAGTTTAAACTAAACAATACCACATGTTCATATAAAGTTAATGGCTTTTAACCATACTAACAGAATGTAAAACAGTTCCTTAATGATTCATCAAGATCTATACTATTTGTAAGGGTTGTGCGTTTCATCTAGAGCTATACCATTTGAAAGTGTTATGTGTTTCATCTAGAGCTATATCATTTGAAAGGGTTTACGGTTATGTGTTTATCTTCAACTATACCATTTGTAAGGGTTATGTGTTTCATCTAGATCTACAGTAAAACCTCTCTAAAACGGCCACTAAATTACATCAAGTATTTTGTGTTTAAGGCAAGTGGCTGCTTAAAGCATGGTGAAAGTCAAACAAAACGTTCCTAAAGGAGATTTCTAATTCACTTTCACCTTGCTTTAAGCAACCACCTGCCCTAAATACGAACTAATTAACACAATTTAGTGGCCGTTATATGTGTTTCATCTAGATATATACCATTTGTAAGGGTTATGTGTTTCATCCAGGTCTATACCATTTGTAAGGGTTATGTGTTTCATCCAGGTCTATACCATTTGTAAGGGTTATGTGTTTCATCCAGGTCTATACCATTTGTAAAGGTTATGTGTTACCATTTGTAAGAGTTATGTGTTTCATCTAAATCTATACCATTTGTAAGGGTTATGTGTTTCATCTAGATCTATACCATTTGTAAGGGTTCTAAAATGGCATGTGTTAATGCCATTTTAATTAATATTCATGATGCCATAATTTCTTTATACATGAATATTCATGGAGTAAAGGGTTAATCATAAAATAATGCCAAGTGAGTTACATATTTGATGGTGGCACATCACAGTTTCATTTACATTAATCCTTTAAATGATGATTTTTCCAAGTGGACTGGCCCATAAAGGATTATATAATTAGGAGAGGATTTTGAACAACAAACGGTGCAGACCCTGATCAAATGGCTCTTCTAGGAACCCTCTCATCTTGGTCAATACTGTTTGCAAATACCAGTATACTCGATATCCACATTCAAAGGGTTAAACTGTCAAGCATTACAAGGAAACAGAATACAGTAAAACCTCTCTATAACGACCACTAAATTACACCAAGTATTTTGTGTTAAAGGCAGGTGGATGCTTAAAGCAAGGTGAAAGTAAAACAGAACGCTCCTATAGGAGCATTCTGTTTTACTTTCACCTTGCTTTAAGCAACCACCTGCCCAAAATACCAACTAATTAACACAATTTAGTGGTTTTATAGAGAGGTTTACTGTATTGATTTCATACCGTGGGTCATAACTATTTCAAAGGTAAGATCTGTATGTCTTTGCGACTGTAACAACTGCACAGCATTCTGGGCCGTTCTGCTGTCCCGAGCATATGGTGGTATACACAGAGACTCCACAGAGCTTAGCTGAAATCAATTAAATATATGTCATTGGATAACAAGAGGGCCAAGATGGCCCTTAATCGCTCACCTGATTACCATAGATTTAAGATTATAGCTGGGTATTCAGTCCCAGGATGGGGCGTATTTATGGTGTAAAGGGTTAACACAGTTTGAATCCTAATGACATACAAAAGTTACTTGGAATCTTAAGATTCAAAGTTTTTGTTCATGTTATTCAAATTTTATCCATTGCAGGGAAATGTTAATGGTAATGTTTAACCATTTACTACATAAATACAACTTTCTATGCCTTTTACAAACAGAGTTGACCCAGATCAGATGGCTCCCATTGGAGCCGTCTAATCAGGGTCTGCTCTGTATGCTTATGATATAATATAGATATGATTCTACAGTTTCTGCCATGGCCAAAAGTTCCTGGGTCAATGTGGTATTATAACAAATTAATCTCATTTATATTCATGATGTCATTATTTCTTACTTATGGAGTAAATGGTTAAACAATCAAAAGCAAAGCTGGAAAACTTTAAACGACAAAGTAACAAATCTTCAAAAATGCTATTCTTCAAGGACTTAATTCAAATTAATTTTGGAAAAATAAAATATGTGTACATACATAAATTTTAGTAATTTTGTAATTGTGATAGAGAATCCTAAAAAGCAAAATCAATTAAAAAAACAACTAAATCAATAAGACAACATTTACCTGCACATATTTCGTTTTTTGGTTGGGCTGGGCTTTGGATTTTTGACTTTTTGTTTGCTGTTGCGAGGTTGAGGGGCACTCATATGATGAACTGTGTATAGAGTTGGCCCCTGAATCATGCACTTCCAGCAGACTAAGAGAGACAACTGAGGCGGTGAACTGTTCTCGGTGTACCATATCACAGGCTTGCTGGATTAGTGGTTGAACCATGGGTTTGTTTGTGAGGAGTTTGCATATGGCCCAGGACTGCACAAAAAAAGCATGATTGTTATAAAGAGCTAACAGCGCAAAACATATGTAACTACAATCTATAAAGTGCAACAATGATGACCTTTGCAAACAGTTTGGATCCAGATGAGACATCGAGTAACTCAGGATCTTTACTCAGTCTCTCATCAGGATCCAAACTTTTGACACTCAGAAAGAAATGGGAGAACACATTGTTTTCTGAATAAAAAATCCACGATACGCAAATGCTTGTAGACATAACAGAATATAGTTATAATAGTTTTGCACCAAACAAATATGCGACTCGGATCTCTCGAACCATCCTTAATTCGAACCAAAATTTATGGTGCCCATGGTGTTCAAGAGATTGCGGTTTCACTGAATATCATAAGCAAACAGAGCAGACCCTGATCAGATGGCTCCTACAGGAGCCATCTGATCTGGGGCTACTCTGCTTGAAAAGGCATAAAACTTAAAAGGCGTATTTATGGAGCAAAGGCTTAAAAAGGTTTCATATTTCTCTGCCAAACCCTATCTTGCTACTACTCATTAGAATTGCCTTAGGGAAGTGATCCTAATGAGTATTAGCAAGACAGAGTTTAACTGAGAAATAAGAGATTTTAACCCATTCCCTCATAGGCTATTTTTAAACTCAACCTCTTTGAACAAATCTACCAAAAAGGAGCATTTACTAGAGAAAAGGAATATGTTAGATTCATGTAGTTTTCAAACCATTGTGATAAATAGAGCATTTGCTCCTATGGAGCAAATGTTCTATTTATCACAATGGTTTCAAGAAGAGACTTTTACAGAGGCGTAGAAGGGCATATTTATGGAGGAAAGGGTTAATAGATCGCTACACATTTTATCTCACCCATGTATAACATATCATAGGCAATATAAATGTACAGGTTTAACCCTTTCCTCCATGAATATTCATGTAAGAAATAATGACGTCATGAATAATAATCAGAATAATTTTGTTATAATAGCACATAGACATATGTTAGCCATGGCAAAACCTGTAGAATCATATATATATTACATCATAAGCAAACAGAGCAAACCCTGATCAGATGGCTCCTATAGGAGCCATCTGATCTGGATCTTCTCTGTTTGCAGGGGCGTAGAAAGGCGTATTTATTGAGTAAAGGGTTAATAGACTGCTACACATTTTACCTCAGCTGTGTATAACATATCACAGCCAATATAAATGTACAGCTGTTATAAAGTTTCGTTTCTAGCAATCATTCCTTGTAGCAGATAAAGCTACTTACAATTTTAGAGGTTCCCAGTTTGAAGATGTACTTCCAGTCCCGCCAGGTCAATTTCACATCAATGTCTTCAATCAATTCCTGGATCTTCATCTGCCCTATATTTACCTAGAAAGGAAAACATTTCATATCAAGTCATGACTGAAAACTTGTCTGATACAGCAAAGTCTTTAGGTCTAACCTTTTCCCTCATTTCAACACATTTTCACGCATCTGCAAGCAGAGTAGATCCAGATCAAATGGCTCCTAGAGGAGCCGTATGATCAGGGTCTGCTCTGTTTGCTAATAGAATTTGATAAATCTGTTTCTTTGCTTTCTAAAATGTCTACAATATTCCACCTTCCATATTTCTTTATAACTATTTTGTTAATGAATATTCAGTAGGTATTGAAATTTGGCCCAAATACAGAACAGGGAAAGGGTTAAAGGGACATAACTCTCATTATGGATAATTGTTTTGGATAGGAAGTTTTACCTTTTTGATTGTATAATCTTTAAGTGGAATTAAACATAGTACAATTGAAAGATTTTGCACCATTGTGATGGAAAGAAGTATAAAATACAACTTTACATCAACTTTTTTCCTTCAAATCAGCCAATGAAAATGACCAATATTTTGAAATTTAAGTATAGAAGAAATTTGACCCTTTTAGGCAGGTTGCTGCTAAATATGCATGGTGAAAGTCAAGCAAAAAGCTCCTAGAGGAGCTTTTTACATGGCTTTCATCATGCATTAAGCTACCACCTGTCTTAAAGATCGATAATGACACGTATTTTAGTGTTCGAATAATCGAGCTTTTTCTGTACATCTTGTCTTTAAATATACCACACGCATTAAGGTAAACTGCTTAATATTTTATGCCCAAATTAGGCCCATGTGGATCAATGCAAGCTATATGTTTGAGATAATGGGAACAAGTTGTATGGTATATGCACCCTATCACCAGCCATGCATAATTTTCAGAGAAACACAACAAAGACCATACAAGACTTTGGTATCAAACAAAACATAAACCCTTTCCTCCGTAAATATGCCTTTCTACGCCTCTGTAATAACCATTTCTTGAAATCACTGTGATAAATAGAGCATTTACTCCTATAGGAGCAAATGCTCTATTTATCACAATGGTTTCAAACTACAAAATTCTAAAATTTAACTTTTCTGTATTAAATGATCCTTTTGGGTAGATTCATTCAAAGAGGTTGTGTCTAAAATAGCCTATGGAGGAAAGGCTTAACTCTTCCCCTTTTACAAATGCTTTTTCATGTCTTGCAAACAGAGTAGACCAAGTTCAAACAGCTCCTGTAAGAGCATAGCGATTCATAACAAGTTGACCAGTTCAACCAACAAGTTTTCAAAGCATAGTAAATATGTTCATGCTGTGTATTTCTCTTTCCAGGAAAAGTTATCATTACTGAGAAATTAGTCTTATTTGAGTGAAATGGTTCAGAGAGATCAAGTCATTCTTGTCATCATTCATAGAAACAAACAATATCTTGCTTGTACTTTTTTCGGTTCTAGTTTCCCATTTGTTGTTAAGTCCCACTAAAATTACTTTATTGTCCATGATCACATGATTCAATGATGTCATATACATGCTATATTTAGACTTTTCTGCTTTTTCTCCAATCATTTCCTGGGTCATATTTAAGCAAACAAATTATAAAATCATAATATTTTCTTTACAAAACCTCATGTGTAGTCATTTGACAGGTAAATGGTCGCGGAAATTGATTCAGATAAAAATCTGACTTTAACCCTTTACTCAATAGATACGCCTTTCTACACCTTTGCATACAGAGCAGACCCAGTTCAGATGACTCTATATAAATATAATTCTACAGTTTCTGCCATGGCCAAAAATTCCTGTGTCCATTTGTGACAATTAATCTCATAAGTAATTATGGTGTCATTATTTTTTACATAAATAGTAAAGGGTTAAAGAACAACGTTTCATATTTTTATATATGTTACTTACAGTATCTACTAGCTGTTCCAGGAGTTTTGATATAGATCTTATTTTGTCTCCATTTGACATCAAACTGAAAGACTCTCTGGAAAAAAAACATTTATCATGAATTCATTGTCTCAGTGAGGGATCCCTGTCACAGTTTTTTGATATGTTGCTTCGATAATCTAACATCAAAAGAAACATAGCGAGAGGCAGAATATTAGGGGTCTTAAAACTAAAATATTGCACAACTCCTAAACAGAGGGTTTTATCCTAAACAGAGGGTTTTATCCTAAACAGAGGGGTCTACAGAGTAGACCCAGATCAGACAGCTCCTATAGGAGCCCTCTGATCAGGGTCTGCTCTGTTTACTAATGGAATTTGATAAATCTGTTTCTTTACTTTCTACAATGGCTACAGTATTCCACCTTCCATGTGTCATTAAAACTATTTTATCCATGGATATTTAGTAGGTGTTGAAATTTGGAATAAACGTAGAAGTGGGAAAGGGTTAAACTCAACCAATTTCCACATATTGACGCCTTTTGTTGCATCTGTGTAAGTCACTTTTTGAAGCCATTGTGCTAAATAGAGAATTTGCAGTTCCACAGGAGTTGATGCTCTATTTATCACAATGGTTTAAAAACTACATTATTAAATTTCCATTTCCTATAGTAAATTCTCCTTTTCAGTAGATTTATTCAAACAGGTTGGGTCTAAAATAACATGAGGGAATGGGTTTAACAGCTCCTGAAGGAGCCGTTTGATCTGGGTCTGCACTATTTGCTGCTTAAATGTGTCCGTTCAAATACTAATAAGGGTAATAAGAGTATTACTGTAAGCTCACAGCACAATTAACCCATTACTTCATAGGCTATTTTAGATACAACCTCCTTGAATTAATCTACCGAAAAGGAGCATTAATTAGAGAAAAGGAACATTTTAGAATGTTGTAGTTTTAACCCATTGTGATAAATAGAGCATTTGCTCCTATAGGAGCAAATGCTCTATTTATCACTATGGTTTCACAAAGTGACTTTTACAGAGTTGTCAAAAGTCGTCAATATGAGGGAATGGGTTAACAAATTTATACTAAAACATGAGCAATGCGTGTATGTCAACTTACTTTTTCTGCATAAACTGGAAAAATGATGAGGTGGATCTGTCATGTAACTTCTTCAGTTTCTTTAACTCCCTCACATGCAGAGCCTGGAATCAGGAAATGTATATGCAACTGAATGTCCTGGGCAATAGATGTGAGGAATACTAATTTATCCAGATCTCCTATTTTTCACTGCCAAACTCAATCTGTGTAAGTACTTTTTACAATCAAAGTGGTACCAAGAAGTGATGCTGGTAACAATAGTAAATACAGTAGAACCCCTCTAAATAGACCACTTAACGAAAAAACATGGGTGTCTTTATAAGCAGGTGGTTGCTTAATGCAGGACAAAAGTAATGCAGAAAGCTCCTCTAGGAGCTTTCTGCATTAATTTTGTACTGCATTAAGCTACCACCTGCATCTAGCACCCTGTAAAGTCTTCCTTTGTAGACTGATGCCTTATGTTATAAATATAAAGGAAATACATGCAGATGAAATACATGTATCAACTGTGAAAACAGCTATCGACAAAAGCTTTAAAAATAAAAGATGAAATCAGTATTAGCTTATAAGTTACCTTGTGCGGAAAATATAATTAAGGTGCTTACATTTTTTAGTGTTTTGCCTAGGACATCCCCTACATGGCTTTTCTTGCCTTTCTCGGCCTTCTCCGCCTTTTCTGTCTCAGATCTACTGATAATCTGCTCCAAGGCTGCCTTACCGTCTGACACAAACATGGTCACTAGGTCCAGGCTGCTCTCAATCTGTGAACAAAAACATAAGGAAAGTTACCCTTTTATAAATACAGTAGAGCCTGTCTTAAGCAACCGTATATTCATTGGACATAGACATCTAGAAAATAAGATGCTTGCTTAACCCATTACCTCATAGGCTATTTTTAGATACAACCTCTTTGATTAAATCTACCAAAAAGGAGCATTAACTAGAGAAAAGGATTTATTAAGAAATTTGTAGTTTGAAACCATTGTGATAAATAGAGCATTTGCTCCTATAGGAGCAAATGCTCTATTTATCAAAATGGTTTCACACAGTGACTTTTTATTAAAGAGTCGTCAAAAGTCGTCAATATGAGGGAAAGGGTTAATATAGGGCAAAGGTAATGCAAACAGCTCTAACCAACATCATTTCAAGGTTCAGTATATGAGGAGTTGAATACAAGATATTTTCACTGTATGTTTTATAGAGAATTTTTTCGTAACTCTTATAAAAAAGGTCACACCAAACATTCCCTTCTTTAAGGTCATTTTCACATTAAGGTTGTTCATCTGTGAAAGTTTGAAATAATTCCTCCCTATGGAGTATGAGGAGGTAGACACACAAGAGTTTGATATAGAACTTATATTGTGAAGAAAATTTCATTTCACACACATTAACCCATTCCCCCATAAGCTATTTTTAGACACAACCTCTTTAAATTAATCTACCAAAAAGGAGTATTAACTAGAGAAAAGGAAAATGTTAGAATTGTGTAGTATTGAAACCATTGTGATAAAAAGAGCATTTGCTCCTATGGAGCAAATGCTCTATTTATCACAATGGTTTCAAGAAGTGACTATTACAGAGGCGTAGAAAGACGTATTTATGGAGAAAACGGTTAATTGCATGTGTGCATGTGAAGTCGTGAATTCTTATATCAATATTCATGAGGTGATGAGTTACAAAGATTTGTATTTTCATGCTGACTTGCCTCAGGGACTAGATAAGTGGCAATCTCCTGCCTTTGGTCTGTACTAAGAGCAGATGTATGGCTCTTGCAAACCTCTAAAAACTGCTCCCATTGCTTCATGAACACTGGAATTCTGGCAACAAAAAGTAGCATCAATGGCTATAATCATTACAACTTATTCTTTATGCCCTATGAGTAAATTGTGGAAACTTTGGAAGCAAACTGGATCTAGACAAGATCCTGAGTATCTCAGTGTCCTATCAGGATCCACACTGTGAATATTCATGTAGGAGATACATGTATTGACATCAAGAATAATTTATGAGATTAATTTTTATGATGGGACATGAACACAAGAATTTTTTGTCATGGCCAAAACTATAGAATTATAGATCAGACCCTGATCAGATGGTTCCTACAGGAGTTGTCTGATCTGGATCTACTCTGTTTGCAAAGGTAGAAAGGCCTATTTATGGTGTAAAGGATAAACACCGACTATATTTCTTTAAATAAGTGAGAAAACTTTCTTTGACATAAAAGCACAAAAAATACTTGCAAACAAAAGTTTGGATTGAACGAGTTCAATTCATTTAAAAAAGAAGTTACTTTGATTACATTCTTGTATCACAAATGCCATATACAGTGTAACTTCGATATCTCGAACTTGGATAACTCAAACTTCTGAATAACTTGAACTAAAAGTTTGGTCCTTCCCAAATTTACAATACAGAATTGTTTCATCTAGAAACACATGTGAAGGCTTAATGTAGGTCTATAGTAATGCTGAAAGTTCCTACAGGAGCTTTCAGCATTACTTTAGACCTGCATTAAGTTGTGAACTTGAAATATTGGTCAGATTACAAATCAGATGACTCGAACCTCTTTTATCGCGAACTAATTAGTAAGTTCCCTTGGAGTTATCAAATTTCAACTGCACCATGTTTTGCATAAAGCAATAAATACCCATTCATTTGACTTGGACACAAATGATTGCTGCAATTTTTCAGAAGACTTACGCTGTTTAACATTCCCCTTACATTATGTACAGCTAATGGACCATCCAAAATCAATCTGGGTACAGAATAACTAGCTCTCAGTTGTCCATACTTCAGTGTAGCAAACATAATGAATCATAACGCACTGATACATGAAAGTACCTTCATCTACATGTCTATCCAACATGTGATCAGGATCAAAACTGTATACCAGTTAAGAAATTCTATATTCTCTATTTTAATCATATAATTGTAAAAGCTTTGTTATAACCCTTTCCTCCATAAATACGCCTTTCTACGCCTCTCCAAACAGAGTAGTCCCAGATCAGACGGCTCCTATAGGAGCCGTCTGATCAGGGTCTGCTCTGTTTGCTTGTGATATAATATATATATGATTCTACAGTTTCTACCATGTCCAAAAATTCCGGTGTGCTATAATTATAATAACACACATAAATCTAATTAATATTCATGGTGTTATTATTTCTTACATTACTTCTTATATTCATGGAGGAAAGGGTTAAACTGAAATTTTCACTTTATGAGATATTAAATAAACCGATTTCAATAAAAGTTTAAGAATACACTTTACAAGCCTTTGCTTTTGTTAGCAAAGTTTATTTATTACAAGCAAACAGCCTTATCAACAATGACTAGTATACCTGGATTTGGCATATTTTATTATATCATGCCGTTCTTCCCGTGACAATTCTGATTTCCGTCTTGAGAAAAGGTCACACAACACCAACAATTTGGAGAAAGCTGGATAAAGAAAAGACAAATATTCAATATTCTGCACTTTAATAAACAATCTAAAATAGTGAGTATAGTTATATATAGAGAGAAATGGTCATAAAATATTCATTACGAAGATGTATTGACAGCATTTACTTGTTTTATTGGTATCCATCTTAATAATCATACTGGTCAATATACTATATAAGTTAACCCTTTATCTGACCAATATTCAAGAAAGAAATAATTATATCAAATTTCTGCCATTACCAAAAACTCCTGTGAGCATATGTCATAAAATTTCTGCTAATAAATGTGCATGACATTATTATATCTTACATGAATTTTCATGTAAGAAAGTGGGAAAGTTTTATTAGTTTTAGTGGGAAAGTGGGCTATTTTTAGACCCAACCTCTTTGAATGAGTATACCCAAAAGGAGCATTTACTAGAGAAAAGTAAAAGTTTAGAATTTTGTAGTTGAAACCATTGTGATTAATAGAGCATTTGCTCCTATAGGAGCAAATGCTCTATTTATCAAACGGTTTCAACAAGTGGCTATTACAGAGGCGTAGAAAGGTATATTTATGGAGAAAAGGGTTAACCATTTACCTCATAAATATGCAAACAGAGTAGACCCAGATCAGATCTCTTGTAGGAAGCATCTGATCAAGGTCTGCCTGCTGTTTTTGCTCCTATTCTACAGTTGGAGCCATGCTAAAATATCCCCTGTGCATAATCCCTTGTGCATATAAACATACAGCAAATTGATATTCAAATCCATTTTTCTTACATGAATATTCATGGTTTCAACAGGTGATTTTTACAGAGGCGTAGAAAGGCGTATTTATGGAGGAAAGGGTTAAGAAAAATGTACTGTAACAGCAAGTATTCATACCTATAGCAGCTTCTCTGAGGGCTTGCTTCACAATGTAGCACAGTTTGGCAGGGTTATTGACTATACTGCTGTTGAACTGACCCAGGGGCTCATCCCCTGAACTAGCACCACTGAACAGTTCTATGATCTTATCTGCTGACGAATGCATATCTGTGACTAGACTGGTTATTTCTGGTAGAAAGAGAAATATAATATAAGAAACAATTAACTCGAGAACAGTCAAACTTACACATATACAGAGCTCCAAATAAGATGCATAAATTTAAACATTTTCAACAACAGCTCCTTTACTTCTCCATCCAACCCTATACTGCGACCACTCTTTAGAATCATCTCATAGAGAAAGTGGTCACAGTATAAGGTTTGGTGGAGAAATGATGATTTCAGTATTTGAGTATGCAAGTTTATCTGTAGTTCTGG
This sequence comes from Azorinus chamasolen, assembly GCA_963576725.1. Classification (NCBI taxonomy): domain Eukaryota; kingdom Metazoa; phylum Mollusca; class Bivalvia; order Cardiida; family Solecurtidae; genus Azorinus; species Azorinus chamasolen. The sequence continues at coordinate 32,475,049 of OY755236.1, forward strand.
GTATCTGATGAGAGGATCTGGGTCCATGCTTATAAAAACTTTTAGTTGAGTCTGAGTTCGTTCTCAAGTTTTTGATTGGTCAGATTCGAGCCTTTGGCTCAAATCTGACCAATCAAAAGCTTGAGAACTCCATTCTGACCAATCAAAAGCTTGAGAACGAAATCTGACTCAACTAAAAAGCTTTATAAGCATGGACACTGAACTGTTAGCAAACAGCTTATCACAAGAAGAACAGAAAAATTCCATCAAAAACTGTAAAAATCTTAACATATCATTAATTCTCCTTGACATTAATTGTTGTATGTTTAAAATGCAAAAACATAAAATTTTCATAAAATTCTTGTAAAACAAGTTAGGTTCCTTATGAAATACAGATTTCTATAGAGTTTTACCAGGAATTCAAATTGTTTGCTAAGGCTGTCATAAAATCACACATAGGAAGCTGGCATGCCAAGAGCTAACTTACGCTGTTTAAGGGCTGTGTTTTTTAAAAAGGTATCACAGAGCTTCACAAAATTAGTCAGCTCAGGTAACTTGGACATGGTTTTGACACATTTCTGGGCAGTGTCCTCTGACAAGCCCCGGGGTAGACATTCTGCATATATGTAGTGCAAGGTGGCCTGGAGTACATCTTCGGGCAGACCTGACAAGGGAGTGGGGGACTTTGTCCACTCTATAGCTGGAGCTGTCAGGCTCAGAATGGTTGAATGCACTTGATACTGTAAAACAAAAACAACATTTAACTCTTTGCATCATGTTGTCAGCACAAATCTGATGTCGGATAAAATTCTCATAGTTACTTATATCTGCTTTTCCCTTAACCCATTACCTCACAGGCTATATTAAGACCCAACCTCTTTTAATAAATCTACCCAAAATTACTGGAGAACAGGAAAATGCCAGAATCATGCTGTTTTGAGACCATTGTGACAAATGGAGGAAATGCTATATTTATCACAATGGCTTCAAGAAGTGGGTTTTACAGACACATAGAAAGGCATATTTATGGAGGAAAGGGTTAAAAACAAGATGTATTTGTGAAACAACCCCCCTTCCCCCACCCCTTGCCCAATTTGTCCATTCGTTAGTAAAGATGAACACAACTAAATGTTCATTTTCATTTTATCTTTTTTTAGTTACCTACATGACTTGGCCAACTCACATAACAGGAAAGTTTGATTGTCTTGTTATCAAACAATATAATAAGTTAACTCTTCGCTTGCTAATCGCGTCAATATACTTACCTGTAAATAGTGAAGACCCAGATGAGACAGCTCCTGCAGGAGCTGCCTCATCAGGGTCTGCACTATTTACAAGTTCATTGGTCAACCAGTGCACTCCACAGCAGTGATTGCACGGCAAAATACTTGTTCACAGTGAAGATATATGTAATTATACAACAGGGCATGGGTAAAGAAGGAGAAATGTATTTTAAAATTCAGCAAGCGAAGGGTTAAAATCAATTGTGGAAAACAAGTGTACTGGTATTTGCAAATAGCATAGACCCAAATCTGAGGATTCCTTGAGGAGCTCTCTGATCAGTGACTGCACTTTTTGGTCATTAAATTTAAGCCTTTCATACTGTATGAAATCTATAGCTTAAAAAGATGAGCCATATCACTTTGAATATTCACAATTCAGAATCTGTTAATGGTAGTCTATATAGAGGTCCATATAAGATGCGTAAATTCAAACATCTTCAACAATAGCTGCTTTATTTCTCCGCCAAACCCTATATTGTGACCACTCTTTAGAATTGTCTCAAAGAGACGATTCTAAAGAGTGGTCACAGTATAGGGTTTGGTGGAGAAACGATGGTTTTAGTATTTGGGTATGCACCTTTATCTGCTATATATTGTGACTTTCTAAGTTCAGCCTTCTCTCCTCATTTATGAGTTGAATACCAAACTCTAGTTTCACAAAAAATTCAAATGTTTGACACAATGCAAATTTTAATTCTAGGCTTTAAATATCAGTTTATAAACCTGCAATAATTAAAACAAGATTCAGACTCTTTAGCATATGTTACCTCTTTTCCACTGTCTGCCTTGATGACAACATCTGTGAAATATCCCTCCTCCAGGGCCCCAAGGAATGAAAAAGGTATATCATCTTTGGGATCTGGTGGGGAAACCTTGAAAGCAAAAGAAAGATTAGTTGTATGAAATTTGTATCCTGTTTATTATCCCTTTACTCCATAAAATATTTATGTAAGAAATAATAACATCAAGAATATTGATTAGATTTATCATTAGTATTGATAATGGCACATGGACACAGGCCATTATGGGCATTGCAGAAACTGTTGAATCTTATCTATTTATTTACTAACCTATGAAGTTTCATGTTGATACCTCTTATACTTTTTGGGTAATGAGCTACATTAAAGTTTTTGCACGCTGACGACAACGACGCCTACAACCCAGTGATCACAATAGCTCAGCTTTTCTTCGAAACAGACGAGCTAAAAATGAAGAAATATAAATGAAAGTTGTAGCAGACGACAAAGTTTGCAGATGGCATAACTTGGCAGCGAAATAGTTATGTGTAAATCTTTACCTTTTGGCACTGCAGCATACAGCATCTCTCATATGTCAGCAACATCAAGTCATCTGACACTTCAACCTGCCATGAAACAAACACAAAGGTTAAGACCACTTTATACTAAAGAGAAGGTCATAGGTGACAAAAAGAAAACAAATCTTGTTTTGATTATAAAATGGTAAAATATTTCAAATAATGTATCAATAGAACTTTTGGCTCATGATCTGTTAAGAAAGACCTAACTTGAATAAACAAACAGATTGGATCCAGATAATATGGCATTTTATCAAGATCCAAGCTGTTTGACACTTATTCAATTGCTTTTTGAAAGTTTGTGCGAAAACAGATAAGGCAGTAACATCGAAACAGTGCAGATTTTAACCCTTTCCTTCGCACAAACACTTTTTCACACCTTTGCAAATAGAAAAGACCCAGATAAGACGGGTCCTGTAGGAGCCATCTGATCTGGGTTTGCTCTCTTGGCTTAAAAAAACAAGACTACTGCCAAGGAAGGGCCCTGTGTAGGAGGTATTGCACATGCCTGCATATTGTAAGTCTGATTTTCCTAATGCAGAACTGCAGCAGCATAATTAAAAATGCATGTAATTTGCTTAACTGAGAAATCTTGCTAGGTACTTGAATAATAAGCATATAGTGAACAAATTTGATAGAAATCGGACCAATCTTTCAGAAGATATGTCACAGAAACAATCAGCCAATTATTATTATTATTATTATACCACATTTATATAGCGCTCTTTTCACACAGGATATGTGCGTTCAAAAGCACCTCACATGGATGAAATCACCGGAACGAACCGCATGATTATCTATCCGGACAATAAAAGATATACAATAGATATACAATATAAATGAAATCACTAGCCGGAGGGAACCACATGATTCCCTCTATGGCAATGGGCGGCAAAATGAACCGACCCAAATACCACTCGAGCCATTATATACACAAAACAGAGAAAATATAATTACGGGATCTGGTGCATACAGTAGCCCAAGTGAATGAACACCCTACAGTGACCATAGGAGTTCAGTGCAAACAATGGCAATATCTTAAAACGATACAGCCTTCCGAAGTCACAATCCAAAAGTTGGTCGGAAAGACCACTCACAACCAGAGACTTGGGACCAGGGTCCCACTTCAACATGAAAACATGTTGCTCTCAATAGTCGAGAATAGGGAATGAAATTCTCCCTTACCAACATGAGACCATGTTGCTCTCATGGATTGCAAGCCCCAACCCTGGATTGGATTGAATCGGGTACAATTATCACAACAATAATCAATACAGAGTGCCGTCACCCGCGACTTGTACTGAAGACGTGACTTAGATCCAATCAGATTATATCATCATCAATAAGTACAATGTATGCCAACTATAGAACCAGTATGAGGTACTTGGATATCAAGTAAACTGAGCAAGTTTGGTGAAAGCTTATCAATATTCATAATGACATTATTTCTTACATGCATATTCAACAGGTAATAGGTTCACTATATCATTTTCATTCTTTGAATGCTAAGTTTTCTAAGGGAAATTATCTACCATTGTTTCATGAATATGATTTAATCTGATAGAGTATATTGAATAACAAATAGATCATACCCTGATCAAAGGTCTCTGCTAGGAGCCCTCCAACTTGGGTCTACACTGTTTGAAAATGCCAGAATGTTCATTTCCTGCATTCAAAGAGCTAATGAACAGTATAGTTTCTTGTTTCTCACCTTAAAATTCACCTCAAGACCTGCATATGAGCCAATGAATTTGATCACTTTGGGCACAAAATTTTTGTCTTGTACTAGCTGGAATAAAAAATATATACAGAGGTCAGTGTTTTCATTGTCATAACCTTTTGGACATAATTGGCAATCAATGATAATCAGAGCTACAGATAACGGTCTGTACCAAAATACTAAAATCGTCATTTCTCCACCAAACCCTATACTGTGGCCGCAGTAAGAGTGGTCACAGTATAGGGTTTGGTGGAGAAATAAAGGAGTAATTCCTGGAAATGTTTAAATGTACGCCCCTTATCTAGACCTCTGGATAATCCTTACAAAAATGTTAGATCCCTTTACTGATACAGACACCTCATAGCAACACCTTTTGTTGCCTTTGTAAACAAAGTAGACCAGCACCTTTCTAATCAGGGTCTGTTGTTTGCTTATCCCTTTCCCTCATACAAACGTGTTTTCACACATCTGCAAACAGAGTACACCCAGATCAGACGGCTCCAAGAGGAGTCGTCTGATCAGGGTGTGCTCTATTTGCTAATGGAATTAGACAGATCTGTTTCTATACTTCGTAAAATGGCTACAATGTTCCACCTTCCATATTTCATTTTAACTATTATGTTCATGAATATTCATTAGGTATTGAAATTTGTAATAATCACAGAACAGGGAAAGGGTTAAGGAACTATACAGAAATAATTTCTAATGCTTTTGGTATAACCAAAAGCTTCCATAAAATTATGTAAACATTATAAAAATGCAGTCAATAAGTATTCATGAAGTAAAAGATTTTTGCATAATTATTTATGAGGTAAAAGGTTAAGGATGTATTATGAAAGATGCTTATGAAAGATGCTTATGAAACATATTTACCATAAACATTTTACCCGCTAGAGTTAGTAATAACATTACCACTACAGCTTAACCCTGTACCGTGGTTTGGTTTTATCGGGTTTTACGTTGTTTTAACAGTATTTCAGTCATATCACGATGTCCTGCTAATTACATGTAGAGGAAGACCCCAGAGGTTCTTCTGTGCACAGAAAAAATTGCACTGTTTCGTGCACAGAAGAACATCAAGGTAGAACCACCGACCTACCGGCTGGAAGGCTTCCTCACATGTAAAATCTAAATGCCCAGACCGGGATTTGAACCCACAGCAGTGAGGGGCTAAGCAATTGTCAGTCAATCACCATAACCACTCAGCCACGGAGGTCCCTGTACCATGGGAGATACAATGTTATCATGAATATTCATTAGATGAAGTTTAATAATGGCATATGAACACAGGCTTTTAGGTATTGGTAAAAACTGTAGTCAGATCTATTACAATTTCATAAACAAACACAGCAGATCCTGATCAGACGGCTCCTATAGAAGCCATCTGATCTGGATCTTCTCTGTTTGTAAGTGTTTATATGAAGGACAGAGTTAAAACATAAGACAGCCAGTTACCTCGTATGTCTCACAGTTGAAGAATGGTAAAGTCTCTGCATCGTCTGACACTTTCCATGAAACATCCCCTCCTTCATCCAACACAAACTCTGTTCTGTAAACAAAAGTGGCTAAAATGAATAAACATCTGAAAACTTAGTAACTTTCATTTGAAAAGAAGCCATTTAAATTGCTCCCATTTTCAAGGTACATCTTCATTCCATGTCTTCATATAAACAGTGAGCAAACACAATGCGAAGTCACCCAGTGGATTGAATAAGTTAACAAGATCATGTATCTTCACCTTTCACCTGATGAAATTTTCTTCCTGATAAAAATATTCCAACAATGATTTTTATTCTCAACAATTGCAATTGTTTTATTATGAAGTCTTAATCAAACCTTATTTTTATATGTATTAAGTTATTAACCCTTTTCCTAATATAAACTCTTTTTCACACCTTTGCAAACAGAGGAGAGCCAGATCAGATGGCTCCAGTAGAAGCAGTCTGATCAGGGTCTTCTCTGTTTGCTCCTGCAGGAGTCTGGTCTGGGTCTACTCTATTTGCACAGACATCCAAAGGCATCGCTATCAGATAAATGATTAAGTCACATTGTAAATCATGACTAGATGTATTTGGTGTGAAGATGGTCGGGTTCTTCACAGTTTGCAAATAATAAAGACATAGCAAACAGTCCTATCGGCGTAGTTCACCTGTCAATGACAAAGTCCCAAAAATAGCAATGATTAATTTGAACACGACTTTTTTCCTACTCAGTTCTAGAAAATAAGAAAATGATAAATTCAATAGCTACCTGGAATAAGTTTACACATTTTAATAAATATACCCACTTGTACTTTATATGCAGCTGTCAAACAGCTGATTTTGACAGAACAAAGTCATTGTCGCAAAAAAACGGGAAAATGTTCTCACCCTTCAATTCCGGTCGTTTCCACCGTCCCAGCCAATGACACACATTCTACGATCTGAAATATAAACCAGAATTTCAAATTTTGTCTACAAGAGCACAGAAATAAATGTAAGGATCTAAAATAAAGTATAAATTTAGATACAAACCCTCCAGGTACCGAGATACACTTCCTCGGCAGCCATCTTGGTTTTGGTGTTTACAAATGTAGCGCATGCGTATTGGCCTGATGTTGAACAGAACAGAACAGAGGCAGTTTATTAATCAAAGCGTTGTAGACGCTGCAGTATTCTTTGCATGGTATCAATCTGATATCGAATAAGTTCGCTTTGGCGTGGAATTGCGTATCTATAAGGGAAGGCATTAACACTCTATACAGTTGATAATACAGTTGCAGCTGACACTTCAGCCGTTTCCCACTATGCTTATTATCACACTGACCACTAGAGGGTTAATACACGTTTTTTCGGGCAATAACATCTGCAGTGTCCCGAGGGACTGTTGTTGGCCCGAGCCCGAAGGGCGAGGGCCACAACATTCCCGAGGGACACTGCAGGTGTTATTGTCCGAAAACAAACGTGTATTAACGCTATTCTTGCATAAAACCCATTTTCTCCTTTCATGCATCAATTTAATTCTTCCAAATACAATCAAAACTATACACTTATTTGACACTTCGTTCGATTTATGCAGTTTCCGGGCCACTGTTTTCTTTCTGATGTCATTTCATGATTGTATCAAAATACCGTTTACACGGAATTTCATGTTATATGCAAAGGTGCCCGACGCATGCTTGGACTCACCCATGGAACACCCCCCCCCCCCCCCCCCCAAAAAAAAAAAAAAAAAAAATGTGATCGAAGTATGTTCAATTGGCCTAAAACTATCTATTTGAACCTTAAACCACTCAGAAAAACAAGAAAAGCACGACCCGGAAAAAAATTTCCTATCGGGTCTATATATGTATTGAAAGGTACCTAACTACGACAGATCAGCGACGGAAAATACAACAGTCATGTTTTTCAAAGTCTTACAGCAAAGCCAATTCAACATTGATTTCAATCATTTTGGTCTTGATCCGTTCCAAATTCCATATGCTAAGCGGCACAATTAGTGCTTTCCTTAAATATTGCTCCGTCTTGTCGCTGCAAGACCGCGAATTTGAAAAAACGCTAGAGCGAAACGATGTGACTCCCGCCAGGGTGCATAGACGTATATAGGGGGATCTGTATTCGTTAATCTTTTCAACAAAAACGCGAATTATGGTGAAACACTATCTAAAAACATTAAAATCGCCGCAATTAAAACGGTGCTTACTATTTCCAGTCTGCTACGAGGCGCCAGTTTTCTTTCTCCAACTTTCCTTTTGAACGGATGCGACCATTTTGCTGTGACCCGGCTCATAAACTATTCGATATGCAAATTGACTACTACTTCCGGGCCACAGCGATTTGGCCACCTCCGTTCAAAACGAAAGTAGGAGAAAGAAAACTGGCGTCTCATAGCAGACTACAAATGGCCAGCACCGTTTTAACTGCGGTAAGTTGAATGTTTTTCGAATGTGTTTCAGCATAATTAGCGTTTTTGCTGAAAAGTTTAACGAATACAGATCTCCCTATATACTTCTATGCATCCTGGCGGGAGTCACATCGTTTCGCTCTAGCGTATTTTCAAATTCGCGGTCTTGCAGCGACAAGACGGAGCAATATTTAAGGAAAGCACTAACTGTGCCGCTTAGCATATGGAATTTGGAACGGATCAAGACCAAAATGATTGAAATCGGTGTTGAATTGGCTTTGCTGTAAGACTTTGAAAAACATGACTGTTGTATTTTCCGCATCTGATCTGTCGTAGTTAGATACCTTTCAATACATATATAGACCCGATAGGAAATTTTTTCCGGGTCGTGTTTTTCTTGTTTTTCGGGGTGGTTTAAGGTTCAAATAGATAGTTTTAGGCTAGTTTAACATACTTCGATCACATTTTTTTATTATTATTATTTTTTTTTTTTTTTTTTTTTTTTTTTTTTTGGGGGGGGGGGGGATGGGGTGGGGGTGGGGGGGGGCGTTCCATGGGTGAGTCCAAGCATGCGTCGGGCACCTTTGGTTATATGTCTAAAATTAATGCATTGTCGGTATCCCTGAAATACTCGCACCGTTCACCTAGCTGAGGCCAATACGCTGTAGCATTCGCGTCCATTGTTTACCTGAGGCCCCGAATAGGTATAATTAAAACCGACCAACAACAGCGCGTGAGCACGAGAATCGCCTTGTTAATACATGGTCTAGAGGGACTACAACAGCACGTTTTGTGCAAGAATCGTAGTTGTTGGCGTGATTACCTAATCGCTTGCATAAGGTCATCCGACTCGCGCTTCTTTATTCATTGAGTATTTTCATTCATGTTATGATCACGTGATTTCTTCATGTGAACGATATTTGTATATCCGTGCGCCCTTCTTAAACATTGCTATATTTTGTTGGTTTTGTTGATTTTTGCACATACTAGGCCGAAGCTTATGATACGAAGCTTTTTCATGTCAGATATAGTATACCACGATTGGTTCCGGATGATAGGTTATTAAACACCATTTGTATCCATTGGATGCAGGTCAGTAAATTGCACTATTTTGTCAGGCCGGCGAGGGTACCATGGTTTGGCTGTGGAACGCCACCTTTGTATTCTATTGCTTCGCAAAGAATACAAAAAGACACCACGCACGTGCCAAAGATAGAAATAGGTTTTCACGCCATAATCAAACGAATGTCTTAACTTATATTAACTTTATCATACGGTAAGTCTACTCATGAAAATATGCAATACCAATAATAAAGAAAATATAACAGCTTTAAATGGTGGCTTAACTTCCAAATGTTACAAGCTTACAAGAAAAACGAGTTTTGTTACAAGTACAGTTAAACTTCGAAACTTCAAGGGACCATGCCAATTAGTTCGAGATAACAGAGGTTCGATTCATCCGATTATGATCTGAACAATCTCTCTCAAGTTCACAGCTTAATTAATGCAGGTCTAAAGTAATGCTGAAGGCTCCTGTAGGAGCTTTCATCGTTACTTTCGACCTGCATTAACCCTTTCCCTTATGTAAGCGCATTTTGACGCATCTGCAAACAGAGTAGACCCAGATCAGACGGCTCCTATAGGAGCCGTCTGGTCAGGGTCTGCCCTGTTTGCTTATGGTGTAATATAGATTTGATTCTACAGCTTCTGCCTAAGTCAAAGTTTCATGTATTCATATGCCATTGTAAAAAAAAATCTTAATAATGTTCATGACGTCATTATTTTTTACATGAATATTCACCAGGGTCACATGTGTTTTAGACATGTGTGGTGATACGTTTTAGAGGATCGAACTTTTAGTTCGAGTTATCCGATTCCGAGATATCGAAGTTCAACTGTAGTAAAACATCTGATGTGCGTTCAGTAGAAGTACTACACGTGCAACGTTTTAAGGCTAACAACTATGATAAGAAGGAGTTACACCATCTTACATAGATTTGCACACTCTTGGTATGTATAAAACAAATCATTCTGACTAATTGAAATTCTTTAGTTGCGTTACAAGGGACACTTAAATTAGAATCTGCCCGCACCTAATTTTAGCATATTATACCACTAACTCTGACCTTAACCCTAATCCTAACCCTGATCCTAAACCTAATCCTAACCCTAATCCTAATCCTAACCTAACTCTAGTATGTAAAATGAATACATGTATTTGATGGATTGAACTTGAAATTAGTAATTTTAGGTGCGGTGAGATTCTAAAGTCTAGTCGCCTTACACTTTAAGTGTTGGAGTTATCCTTTACTGAACATCTCAATACGACCACTGAATGACAACACTCCATAAATACGCATTTTAACGCCTTTGCAAACAGAGTAGACCCAGATCAGACTACATCTCTATACGATCGCTGAATGAATGAATATTACTGACGCGTTTAACCCTCTACAGATATGCTTTTTAACGACTTTGCAAGAACATTGCTTTAAGCAGCCACCTGCCTTTAACACAAAATACTTGATGTGATTTAGTGGCCGTTATATAGAGGTTTTACTGTACAGTCAAACCTCTCCAAATCAACCACAAAATGTCTATATTCGCCGTTAACACTTTCCCCTATGAATATTAATGTCTGACATCACGAATGTGTGAACACTAATTAGCTGGATCTTACAACTGCAACACGAACAAGGGTATTTTTGACAATGGAAGAAGCTTAGAATTAGATTTATATTTCTTCATAAGCAAACAGAGCAGACCCAGATCTGACAACTCTTACAGTAGCCTTCTGATCCGGGTCTACCCTATTTGCATAGATGCCGAAAGTCGCCTATATGAAGGAAATGGTTAAATCAGGTGGTGGCTTTAGGTCCTACAAGAGCCTCTGCATTACTTTCGTCCTGCATGGAGCAGTCTCCTGCTTTTAAAGACGTCTTCATTAATCAAGCAATCGATTTAAAAGGTTTTTTGCTCTAGTCTTATGATATTTTGGAGAAAAAAACACAAACAAGCCACAAAAAAACCTTACGCAAAGGACAATATTAGCGACTATGAAAAATGTTTGGCGGCGAAAGGCCAGCCACCCTCTCAACGATATTAGCACACACAGCATATCAATTTCTACACACAAAGGAAATGCTAACCGGTGTACATAAAACTTTAAACCTGTTGAAAAATGATCCGACGGGTCAATTTTCAACATTGAGAACCGACCCGGACACAATTTCAACACCAGATGATGAAACAGCCGTTAAAAATTTGCCACCTGTAAAATTTTGGTCATTTCCCGGGTCTTTTTTCACGGTTAGTTAAAAACAATGTTGAACTTCACAGCAAGTGCATGCGTGGGTCAAGCGAAGGGTCTAGACACACTTTACCCCTTTCCCAACTGAACACCCCCCTCTCAAAACCAGGTCGATTTACCTGTAAATTGACCAAAACATATCTGTCACTTGTTTCCACTGCCTCTGCTACTCGCGACAATGATAATATTTGTACAAACAGTTTTGGTTAACTCTCCATCTTATTTTGATCCAATCTGCTTGACGTTCGGTCAATATTTCCTTAAATTATATTCGACTTTGGATAACATTTACGGATTGTAAACCCCCCGTCGCGAAACGGGCAGATGATTATAGGAATGCACTACGTTTGTTCGTCTTTCAGTATGTCTGTCCGCCCGCCCGTGTCCTCCCCATGTCTCCTAACCCTTTTAAGGATTTTCATTAAACTTTGGTGAAATTATTACCCTAGTAAGGCAATGTGCAATAGCCATGAGTCGACTTTGCGGTGTCAAGGTCAATATCACACTTGAAGGTCAACAGTTTGAACATTCGATTTCGTGACCGCTCAATATTTCCTAAACCCTTTGAAGGATTATCAATTTAAGTCAAATGTTCATCTCAGTAATGCGATGTGCAGAACATGAGTTAGTTATGCAAACCATATATGGAAGGTCGGTGCGCCATGCTTAATGCGAAAATCAATTATAAATAAATATAGAACAGGGAAATGGATAAGTCCATTCAGAAAGATTAGATACCGGTGCTCTTTTTGTTTTAGCAATACAAAAATGCCAGTACCTGTAATACTTTGATTTATTTTTGGAGTTGATACGTTTCAAAGCAATCTTAATTTGTCGTATGCTCATGTTACTTTTAATGTAATTAATTTTAAACTACACAAACTATAAGACATATGCGTTCTTTTTTCATTCAAAGAAGAAAGACAAATATAATTGGACTCAATATTAATAAAACTAGAGGCGAAACTATTTGAGGACGAATCATTATGGTTCATTTGGTTCCTATGATACAGTACAAAGTAGGGCACCAAAAGGGGTACAAAATAAGAAAATAAGCTTTTCGTATTTCGCATTTCAAAAAAAGGTTACCAAATTAGGAAAAGAAGCATTTCGCATTTAGCACGGCGCACCGGCCTTCCTTATACCTAAGGAATGCGGGTCGAAACAAGCCAATTTCGTAATGCCCATTGCTAATTTGCCAGCTGCCAAATGCTAATTGTTTTGTTTTTTTGTTGTTGTTGTTTTTTTGGGGGTTTTTTTGTTTTTTGTTGTTGTTGTTTTTTTGTTTGTTTTTTTGTTTGTTTTTTGGGGGGTTTTGGGGGGGTTTTTTGGGTTTTTTTTGTTTGTTTGTTTGTTTTGTTTTTTTTTTTTTGTTTTTTTTTTGGGGGGGGGGGGTTTGCCAGTTGCTAAATGCCAATTGCTAATATTTTTCAGTTGCCAAATGCTAATTGCTAAAATGCCAGTTGCTAATGGCCATTTTGGGACCCAAGAGTGCTTGTCGGAGTCTATCCTGTTTTCAAATGCGTGAAAAGGCATTTATATGAAGGAAAGGGTTAAAGACAAAGGATAGATGTTCGACATTCTAGCAGGCATAAAGTATGTAATTTCTTGTTGAAATCGAAAGACGGTGCCCCCCCCCCCTCCCCTTTCAATGGGTGATGAATGCATGATATGCAGCAAAAAGTAAAATTATACACTCGTATGACTAGATTCAATTCAGTTGATAAAACTGAAACAAAATAAAACTGATAATGTCATTAGTTTAATCAAAATCAGCAATGACATCATCAATATCAAGCTCCTCCCATTTGTCCCAGCAATAGTGCCTACAGCACTCATACTTGTAGGAATACGCCCTATCGATGGTTAAAAATTTCAACAGATTTACACGCAAACATTCGCTAACCTCCTCCTCTCTTTTGATGGGAATGATTTTTATTTTTCGGCGTTTCTTTGTCATTCCATCTTTTATTTTCGGAATATCCTTTCTGGCAGCCTTTCTCTTTTCAGCAAGTTGTCGTTTCAGAGCTTGTTTTCGTTTGAGTGCTATTTTACGACTGTCATTTGCCTTCTTTATGAGCCTCTTCTTCTTTGCTTCCTTAGCTTTTCTCAATTTACTGGATAGTTTGTTAGTTCTTTTCGCCTTAAGTTTGGACTTCAAGTGCGCCTTTGTTGTAGGGCTTCTGTATCGACTGCGATTATTGTTCGGGTATTTTAATCTAAGCGTGTTTGAATCCTTTTCCTTCTTGTGTCTATCGTGAGATATCTTTCGTTTCTTCGTTTCTCCACCATTGAATTTCTTGCTGATCGTTGAGAAATCAGGTGTTTTCCTTTTGTTAGCCAAAGAATACTTTACGCCCCAACCGTCATCTTTTACACTTTTCTTCTTCGAAACTACTTTCTTTGTTCTGCTATTGTATTTGCTCCATAAGCACTCGTCAGATTTACTTTTTCCTTTGTCACTATTGCCTCTTTTAATGCCGTCTCTGCTGATAGTGCCTTTGCCCTTTGTAGCACAGTTGCTGTTGATATTTTCGGGTTTATCTTGCTTGCGTCTTTTTGAAGCTTTATGTTCAAACTCATCCATAACAACTTCAGACGATTCCTCGCCATTAGTTACTTCCATAGCATCAACGTTGCGGCACTGGTCATCAATACTCGCTGTATTATCTACCCTACGCGTGCTGAGTTTAGAGACTCGTCTCTTGGCCACCAGATATTCACCGGCTTCTCGTCGCCGACACTCTATCACCATTGCTGACTTGGCTCTCGTGTCGTGTTTGGGATCGGGAATACTGAACCTCACGCGTTTTTTGCCAACACGGATCTTGGGCTCAACTACGCCAGGTAATATGTCCATGCTTGTCATCTGACACGAGAGGTTTACCACATCTGTCAAAGGAGAAAAAGGCATGTGAATATTGCATGGGAATTCAAACTAAATGCAGCAAATACAAATGTACTTCATATTGTAAATTGAATTGGCACAAAACGTGCTGTAGAAATTTAGTATATAATCAGACGGAAGGGACGTCATAAACGCCTTTAAAATTACTCTCTCAGCGCCAATTATTTTTCATCTGCAAACGATGTCGTCTGCTTTGAATTTCACAGTGGATTTTTCGTCAATTCATTCTCTTAAACGTAAGTGGTGTGCCAAACAGTTTGGATCCTGATGAAACCTATATCCATGCTTATAAAACTTTTAGTTTGGTCCGAGTTTGTTCTCAAGTTTTTGATTGGTCAGATTTGAGCCTTTGGCTCAAATCTGACCAATCAAAAGCTTGAGAACTCAAATCTGACAAATCAAAAGCTTGAGAACGAACTCGGACTCAACTAAAAAGTTTTATAAGCATGGACCCTGGATCCCAACTCTTTGTGAAAGTAATCACAGATTCAAACATTGCAGTAAGCCATGTGAGTCGCTTTCTGGCGACTTCGACGGTGAAAAGGTTAATATAAAACTTATACTTAATATATCTGACGTTCTTCTTTCCATTTTATTTCTTATAGTCTACCTACGAATCAAAATAAAGCCTCTAGAAAATGGACCTGATGGCATTTCGTGTTTACGGGCAACTTTCTTCTGATTCATATAGCTGAAGGGTTCACCTTGAAAGCCTGATAGGATGTAAAGTCAGAAAATGCCTATAAGTGTGATTTTTTGGGGGGAAACTGTAAAAACTATCGCTCAAACTGCGAATTTCTGGAATTCTTATATTGCACAGATGATACATTGATTATTCGTACAGAAAAATGTCTATGGGTTGTTAACAGTTTATACTAACATACTAAGTAACAAAAAAAACAGATCACAAGACAATGTATGCATTTTTTTATTTTATTTTTTTTTTGGGGGGGGGGGGGGGGGGGGACCTTAAAATTTAGTCTAAAAAACCCGAAATTTTAGAAATCGGCATTCATTAAATGTCTCACATTTTGTTTTCACGTATTTTCTATTATGCAAAGCATATACATAAGTAGCTGAAGGGTTCACTTTGAAGGCCTGATAGGATGTAAAGTGAGAAAATGCCTGTTAGTGTATTTTTGGAGGAAAATGTGGAAATCATCGCTCAAACTGCAAATTTCTGGAATTCTTATATTGCACAGATGGTACATTGATTATTCGCACAGAACAAATATCTATGGGTTGTTAACAGTTTATACTAACATACTAAGTGACAAAAAACCAGATCACGTTACAATGCATGCATTGTATTGGGGAAAAACCTTAAGAATTTAGTCTTAAAGCCTGGGATTTTAGAAATCGGTATTCATTAAATGTCCCACAATTTGTTTTCACGTATTTTCTATTCTGCAAATCATATACATAATTAGCTGAACGGTTCACTTTGAAGGCCTGATAGGATGCAAAGTCAGAAAATGCCTATAAGTAATTTTTTTTTATTTTTTTTTTTTATTATTATTATTTTTTTTGGGGGGGGGGGGGGGAGGGGGGTTATAGAAATTTTTACTCAAACTGCAAATTTCTGGAATTCTGATATTGCATAAATGATATATTGATTATTCGCAAAGAAAAAGTATCTATGGGTTGTTAACAGTTTATACTAACATACATAGTAACAAAAAACAGGTCACGTGACAATATATACATTTTTTTGGAAAAAATGAAAATTTAGTTAATACAAAAAAAACCGTAACTTTAGAAAGCGTCATTCATTAAAAGTCCCACATTTTGTTTTTACGTATTTTCTATTATGCAAATCATATACATAATTAGCTGAAGGGTTCACTTTGAAAGCCTGATAGGATGTAAAGTCAGAAAACGCCTACAAGTGTGATTTTTAGGGGAAATGTGAAAACTATCGCTCAAACTGCGAATTTTTGGAAGTTTTATATTGCACAGATGATACATTGATTATTCGCACAGAAAAAATGTCTATGGCTTGTTAACAGTTTATACTAACATACTAAGAAACAAAAAAACGCAGATCACATGACAATGTATGCATCTTATGGGGAAAACACCTTATAATTTAGTTTAAAAAATCGGCATTCATTAAAAGTCCAACATTTTGTTTTCATGTATTTTCTATTCTGCGAATCATATACATACTTTGAATTGAAGTAAACTTCATAACTAGGTACAGAGCTTCTGCCAGAATTATACACTTATCATTTCAGGGTATGCACTATACGTCATGCAAATGCTTTCTGAAATAAACAGCCTTATTGTACTTTCAAATACAACATATCGAATAGTGTTACTTTCATTATCGTCAATGCAGTGAAACTTGTATTGAGCGATCATATATATACAAGACCTTCCGAACAGGGGATAGCTTAATACAAGTAGAAAATAATACAGAAACCTTCAGTTGGAACTGAGACATGTATACAGTAACCACTGTGTTCCCTAAACACATTGCCACTTAAAACAGGTTTCACTGATCTATTCATATCGATTTCTTTAACGCCCAACACAAACCAACCTGTGAACCAGCTATATGTATACATGTACATGTATTATTCGGATTACGTTTCTACACCAACATCTTTTTTTACGCGTCTATAAGTTTGCATATGTTTGCCAGCTTGAAGCAAAACGGGTTTCCTGTATCGTCTTTCTTTAATCTTTAGTTCTGTTACAAGGTCTGCAAAACTGCCGGTGGCCAAATCGGCATCACACAACAAGACTAACCCCGAGACAGATTGTGTAATATCACATGGTCATGTAAGTCTCAGGTAAGCGGTGAAACACAGACTTTACAGCCTCAATGATGACGACGATGAAATAAAGAGCATAAAACATGATGCCCAGACATCTCGTGTAAATTCAGAAGAGGAAAAGATCAACGCTCTTGCTGCTTTGTTTGATGCTTTAGATGTGTTTGTTGTGTTTCTCGGCACATGAGATGCAAAGCAATGTACCCGATGCAATAGATCAGCTTGTTTCCATTGCATCCAAGGATGTGACAACAGAGGCGATCCACAATGGCCTGCTGACAGTTGAAAGTAGAGGAAGTCAGCTAGTTGAGGAATTCACCATCTCTAGATTAAAGGAAAACAGTACAGAGTTTTTCGTTGCAATGAAAACAACGAAATCAAAAACGTTCACCATTCTCTACAAAACAATCAGTTCGGACAAGCAACATTCGTCATAAAAGATAAAAACTGACCGCAAGCTCCTGCAGCGATTGTTCAATGCAGCTAGTTCCGGTCGCACTGTGAAAACCGCTGACGTATTGAAGCATGAGCTGTCCCGTGCCATTGACCTTGGCAAAACTAAATGGAGATATGAACCCAACGACAAAATTCCGAATCCTGGATCTTTTTACAAAAGACAAGGGTATAGAAACCCCGCATGATACCTGAATCACAGACGTCTACGTGCATTGTTATAGACGGGCACGCGCTTATTCAAGCCAAAGTCAATCCTTATGGTTGCCAGACGTTTTGAGAGTATGTAAACGAAAGTGTTTATTAAGTATTTGCCCTTTATAAAGATACAACGGCACGATGGTGTCGGTTTTGACAGATACTATGTGAACAAGTCTGTCAAAGCTGCCACATGGAAGAAAAGGACTGGTAAAATATATCCAATACGAAAATCACAAGTCCAGAGGTTCCACTGCCCCATGTCTGGGAAGTTGGGAACAATACATTTTTCTGGATGAAAACAAAAAAACGACCTAGCTGGTTTCTTGTTAGCTCAATTGCTTCGCCAGAGTGACATGTTGCCAGAAGGATCTGTTGTTGTAGCAAGTGGGGTTGTACAGGCGACAGAAAAGTACAAATATGAGTCATACAGGAAACACTACATACAGAACAAACAGCCGCCCGAACAGCAACACAAGAAATCACAACAAATGTACATATCTACAAAAAAATAAAGTGACGCACAAAGACAAAACAAGCAAACAATAGGAGGAAGATGGAAGTACCGCCTTGGAAGGGTCAGTGAAAATAGTCAAATAGGGTTTAGGGGCGCCTAACCTCACACTTTTTCCATCCCCACCCTAAAAGACAAACAGTGTAAATAAACGTATCCACCTCCGACTAAAAACAACAACCACGATGGCAAATACAGTGGTAATGTGCATGAAAAATGTTTAAGTGAAACAAAACCTGTATCCACCTATCGCTAGTGTACTCAATGATTGAGCTGCAAACAGAGTAACTGTAGAAAAGTGATAAAGGGTACAATACAAACGAAATAGTACAGATATCCGACGTCCTCCTTCCGTTTCTGGATTTAAGAGGTCGCCTTCATAGAGTACTAAACCTTTCTTGGCATACATGCAAAGATGCCAGCGTGATTGCCAACTGTAAAAGGGTTGACAACCAGACATGCAGTCAAACAACTTTAATACAGACTACTTGTCTGTTGACCTCGAAGAAGCCGATTGATGCTTTATCATATTGGCAACGTTGTGATAACATGGATGGTGCCTGGAACATCAAAGCAAAGGCGTTGCTACCATGTACACACAATATGTGACAGGGTTGACAAAAGGGTTCGTCAAAATGTGTTGGGTTTTCATGCCCTTACCTAGCTGCGACATGACCTCTGCCTTTCATAGTATCAGCAAGAGGTCGTACTGGATGCAATTTGCGGAAACCCCGACACTGCTGGAATCTATCGGACATGGTGGAGCCATACAAGACATTGAAAAATACCTGTGTCACCTGTATGGCTGAAGTTCGATAGATGAACATGACCCGGTGTGACTCCAGTTTTGATCAGGAAGCCCACTGTCCCATTGGCTTGCATACAGCTTGTGTCTTGCAACTGTAAGACTAAGTGCAGCTCGGCAAGATGTGCTTGTTGCAAAAGCCAACAAGTATGCCTGTATGCGCGTGGCTCTGAAACCACAAACTGTGCAAATCCAATGACATAAAAACTTATTAATGATATTATATGCTAACATACATGACTCTTACATGTACTTTTATATTATTATATCTGCTTGTCCAAACGAGTTTTCAAATTCCGCATTTTTGTGACTGATGTATACAATATGAAAATATTATTCAATCCCCACAAACTAAGTTTGAGAGGGGTATATAGGAGTAAGCTTGTTGGTCCGTCTGTCTGTCCGTCCGTCCTTCCATCTGCCAGTCTCACTGTCTGTCCGATTTCTCTGCCTATCATGGTATAAGCAAGAGGTCAAGCTGAAAGCAATGTAGATCGGACAGACGGACAGACACACGGACGGAACTACTTCCACTTCGATCAGCTTCAAACATCACATGTGTTTTCACTTTGATGAGCAGACGTGCATGAGACAACTGTAGGTTTGACTGGACCTAGGGCTGCAGAGGTATCGCCCATGATACATGTGACAAGCTCCTAGCGGGGCTTTACTCATCATCTTCAGTTATAGCTCTAGTTTAAATATGATAAAGGTCAATTTTCCATTACTGCATAGAAATACATGTATATCAATTAATTATAACAATTATGTCATATACAGAGTAACCGCCCTTGACTTTTAATAATAGATACTTGTTCCACTTAAAGGGTTTTGACTGTGTATATGCATAATCTGTATATTTAGATAATGAACTTGAATTGACGCTGTACGTAAATGGTGTTAATGTAAAACAATACCATTTATTTCACTTTATTTGCAAAAAAGCAAATAAAGAATAACCAAAAAATGTCTAGTTCGAGTGTTATTGCCCTTGAAACGGGTTATCGGAAACAACGTGGCCTTTATTTGATCATAATTAGCATTTGCAAACATTTGTAAACTGATTCCCAACCAAACCGTTCATTTTTTAAAAAAAATACTGCATACTTAAATTGAATCAAAGCGTTGATGTACCAAAAACTGCACCCGTTGACCTTTGACCCCATTTATGACCTTAATTTGTGCTTTACAACTTTACATCCCCCTAGAATTCTTAAGGTACCTTCACTTAATACAAATGAGGTGGATGTAAACCGTAAACACGCGATGCCATCAGGGGTCAGAATCTGTCAAAATATTGGTAGACTATTATAGACTTAGGGCCTCGGGTCCATGGCATAGTATAATAATTTTTTTAATAATACATATATACTCATTTTCAAGACTAGACATTTCGGAAATAGCTATGATTCACGGGAATGGTTTGCTTTCTGGATTTGGCCTTTAATTTTAGAATAGTCCAGGATCTGCGGCTGACCCATTATTTCTAACATTTTAATTGTCGTGCCCATGTAATAAAAAAAAAGTTGTGATCGATGAATCAAACTCTGATCGGGACTTTAAAAAACTATGACCTCTGATAAGATATAAATCTACCGATAGCAATTATCCTATATTATATTTACCATAACCCTTTACCTGATAGAGAGGACTTCTCAAACCTCTAAAGCAGAGTGGACCCTGACCAGACAGCTCCTCTAGGAATAGTCTAATCATGCTCTGCTATATTGGCTTATTTACTTACAGAATAAGTATTATATTTCTACATGTCCTGCCATGGTAAACAATACTTCGTTCATGTACCATTATAAATATTAAGTTGATGGATGTTCGGTAATGTCATTGTTTCTTTACTAGGTGTACACGTGTTTACTAGGTTACAATATGTTTACTTGATGTACACGTGTTTATCGAGTACACAGGTGTTTACTAGGTGTACATGATTTTACTAGGTGTACACGTGCTCACTTGGTTTACACGTATTTACTACGTGTGTTCATATTTACTAGGTGTACACGTGTTCACTAGGTGTACAGTATTGCAACGTTCGTTTGACACGCCATAGCCAAATCACTTATCAAGTCAACTCACCTATATCTGGGGCTGTGGTGGCGGGTGGATCATCGCTGCTAACTTTCTGTGGAGTTGTAGCCTCGTCGGCGTCCCCCATGGTCTGAAATGTCAATGATAGATGACATTAACCATTTACTCAATGGATAATCTTTAAACGCCTGTGTATACACTATATACCTAGACGGCGCCTGTGGATATTCAGTGTCCTGTTACTGTGGCTGTACTGTCACCAGATGTCCTGTACTGTCATCAGATATCCTGTGACATGTACTATCCCCAGATGGCATGTGCTGTCATCAGCTACCATGTGCCACTTTCTTCAACCGGATATCTAGAGTTCTAAACTGTCACTAGACAAACAGTGCCCCGTACTGTCACCAAATACTCAGTGTCCTGTATCAGACATCCGGTGCCTTGTATTGTCACCGGATATCTAGTACATGTATCTGTAATGTCACTAGATAGCTAGTGCTCTGTACTGTCACCAGATATCAAACGACCTGGGTCCGTGCGTATAAAACGTTTAGTTGAGTCTGAGTTCGTTCTCAAGGTTTTGATTGGTCAAATTTGAGCCTTTGGCTCAAATCTGACCAATCAAAAGCTTGAGAACTCAAATCTGACCAATCAAAAGCTTGAGAACGAAACTCAGACTCAACTAAAAGCTTTATAAGCATGGAACCTGTACTGTCACCAGAAAGTGTCACCAGATACCCAGCGCCATATATTATCATCAGATATCCATTGTCCTGTATTGTCACCAGATATCCATTGTCCTGTATTGTCACCAGATATCAATTGTCCTGTATTGTCACCAGATATCCATTGTCCTGTATTGTCATCAGATATCCATTGTCCTGTATTGTCACCAGATATCCATTGTCCTGTATTATCATCAGATATCCATTGTCCTGTATTGTCATCAGATATCCATTGTCCTGTATTGTCACCAGATATCCATTGTCCTGTATTATCATCAGATATCCATTGTCCTGTATTGTCACCAGATATCCAGTGTCCTGTATTGTCACCAGATATCCATTGTCCTGTATTGTCACCAGATACTCAGTGTCCTGTATTGTCACCAGATATCCATTGTCCTGTATTATCATCAGATATTCAGTGCAATGTACTGTCACCGGATACTCAGTGTCCTATACTGTCACCAGATATGCAGTGTCCTGTTCTGTCACCAGATATTCAGTGGCATGTACTGTCACCAGGTATTCAGTGTACCGTACTGTCACCAGATATAAAATATCCTATATTTTCGAAGTGTCCTGTAGTGTCACCTGATATCCAATGTCCTGTACTGTCATCAAATTTCGAAGTCCTGTACCAGACTTCTAGTGCCCTCTACCCACCCCGGATATAAACCATTACATGTGCGTCCGCCCCTCACAGGTTTGTGTCCGTGTAAAATCAAAAAGCATTTGACACTAATAGTGATGGAATTTCACATGACCCGCTTACATACAGCTATAATAATAATAATAACAATAATAATAATGATACTACTACTACTACTAATAATAATAATTTTATTTGGCAAGTATACATAACATGGCAATTTAAAACATAATGATGCATAAAAATACAATACAATAATAACTATGAAATTCATCAGTCTAAAAAATAATATTATTACATAAATAAAATTAAGCCATGCAATGCACACCAATACCAGGGATAACACAAACAGATGAAATGACTCCTCTTATTTCCATTGTGGTCCCTAATATTGGCAGCATGACACAGAAAGTCATGTGTCAGAAAGTTTGATTTTTTACCAAAGCAGCAAATAATCAATCAATGTTCAACTAAACATGTCATCAATTCAGAAATGTTGCTGAGGTCACATATATCACAGTCAAAGTGTTTATCACATTGAAACTAGAGATCACAGAATTTGTCAGCCAAACTATAATTCTGCAATAGAATAAAAACTGATAAATTACTCTGGGACAACTATCAATAATTTAAGATGCATATATAATTGAAATCAATTAAGAAATAAAAACTCTATTAAGAAATTAAGTGGCCAATAAATGAGCTTTGATGGCATGTTTGAACGTGTGGGAGGAATCAACATCCCTAAGACGTAGAGGAAGACCATTCCACAGAACAATGCCATTAAAAGCAAATGATTTTCTACCAAAGCTTCCCACCTTTGGTAAAGAAAATCGCCCTGTGTCACTAAAAATATAACTGGTGTGACTAGAGTTACTCGAAGGAAGTGCAGACACTCTAGATCTAGTACAACGGTCATGAATATGAGTAAGGGGGCAAAATGTTCCTTAAGATATTCTGGGGCTGTACCTGGCTTTATCTTATGCACATGGCAGAGAGTTATCTGATCCACTCTCTTTGATACAGGTAACCAGTTAAGAGATTTAAACAGCTCTAACCTAACATGAGACCTGCTATCCATATTCAAAACAAAGCGAACCAATTTATTCTGGGTAGTTTGAAGCTACTATGGAAAAATGAAACAAATATAATAAAGGTCTCTGTTGAAATCCAAACCGAACACAATACATATTTCAAATGCGTGTAACGATAAATTTATGTGATTGAAATACCTCTTTTAGAAGGTCCACACTATTTTGGAGAAAGTTATCTGTGCCTTGTTGAGATCGGGTGGCAACTCACAGCAGCGTCATAGCTGAAGTATCGGTGTTTTGCGTTGCCAGGTATTGACGTCATCGGCAAATGAAGTAAGAAGACGTTGGGTTACGCCAAAGCTCAATGGATTACGTCAAAACTCAATATCGCGGTAAATTCAAATTTATGGGAATATTTAATGATTGGGGTTGTGCAAATAACATTACCTTAATGCATATGTGTTTTGTGTCCCTTAATAAGTGCAGGATCCGAGGTTATAAAATGGTCTCAGACTCTGATCATTGTCAGATCAAGCATTCACTTCGGTTTTCCCGTAACCTAGTCGTAGTAGTAGGGGCTTCTTTACTGACGTCATGACAATATCTTTCCACTTTGCCAGTCTTCTACTGCTCTTTGAGATGTTGTAAAACGCAAACATGTCCACTCCTTGCTGTCATCGTCCCATGCATTTCTTTGTCTTCCTCGCATTCTGGTTCAATTACCCCTTTAAATGTTTAAAGTTTATGTAAGGAATAATGTCATCATGGATATATATCAGCGGAAGTTTTATGGTGGCATATGTCCACATGATGTTTTGTCCCAGACCGAACTGTAGCACATCTATATTGAAAAGTCGTTGATATGAAGGAAATGGTGAATTGTTCCCTGGGGATTGTCTTGGAGAGGCCAGTTGAGCGGGAGACATGACCATACCACTTCAACGTCCTTCGCTTAACCCTTTCCCTCATATAAACGTGTTTTCACACATTTGCAAACAGAGTAGACCCAGATCAGACGGCTCCTAGAGGAGCCGTCTGATCAGTCTGCTCTGTTTGCTAATGGAATTCGAAAGACCCGTTCCTTTACTTTCTAAAATGGCTACAATGTTCCACCTTCCATATTTCATTATAGGCTAACTATTTTGTCCATGAATATTCAGTAGGTATGGAAATTTGGAATAAACATGGAACAGGGAAATGGTTAAATAGTGAGAAGCTATTCATAGGGGCCAATCAGTGCCCAAACCCGAATGCAAACCTCTTCAGTAGTGATGTGATCATTGTAAGAGATGTTTAGGATCCTTCTGTAGCATCTCATCTCTCAGGATTGGATCCTTCTCTCCAGATCCACTGCCATGTCTCAAATTTCACAAGCGTACAAGAGTATTGAAACGGCAGTATACCGAGTCTCGTCTAACTTTTGTGTAGAGTGAAATGTTCCCGTTCTTCCAAATGGGCCCCACTTTTGCAAGGGCAGCTACTTCTTGTGCAATTCTAGCTAAAACTTCAAGTTTAGAGACTTCATCTGTTAATTATGATAATTAATAGCTACTTGAAGCCTCGAGCTTTTGTCCATTGACCTCTATAACATATCCGATGTCTTCTGTTGTGGTTGTGTTCTCTTATCGCCATCCCAAACTTGGTGGATAATTGGCTCAGGCATTGCACAAAGTCCTTGCAAAGTCCCTGCCAGTCCAGCAATATCATCTGCAAAACGCGGGTTTGTGATGTTTCTGCCTCCTATACTACAGTGCTCCCTCCCTACAACGGCCATCTCAATAACGATTCCCTCCTTACAACAACGCATGTTACTGTTTCCGAAACAACAAGGCTCCAGACACAACTTTTTTCCATCTTATTTTCTTTAATTTATGCCTCCATCAAACCCTATGTTGTGACCACTCTTTAGAATCGTCACTTTGTGACGATTCTAAAGAGTGGTCACAACATAGGGTTTGATAGAGGCATAACGGTTTTAGTTCTCGAAATACACCTTATCTTGGGATCTGCAAACAAGCTAATTATGTATGATTTTCCCTCCCTATAACAACTCCCTCTGAACAACACATACAATCTTCGTATCCCAAAGGGTGTCGTTGTAGGGAGGGAGCACTGTAACAATTCACTCATGTTCATTCAAGGCCGTAGCTTCAGACATGATTCGCTCCAAGATGGTGCAGAGGGTGGGTGACAAAAATGCATTCTTGCTTGATTCCAACCGTGGTTCTGAACCATTCAACTAGGTTGCTACTGATGAGCACTGTCCTGCAAGCTTTGTCATGCAGCTGTCGAGTGATATTGACTAGTCCTCACTGACTAATAATAAAGTGGATGCACATTTACTCACTGTAAAAAAACTGTTTCACTAGTTTTATTTTAAAGATTTTACCAAATTATGCAAATCTGTGATGTCATTTGGAGGCGAAAAGGATGAACACTTCTGCTGTAATGCTATCAGCTTAGTCTTTTAACTCGGCGTCTTATCTGGGTCCAAACTGTTTGCTGTTGTAACTTTTTTTAAACCAAAATGAAGAAAAACAGTAAAATTCTAGCAGACGATAAAGTTTGAACACGATCAATTTTGGCAGCGAGTGATACACCGATCTGTTGCAATTTCAAGGGGTTGAGGATACATGTATATCATCCGGACACATTTTTACTACAACTGAGGTCAAGGTCAAGGTCACAGAGACACCAAGATAGAATGCGAATAAACTCCGCCATCCAAAGATGCAGCCACACAAGAAATTTGGAAACCATAACCCAAATGGTTCAGGAGATATCGTCCTACCGGAAAATACGCGAGTGCAAACCTAGTCCCCTCCGGAAGACGACTTTAGTTACCATATACGTGTACAGCTGTCTCAAGAGAGTCAAAACTTAAGTTAACCCATTCCCTCTTAGGCTATTTTTAGACTTAACCTCTTTGATTATATCTACCAAAAAGGAGCATTAACTAGAGAAAAGGAAATTTTCAGAATGATGTAGTTTTGAAACCATTGTGATAACCATTGAAACCATTGCCTGTGGAGCAAATGCTCTATTTATCACAATGGTTTCACAAAGTGACATTTACAGAAGCGTCAATATGTGGGAATGGGTTAACATGCAAGTGTGTGTATTTAGAATCAATATTTTAGTTACCATGTAAGTGTGTAGCTGTCTAAATAAAGAGAGTCGAGACTTTAGTTATAAACATGTTAGTGTATAGGTGTCCAGGCAAACAGTAGATATTTTAGCTACTGTGTAAGTGTATAGGTACCTAGAGAGTCGATATTTAAGTTCTCATGCATTGTAAGTGTATCGGTGTCTAAATAAAGAGAGTCAAGACTTTAATTACATTGGTTTTTATTTCATAAAAATATCAACAAGTAAATATTTTGTCACCACCACATATTCATCAAGGGGTGCTCAGCCAACTTTACACAGAAACATATACAAATTAGCACTAATCGATATAGTCCAGAGACACACTTCTTGCAGTAATACAAAGAAACGTTACTTTTTATATCAAATACTTACACAGTCAACCCTCTTCTACACTGACCATTCAAAAGACAGAACTCTGTATCTTCCAGACACGTTGTACTTTAACCCATTCCCTCATAGGCTATTTTTAGACCCAACCTCATTGAATAAATCCACCGAAAATGAGCATTTACTAGAGAAAAGAACAATTTTAGTAGAGCGTAGTATTGAAACCATTGAGGTTTATCACAATGGTTTCAAGGAGGGACTATTACAAAGGCGTAGAAATGCATATTTATGCAGGAAAGGGTTAACCCTTCCAACACTGAATTTTCAAATGGACTATTTTCAAAATTCAAACGGGTCAAGCTGACCATGAATGTTCAGGAAAGTTTTAACCCTTTACTCCATGAATATAGAGCAGAACCTGACAACACCTCTCTTACAGGAGCTGTCTGATCTGGTCTACTGTTTGCAAAGGTGTAGAAAGGTGTATCTATGGAGTAACAGGTTAAAGAAAAGTATAACATGACAAACAGTGCTGACCCTAATGATGAGAGGCTTCTATAGGAGCTCTAGGAGCCCTCTCATCTGGCTCTTCGCTGTTTGCAAAGGACATAAGCCACTCTTTTCCCCCCTCTGAAAAAAGTTAATGCAGAATTTATGGTTATGTTGAAAATCTCCCACATCAGCTTTCTGCACTATTCATTCTACGTTTAGAATTACATGAACCACCTTTTGGTACAGACCCTATGTATATTATCTCTTAACATTATCTCTAATAAACACTCCCAGGTGTGTTACATATTTATAAATGTGTTGCATGTTGTACACAGGTGGTTGCTTAACCCTTTCCTTCATAAATACGCCTTTCTACACCTCTGTAATAACCACTTCTTGAAACCATTGTGGTAAATAGAGCATTTGCTCCTATAGGAGCAAATGCTCTATTTATCACAATGGTTTCAAACTAGTAAATGCTCCTTTTGGGTAGATTCATTCAAAGAGGTTGGGTCTAAAAATAGTCTATGGAGGAATGCAGAATGATAGCAATATAAAATGTTCCTAGGTGAGCTTTATTGCCTTCAGTCTGCATTAAGCTGGGGGAGGGGGGAGGGGGGAGGGAGGGGGGGGGGGGGCGTCGTTTATTAGGGAGAATCCAGTAAGTTGTGGCTTTAGAGAAGATTTACTGTATATCACTCATGTGATATTACAGCATAGCAACACAATTAACACCATACACTACTATCGCTGACAGTAGTTAACACATTCCTTCCTTGCGACTCATTTTGGCGCCTCTGTAAAGGTCACATTTTTAAACTATTGTGATAAATAGAGCATTTGCTCCATAGGAGCAAATGCTCTATTTATCACAATGGTTTCAAAACTACACAATTCTAAAATTTTCCTCCTCTCTAGTAAATGCTCCTTTTAGATTTATTCAAAGAGGTTGGGTCTAAATATTGTCTTGGTGGGAATAAGTTAGTTAGGATCATGTATAGTTAACCACGATCCATAAATATTATTATTTGAGGTGTTCCATGAGAATACGAGCTTTTCTATGAGAAATCCTGTACTAGTGCATTGCAAAACATGTAGACCAAGACCAGACACTGATTCTCTTAACACTTTACCTGTTCAATATTCATGTAACTAGTACCGACATCAAAAATATTCATTAGCTCAATTTTTACAATGGTACATGAACGCAGATTTATTTTTACTTTGGCAGTAACTATAGAATCAGACCTACATGTATATAATTTGATAAGCAAACAGAACAGACCCTGATCAGACAACTCCTACAAGAGACGTCTGATCTGAGTCTACTGTTTGCAAAGGTGTGAAAAGATGTTTATATCAGTTAACAGGTTAATCAGTTACCTGATAAATGTTTGTGTAAACTAGAACTATCACTAAAGGTGATGGAATACCCCTGCTCAGCGGCCTTGATCACAAATCAAACAAGATTTGTATCGGGTTGTGCCATGGACAGACAGACAGACTCCTATATACCCCCTCTCAAACTTCGTTTGCGGGGGTATAAAAATAATGACATTATGAATATTTACTGGTTGAAGTCTCATTATGACACATAAACACTAGAAATGTTGGCAATGGGAGACATTAAAAACAGATCTATATCATTCTTCAACTCATTCCCTCCTAGAACATTTCTAGACTCAAACTTCTTTGAATAAATCTACCGAAAAGGAGCATTTACTAGAGAAAGGGAACTTTTTTTAGAATTGTGTAGTTTTTAAATCATTGTGATAAGTAGAGCATTTGCTCCTATGGAGCAAATGCTCCATTTATCAAAATGGTTTCAAAAAATGACTTTTACAGAGATGTGAAAATGCGTCAGTAGGAGGGAATAAGTTAAGAAAACAGGACAGACCTTGTGGGAAATACTTAACCCTTCTCTTGCTGAATTTTAAAACACATTTCTCCTTCTTTACCCATGCCCTGTTGTATAATTACATATATCTTCACTGTGTACAAGTATATTGCTGTGAAATCACTGCTGTGGAGTGCATTGATCACTGCTGTGGAGTGCATTGGTTGCACAATCAACTTGTAAATAGTGCAGACCCTGATGAGACAGCTCCTGCAGGAGCTGTCTCATCTGGGTCTTCACTATTTACAGGTAGGTATATTGACGTGAATAGCAAGCGAAGGGTTAAACTACAATTAATATGGATTTCCACTATTTTAGAGGTAGCAGAATACAAATTACTACAGTGACAAGTGTCAAACAGTGGTCGACCCATTATCAGATGCTACGTCAGAGACATAAAAAATCATGTTATCAGAATCTACACTGTTTGCAATGCACATATACAGACTTTCTCACAACTTATTAAGAACATGAAGACAAGCTAGCTCATAACTACACATTTTGTGCTATTCAATTGCACAATGTTAGCAAGAGCACCACATGACATACCATGCCAACGCTCGCCTCTCAAACATCTTACATTTTTATTTCCTAAGTCCATAAGGAGCATAATTTTTCTTTTTTTTTAAAAAAAAAAGCCTTACAGAATTATGGCCCTTTGTCAGAGTGTAGCCCTTGTGAGGGTGAACAAGTGGGTGATGTTTCATAAGATTTGCAATAGCCCAAAAAAGTTTGTTTTGTCAAAGTTCAAAATCACAAAATATGTAACACTGATGGAAAGACCATGTCACAGGGGATTCACATATAAAACATGAGAGCCCTGCTGGTTACAGTTTCAAAATGACAGACATTTTTAATTTTTTATTTCCCAAGTCCATAAATGGGCATATTTTTAAAAAAAAAAAAAAAATCCTTACAGACTCATGGCCCTTGGTCAGAATTTTGCCCTTGTGATAGTGAATGAACAAGTATGAGGTTTCATAAGATTTGCCAAGTTTCAGAATGACAATGATGACTACAATGCAGACCCAAGAGTTACGGCAATAACTCATATTTCTTTTCTTTGAAAAATAGAAGAAACAAAAACAAAACAAAAACACTTTACATTTTTACACCAGTATATAGCTGCCTGTAAAAACTGGTTTCTTTATCAACAGGAATCTCTTTATAAAACAGAACTATCAAAATGAGAATTGCCCTTATCAGAGCTACAGATAAAGGTACGTACTCAAATACTAAAATCGTCATTTCTCCACCAAACCCTACACTGTGACCACTCTTTAGAATCGTCTCTTTGCGACGATTCTAAAGAGTGGTCACAGTATAGGGTTTGGTGGTGAAATAAAGAAGCTATTCTTGAAAATGTTTAAATTTACGCATCCTATCTGGAGAACCTCTAATCACAGTCATTTAAAGAAAAAGTTGCCATAACAGTGTTTGAAGTGTCCAAAGGTTACTTAAAATACACATATTAAAATAATAGGTTTAGTACTTGACTCAAGACATTAAATTTTCATTAACCTTTTACTCCATAGATAAACATTGTAAAGCCTTCGCAAACAGAATAGAACCAGATTAGATCACTCCTGCTGGCTTATGTATGTTTGCTCATGGAAAATATCATTACAAAAATTCACCTTTCTACTTGCTATTTATGATTTCATTATTTCTTGTATGAATATCTATAAGACATTTGTAAGAAGTCCATTGTTTTTTTACAGAAGTTTATACAAAATCAACATTTCCATTATAATTTAATCCTTTCCCTCATATAAACGCAATTTCAAGCATTTGCAAATAGAATAGACCCAGAGCAGACGGTATCTCAGGGTCTCTTCTGTTTGCTTTTGATATTTTATAGATCTGCTTGTACAGTTTTCACCAGAGCAAAAATTTCCCTTGAAAAGTTAACACTATAAAAATTCTGTTCATAAATATTCATGATTTCTTACATAAATATAGAACAGGGAAAGGGTTATGAAGTTCCATGTAAAACTTTGATTCTTGTATGAATCTGCATATTACACAGCAATAGTGCTTTTGCTAAAATACATTCAGTAAATTCCACAATATCTAAAGCAACTGCAGTGCAGAAAGCCAAGTACTTTGATGGCAACAAGTTACAATATCTATATTTTCACTCTCTTTTTCATGCCAAAATTCATATTTAAATTGAGATCTTAACAGATTTTAAACACGTACATCAACTTAAATCTAAATCACAGAGTAAAATAATTTGCAAACTTCTTGCATTCTCTCACTTTTCCAATACAAATCAACATGTTGCAGATTATGTATTTACTAACCTCTTTTCCATAAATATGCCTTTCTATGCCTTTGCAAACAGAGTAGACACATACCAAACGACTCCTATAGGAGCTGTCTGATCAGGATTTGCTCTCTTTGCTTATAGTATAATAGTATCTGTACTTTCTGTCTGAGCTAAAATATCCTATGTTCATGTGTCATTATAAAAATTTATTTCTAATATTCATGATGTAACTGTAGAATCATATCTATATTATATCATAAGCAAACAAAGCAGACCCTGATCAGAAGGCTCCTATAGGAGTCATTTGATCTGGGTCTACTCTGATTGCAGAGGTGTAGAAAAGGCGTATTTATGGAATAAAGTGTTATACAATAATGGATCATTCTACTTCGAAAATTCTGCATCGTAAGATTTAATCATCTCTGTAAAACAGTAACAGCTTCTGATGTTTGCAACAAAATGTGGTCCTCTCCATTTCTGTTAATTTTTCTTTAACCCTTTTACTTACTCCATTAACTCTTTCGCTGCCAATGTGGCATCTGTTATTACCCATGTGCAAACAGTTTGGATCCAGATGAGATGCCGAGTAACTTGGCGTCTCATCAGGATCAAAACTGTTTGTTACTGTTAATATTTTATTAAACAAATATAAAGAAAAACCGAAAACTGAAAATTGTTGCAGAAAACAAAAGTTGGCAGCGAAAGAGTTAATATTCAAGTAGGAGGGTTAGGGTTAGGGTTAGCGTTAATATCAACGATTTATAACAGTATAGGAAAGTCGCAAAAACTGTAGAATCAAATCTATATATTTTCATAAGCAAACCGAGTAAACCCTGATAAAACTGCTCCTACACAGAAGCCTACTGATTTGGGTCTACTCTGCTTGCCAAGGTATTACAAGGCGTTTTTATGGAGTTAAGGGTTAATCTATGTTTGAAAATATAATCGGACTGACAAACAGTTTAGGTCCTAAATATCATGAATTCATAGCTATTTGAAAGAAATACAGAACATCGTTTTCAGCACTGGAATCACAGAGATAAAATATTCATCTCTCTGAAAAACAAATATATTAACAAGACTGTCTTTCTACAGAACTCAGTCATACGCACACTTGTGACTACATAATCAACAATCTGTATAATCAGAATGCCTATTAATCAGTCTTCAGCAATGTAAGTTATCACATTTGGCAGCCTTAAGCACAGTATAGAAAGTTAGAAAACACTGCTCCTTGTAACTGCAGTCATCTCTTGTGAACTGCACGTCACATAGCTTATCCTGCTATATCAATCATCAATGGGATTCAAACATGGAAACAGCTCTGGGCATAAATTCAAAATTCTCAGATTCAGATCTCAAAAATACCCTACAAACATGTCTGCTTGACTCCATGCTTGAACCAAAATGGTAGAAGCTTGGAATCAACCAAACATATTTAACCCTTTACTCCATGAATATTCACACCAGGGTCCATGCTTATAAAGCTTTTAGTTGAGTCTGAGATCGTTCTCAAGCTTTTGATTGGTCAGATTTGAGCCTTTGGCTCAAATCTGACCAATCAAAAGCTTGAGAACTCAAATCTGACCAATCAAAAGCCTGAGAACGAAACTCAGACTCAACTAAAAGCTTTATAAGCATGGACCCAGAAATAATGACTATATGAATACCAGAATCGTTTTTGATACAAAAACTGATGTCTACCCCTCCCAACACACAGACAACAATTTCAAATTCCCACAACTCTGCAGAAAACCATTAAACCGGAACAGGAATAAGATATGCACAACTAGGCATGGTGCTGATCAATCCTATGGAGTTTCATAAAAATCTGACTAAAGGTTTTGGAGAAACCGCATGAACAAATTAAAATTGGACAGACGGACAGACGAACCCCATAAAAACAATATTTCTCCAAAGTATACTGGGGGGGGGGGACATAACTATTCAGCTGGATATTTATACGGCATCATGAACAAGGGAATTTCTACCATGGCAGAAACTGTAGAAATGGATCTATATCATTCTAAAGCAAGCACAGCAGAGCCTGATCTGACAGCTCCTACACGCGCACTCTGATCTGGGTCTTCCCTTTCCAAAAAGGTGACAAAATGCATCTCTGTGGAGTAAAGGATTATGCAAATTTTGAGCATCAAGTCTAAGCATCTATCGGTGAATGCGGGCCCTGATTGGCACTAAGTTCTGTCTATAGTTACCAAGTTTGTTGACTGGATCCTGCATTTTACAAGTCAACAATGGTTGCATGACCATATTTTCTACACAGAAATAATGGTTATTCTGGGTGGAGAACAGAAATCTGCACAAAGAGGTGAGCAGACCAGATGGTGTCTGCTATCCTTGTGTCTCTTGCCCACTGAGGTAACAATCACACACCAAGTCTCCAAAGTATCCCGGAGGGTTAGGATCTGAATGTGAAAGACTGTAGCAACTCTCTGACACACTCTCTCTCTCTTATTCTCTCAATTTCTGGCTGAGGAAGCATTCCCTGGGGCTATGGACATTTCTCCTCCCTGGCTGCCATCACGCGGTGGACACTACAAAACAAATAGCAGCAGTTACAAACTCATGTTCTAAGCTATCACTTAACCCATTACCTCGCAGGCTATTTTTAGATCCAACCACTTTGAATTAATCTACCGAAAAGGAGCATTAACTAGAGAAAAAGCAAATGTTGGAACTTTGTAGTTTGAAACCATTGTGATAAATAGAGCATTTGCTCCTATAGGAGCAAATGCACTATTTATGGAGGAAAGGGTTAATCCTTTCCCTGTTCTATGTTTGTTCCAAATGTCAAAACCTACTAAATATTCATGGACAAATAGTTATAATGAAATATGGAAGGTGGAATACTGTAGCCATTTTAGAAAGTAAATAAACAGATCTGTCAAATTCCACTAGCAAACAGAGCAGACCCTGATCAGACTGCTCCAATAGGAGCCATCTGATGTGGGTCTACTGTTTGCAAATGCGTGAAAACACCTTTATATGAGGAAAGGGTCAATAAATCAGCAGAGGACTTCTTTTTTTCATTGAAAAATTAATATTCATAAAAGGCTGAATCTTCCATGAATACTCATTGCGTAAAGAGTTCTACTTAATGTCAGCAAATTTCTTTACCATGTAATTAGTGTTTGCAATGGTTTGCTTCAGTTCTAAACCCTTTACTCAATAAACTAGAACTATCACTAAAGGTGATGAATACCCCAGCACAGCAGCCTTGATTGCATATCAAAATTTGTGACAGCAACTACCCATGTAACAGGACCAAATGACAAAAATACTCAAAGATCAAGCAGAGATAATTCTGTAATGCCTGCCACTAAACACAGGAAAATTGTACCTTGCACATGTACTATTCGTGGTTATTATGTATGTGAAGTATCAATTCAATAACTTTCAAATTAAATGAGGAGTTTGCGCCACAACTACCCATGTTTCATGACAAAATAACAAAAAAATACTCAAAGATCAGGGGGAGATTATTCTGCAATGCCCAGGGCTAAACACATGAAAATTGCTACTTGCATACGCTTTTAACCGTGCGCCAAGTTGCATGGTTCTATGTTTGTAGTTAATTGTTATATTTTAAGGTTTGCACTGTCTCTCATAACTCATATTTGAGTGGTTCTATACATTTTACTTACTCACGTGTGTATATTTTATCATGTATAGAAGTGAGACATAAATAAAATATCTGTGTCTGTCTGTACCATTCATGTTTATTATGTATACCAAATATAAATTCAATAATTTTAAACTGAAGGAGTTCGCTACACCAACTCCCAATGTTTCATGCAAAAATGACAAAAAAATACTCAAGGAGAAATAATTCTGCAATGCCCTATGCTAAACACATGAAAATTGCATATTGTACATCTACCCCTTTTGGTTATTATGTATACCAAATATAAATTCAATAACTTTTAAATTGAAGGAAGAGTTCGCGACACCAACTCCCCATGATTTATGCCAAAATGACAAAAAATACTCAAAGTTCAAGGGGAGGTAATTCTGCAATGCCCAGTGCTAAACATATGAAAATTGCATCTTGCACATCTACCATTTGTGGTTATTATGTATACCAAATATAAACTTAATAACTTTAAAACTGAAGGAGGAGTTCGCGACACCAACTACCATGTTCAAATGCAGACGAACCGGCCGAAGCCCGCCTGTCTGACAAGGTGATTCCAGCATACCCCCCTCAAAGTTTGCGATGGTATAATAACAAAATGTTCAAAGTGTGACAGACAGACGAACTGATGGACAGACAAATGGACAGACAGACAGCAGAAAAGTGATCCCTATGTGACACACTGCCTCTCGGCAGGTGACACAAAAATACAAAGTCCTCCTTACATATGGGGACATTTAATGAAAGTTGCTATTCGAATGTTATATAATAACATACAGTAAAACCTCTCTATAGTGGCCACTAAATTGTGTAAATTGGTTGGTATTTAGGGCAGGTGGCTGCTTAAAGCAAGGTGAAAATAAACTATAGGAGCATTGTTTTACTTTCACCTTGCTTTAAGCAGCCACCTGCCTTTAACACAAAATATTTGATGTAATTTAGTGTCCGTTATAGAGTGAGTGAGTTGGGTTTTACGTCCGACCAACAGTATTTCAGTTATTTGCAGACGGCACCCGCATGAGACAAGTTATAGTGCTGCCTCACTGAAATACCCCTGCCGCAGGTACATGGCAAGGGCACCCCACCCAGTCACATTATCCTGACACCGGGCCGACCAGTCCTAGAACTACACCTTTAATGTCGAGCGTAGACAAGGGAGCTACTAGTACCAACTTTTAACGACTTTTGGTCTGTCACGGCCGGGGATCGAACCCACGACCTTCTGTACCGCAGGCGGACGCTCTACCACTGAGCCACGCGGCCGGTCCGTTATAGAGAGGTTTTACTGTACTAATACAATGGGAGAAAACTGTAAAAGGCTGAACACAAGCACATGAGTGTTTGAAGGAGCATGTGTGAAAGAGCATGTGTATCACCTGCTGGCAGAAGTAGGACAGATAAGACGAGATGCAAAACCAGGTGACAACAATATCACGGAATCTACAACATCCAGTAGAGAACTAACCTTGACATTGATTTGGTTTTTGAGTACAGCTGATCTAAGTATCAGTGCCTTTGTTCGACGCTGGTATTCTAATCCCATAGTGAAGGACTTTTCAAATGTTGTGCTACGCTGGTCTGTGTCTTTTGCATATAATATCTGCCAAACAAATATAACTGTGTAACCACTGCCAGTCATTTAAATATACAAATGTGACAATTTATAATTTGGTAACCTGTTCCTTCAGGACAGATCAGATTAAAGAACTTCAGTGAGCAGGCTCACATACCCCACACTGCCATACTGTGAGAGAATTTATTTTTTTCCCCATGTCAGATTCCTCTGAAAAGTGAACTCATCCAAGCTTTTATTAATGACAATTCTTAAAGCAAATCTGAGAAATATTAGGCTAGAAATGAAAGTGCTTGATGAGCAACAATGTATATGATACACGGACAGACTGACGGATGGGTCAACAAGAGTGCCAGTGGGCACAATATACGCCCGTCGAGGTCTTGTTCAACATAAACCAAAACCTTAACCAAAATTTCTAAGTTAAAAGGGGGATCATTCTGTCAAAATGTTGGACAGAGTTATGTTTTCTTGTCTACAGGTGAAGCTTGTGATGGTGTTCCAAGTTTAAAAGCTTTATCTCAAAGGGTTATGTAAATAAATGGACTTTAACAAAGCCTTAACCAAAAATTCTAAGTTATAAAGGGGCATAATTCGGTCAAAATGCTTGACAGAGTTATTTACTCTTGCCTACAG
This sequence comes from Azorinus chamasolen, assembly GCA_963576725.1. Taxonomy (NCBI): domain Eukaryota; kingdom Metazoa; phylum Mollusca; class Bivalvia; order Cardiida; family Solecurtidae; genus Azorinus; species Azorinus chamasolen. Next base: position 32,512,652 of record OY755236.1, read on the forward strand.
GTGAAGGTTGTGACGGTGAACAAATGTTCCAAGTTTCAAAGCTTTATCATAAAGTGTTATGTAAATAAGTGGACTTGTTCCACAAAAATTGAGGTTAACATTTTTGCTTAACGCAAATGCTAAACGCAAATTCTAAGTCCAATTAAGCGACATTGACCTTGGATAAACGAGCCGGGACTTGGCAGGCTACTGTAGCAAGTCTAGATAAACATTGTGGTTAAATTTGGGAAGGATCCACCAAGCGGAGCTTGAGTTAGAGATGTTACAGACAGACTGGTTAACATTTTTGCTAAACGCAAAATGTAAGTCCAATTGTGTGACTTTGACCTTGGATAAACAAACCGGGACTTGGCAGGCTACTGTAGCATGTGTAGATAAACATTGTGTTAAAATTTGAGAAGGATCCACCAAGTGGAACTTGAGTTAGAGATGTTACAGACGGACGGACGGATGGATGGACGGACAGACGAACGGACAGCGCCATTCCATAATATGTCCCGTTTTTTCAAACGGGCGTATAAAAACTATATACCCTGTGCAACTTTGTAGGGTATCATAAGGAGGAGATTTGAATATACATGTACAAATCTAATATCATGGTCTACACCAATTTACACTAGTCAGCATACACAGAATTTTATTTTCTTACTTCTAATAGTATATACTGTATACCAAGATCATTACCATATCTTGCATGCAGGCTATACACTGTTTGAAAAATATTGATTTATGGACTCCATGAAAAGAAAATTTTCGAGTGCTACATACAAATTTTTGAATACAGAAATACTCCATTCTCCTTTATATCAAGCATCATGACGATGTGAATAAACACTCTTCTTACCTTACTGTGTGAATCAATTCTAGCATTTATTTGTCCATCTAAAATCAGCTGCATAAGTTCATCTTCTAAATCTAGCACTGTTGTGTTGAAAGCCCTCGCCATTTTGCCCATGTCTGCTGACAGGTATGGACTGAAGTACTGCAACAAAATCATGGTACTGTGTAATGTTTTATTACACCCGAGCAGGCCTGAAACCAATATTAACCACACCCTCCATGGGTTATGATTAGCTGGGGCATCTGTTTCCTACACACATTTCTAGATTACAAATGTTCTTCAGCTATCACAAATGCTTCAAATATCTGACTACCACATCATTGCCTTACTAGCCATTGATTTTAACTCCACTGTAATAACAAAAGCACCACATGCAGGTCACTGGTGCCAACGCTTTTTTACAGACGCCAGAGTTACGACAAGAGCTCGTTTTTTTTTCTTTGAAAAACAGACAAGCTAAAAATAATGTCGGATCAAATTTGGAACTGGTACAATTTTATCTCTTCTGATTCTATCTTTTGAGAAAAAAGATCCTGATGAGAAGCCAAGTTACTTGTACAATTATCCTCCAGGAACACATAGCATGATTGAGTAAAATCTATCAGATGGATGCCATGACATTAAGTAAAAGCCTCCGACTTATTACTGTTTTCACCCTTTATGTCACTAATACTATGTAAGAACTAATGACATATAACTAGAACAGTCACCTATGGGCTAACTAATACCCCCCTCTTCCAGCTGCTAGAGGGGCCTCCTTAGCTGAGTGGTTATGGTCTTCAACTTCGACCCTCAGCGATGTGAGTTCAAATCCCAGTCTGGACTTTTGGATTTTTCATGTTTGGAAGCCTTACAGCTGGCTTGCGGTAAGTGGGTGGTTCTACCTGGATGTTCTTCTGTGAACAAAACAATGCAATTTGTTCCTTGCACAGAAGAACATCTGGGTCTTCCTCAACCTGTAATTAGCTGAACATTGTGATATGACTGAAATACTGAAAGGTTTATTTATGTAGTAAAGGGTTAAAAAACACCTCCTTAACAATGCCTAATTATACAAATATACTTGTGTAACATATATTCTATTATTTTTACCTGGCAAAGTGCTCTGTTCCTAATTTGTGAGTAGAGTGTGTTGACATGTGGCACAAGGTACATATCAAGGAATAGGTTGTCCTGAAAAAAGCAACACAAACAGTATAATCATCACTCCAAAGAAAGGCTCCATGACATTTTTAGGCAGATGGGAGCTTTATAGGGAGCACAAGAAAAGCAGAGGGCTCAATGTTTCTGCAGGGGGCTAAAAGTTTCTGTATTAACCCATTCCCTCATAGGCTATTTTTAGATCCAACCTCTTTGGATGAATCTTCCGAAAAGGAGCATTAACTAGAGACAAGGAAATTTTTTAGAATGTTGTAGTTTTGAAACCCATTGTGATATACAGAGCAAATGCTCTATGTATCACAATGGTTTCAGAGGCGTCAATATGAGAGAATGGGTTAACTTTTCTAGTGTTCCCTGAATGTGGTCGATTACAAGTCAGTTACATGATATATAGAATCTTGTAAATACCTGCAAAGGGAAATTTGACAATATGTAATTACAATAAACACTATGCATGAAATTAACTAAGTGGCTTCCATTGAGAACAGCTATAACTAGAACTAAGACTAAAAGTGATGCATACCCTCACATGGCAACCTTGATCACAAATCCAAAGGTGAATCCCACCACCCATACTAAATGCCCAATTGACAAAAATACTCAAAATTAAAGGGAAGATAATTCTGCAATGCGTTTTGCACATCTGCTATTTGTGGTTAGGGCTGTTCCAGGAAAAAAGGCCTGGGGGGGGGGGGGGGGGGGGGGGGGGTAGGAACGCCAGCCAAAAATAGGGGTACCACCAACACAATTTTTATTTTTTTTACCCCCCCCCCCCCCAAACAAGAGAATTAAGACAAGTCAGATACCCACAACCACTAGATTTATATTTAACTTGCCACCCACCACCAAGAAAACTGAAATTTCCGATTCAATAGTACTTTCTAGATTTCTTTACCACTCAAAGCTTGACAAGTTTTACCATGAATGTGCTGTTTTCTGAATGCAAATCATATTGACAGCATATATTGTTATTCTATTACATGTATATGTAATTTGATGACAAAATTATTTAGGTCATAGAAATACTTGCATGAAATTTTTATGTATCGGTTAGACCATGGTTGAGCGCGACTAAACGATATATTTCTCGGGGGCAAAGCCCCCGAGAAGTATGTCGTTTAGTCGCGCTCAACCATTGGCTAACCTATTTAGCACTGGCTTGGGCTCGAGGAAAAACAAGAAATAAACGTCATCAAATTCGCAATTTCACGTCATCGGGCGCGTGCTGATTTTCCCTCACTTCTCTTCGCACAAGATTGAAAACCATGATTGCGCCTGAATCCATTAATATTTTGGAAGAAGTGGAAGGAAAAACGACAAAGCTGGAAATTTAACGGCAAGATTTTAAAATTGTGTACAATTAAATATTCAACGATAATTTCAATATGATGCATTTGAAATAAAAGTTACTTTTAAATATTGAATTAATTCGATCTAGATATAGATCTAGATCATTTTATTAAGATTTTTATTCTTATTTTGTTTAATTTTTTAATAAAGATTGTTTTCAACTTTTCACGCATTGATTAGATTGTATACAGTAAAACCTATGTACAATGGTCAATAAAAGAACACGCTATGCATTGTGCCACTTTTAAAGACAACTTTTTATGCTTGAATGCAGGTTAAAAGTAACACATAACGCTCAAAATAGGAGCTTTCTGCATACCTTTAGTATTGCATTAAACTGTCACCTGTATTTAAAATTGCATATTCATTTCCCCTAATTGTCGATTAACCTAAGTTTTACTGTATTTCAGTGTAACCAGCTGATCAAGGCTACGATGCATTGGGGTGAAATATCACGTGAAAGCCTAGGATGTGACGTCAAAAAAACATTATAATGATTGGTCGACAGGAACCATTGACTAAATAAACAGTTTGTTAGTTAGTCCATGATTTTTTCAAAAAGCGTCGAACTAAACGATATAGTCGACACTATTTGAGGTATCTTGATTGGCCGAGAGCTCCAAGCCATGTGCTAAATATTGAAATCATCTGCTTTTTGTTGAGTTTGTACACATTACATTGGCATGCTGAAACAATAAACTATTTGCCATCTTGTTTCTAGTGTGGAATGCTTTTTTCCCCATTCCTAGTATGTAAACATCTTTTACCTTGACACAAGACGTTCAATTATATGAACATTAAATTTAACCCTTTCTAAGGTGTAAGAACATAGCAGACATTAATTTTGCAAGTAAGGGCCATGACTGTTGATAATTTTATATCTATCATAACCACTTTTTGATAGCCACTGTTGGTCCAATCTGTGAAATTTAACTTTCCTGTGTTGACTATTTGTATGGCAGAAATTGAATATTAAGACAATCACATTACATTGAATTACATGATTACTAAATTTCTTTTATCGGTATATACAGAAATCAAATCACAAGAGATTGTTACAGTGTTGACCTAGATCAGCTGGTGCAATGAAAATCTGATCTGATCTACACTGCTTGCAAATTACCACCACCATCTCTAGTTTGCCAATTTGTCTGGAAAGCAATTGGGAAGATCCTGATCAGATACCTCATTTATATGCAACAGCTGATCTGTGTCTACACTGTTTGCACAGCTGGTTGGATATCTCTCAGCAGGTCTTATAAAAGGGAGGCAAATATTATAAAAACACCAGTAAAATGGGTGAGAATAGCTGTTTGTGAAAAAACAGGAAAATTTGATGGGGTCAAAGGGAGCCTGCCTGTATGGGGGTTAAGGGGAAGCCACATGAAATACCGGTATAACTTTCCTGAGTTCAGGAGTCTTGTCCTGCATTTTCACTTGGGTCTTTCATTGAACGGACATTCATGTGTTTTTTACAATTATACTCCGGTTGCATGTCATACGTTAGCTGTATTTCAAACAAATTGGTTGCAGTACATGTCCATACAATTTACATTCAGTTTATCCTGGATCTATTCAATATTGCCAGATTAATTTCTTGTAAAACACAAGCAATTAAAACTCACACATTGAAGATATGAAATTTGATTTAAAAGTCAGCATGGTATTATAACACTTAACAATTAGTTAACTTACTAGACATAGTTCACATTTTTTTACACATTTATAGTCACAATTTCTAATCATATTTACATTCAAACTCAAACTCTTTATGTCATTATAAACCATCTTCAGTTCTAATTCATTAAACTGGTTTATAATTTTTCTGAATCGGTACATGTTGACTAGTTCCTTTAACAAAAGCTAAATTGACAGACACAAATTTCTGCTGAATACTCAATATTACAGGGTTTTACCTGTGACTTGAACACGCTGTTCCAATAACTGGACATGTCTAGCAGTTTTCAGATGGTTCCCAAAGTCTACACAGCCGCATTTTCCGTAATTAATTTGTTTACAGTATTAAACAAGGAACTCTCTCCCGGGAAGGTTTACTTTCACTTTCACGAAATCGCCAACTATCGCTTTTCTTGTTTCTTTACTAAATGTCAACGTCATTTCTTACTCTAGCCATCTTGGGCTGAACTTATTTTTCACACTCTTATCGTAATCTCGGTCTGTGCTTTTCATTTTTGTCTTATATTCACATTAATTGGCAGGTACAGATACTGAATTTCACAAACGGACGCCATATTGGATTTGTTGAACGAACATTCGATAATACGAGCGTTTTGATTGGCTGTAGGACAAGAGTCTCGTTATTCGATTAGCCGAACCGAAATCTCGCTGTCGACGTGATAAACCTTATTAACGTGGATTTACTTGAAACAGGAAAGAATATGGACGACGATTTTTTCTTATTTGGGAAATTTTAAACAGAATTACCGTGCTTAATGCCCCCCCCCCCTCCCCCCCGGGCGGGAATTGGAATATTCAATAACCCCCAATACAACACATTTACAATTGAAAAAATCGGCAACAAATTTAACTCTTTATTACCCCCCACACCCACAAAATTTTAATTCATCGCCGTTCCGACCCCCCCTGGCCTTTTTTCCTGGAACAGCCCTTAGTATGTATACCAAATATAAATACAGTAACTTTAATACTAAAGGAGGAGTTTCGCAACACCAACTACCAATGCTCAAATGCCGACGGACCATACACCCACCGGAAAGGGCGATTCCAGTATATGCTGCTCAAGCAAGTTTAAGAACACGGAGGTGATAAATTTCAGTAAAGCATACTAACCTTGAGCTCATCTAGTAAGGTTAGACAGGATGCATAATTGGATTCATAAAACTTGTGGATAATATCACGTAATTGTGGCTCCAGCTCCAGGAACAATTTGAAAGAACTGAAACAAAAAGCTTCAGATTGATCATAAATCTTTCAACATAAAATGTGTATATTAATTCATGAAAGTATATATATATATTTATATGATTTTATGCATATGGTAGTTTATAACTAAACATGTATCCAAAATAATCATATTCTTTTGAAATATAAGTCAATACATGATTTAACTAGAAAATTGTGTCTGTAAGACACAGCGATGCCCCCTGGTGGTGTTTGACAATGAAAAAACCGTAACAACCAACTGCACATAGAAGTGAGATAGACGGACGGACAGGTGCAAAACATAATGCCCCCTGACTATCGTCAACAGGGCATAATAAACTAGAGCTATCACTAAAGGTAATGAATACCCCTGCACGGCAGCTTTGATTGCAAAACCAAGTTTTTGACACAAACTACCCATTATAACAGGACCAAAACACAAAAATACTCAAAGTTCAAGGGAAGATAATTCTATAATGCCTGCAACTAAATATATGAAAACTGCATCTTGCATAATTGCTATTCGTGGTTATTAAGTATGACAAGTATCAATTCAATAACTTTTAAATTGAGGGAGTTTGCGACATCAACTCCCCATGTTTCATGCAAAAATGACAAGAATACTCAAAGTTCAAGCGGAGATAATTCTGCAATGCGCAGGTCTAAACACATGAAAATTGTGTCTAATACATCTACTATTCATTGTTATTATGTTACCAAATATAAACTGAATAACTTTCAAATTGAAGGAATTCGCGACACCAACTTCCCATGCTTCATGCCAAAAAATACTCTAAGTTAAAGGGGAGATAATTCTGCAATGCCCAGTGTTAAACACATGAAAATTGCGTCTTGCACATCTACCATTTGTGGTTATTATGTATATCAAATATAAACTCAATAACTTTAAAACTGAAGGAGGAGTTCGCAACACCAACTACCCATGTTCAAATACGGGCGGATGGACCGACCGCCCACCCAACTGACCGCCAGACAGGGTGACTCCAGTATACCCCCTCAAACAAGTTTGTGGGTGTTTAATCATAATCTGTCATACAAGAATCAAAACCCACTACTCCATGAATATGTATGTCAGAAATAATTACTATGAGAATCAGTTGAATTTTTACAATGGCAGATCAACAAGGGAAGTTTTCCATGACAGAAAGTGTTGAAATAGGTCTATGTTATTTCATAAGCAAACACAGCTGGCTCTGACCATATTTTTCTTGCAAACATATAAAAGGCTTCTCCGGTAAAGGGTTAAACATATGATGACGTATTTGGAGGATAAGTATAATCCATATTTTGTAGAAGAGGTATAGACTTGTTTGTCAAGCAGGCCATTTTTCCTTTGTGGTATAACCTGTAAATTAGGTACTCAAGTTTGCAGAATGCTTGCAGTTATGTTTTGCTGATAATTAGGCCCTTATTCTGATCTGTTGTAATATTGACTACTTTAAAGATGTGTTTGTGAAACACTATGCCCCCGATATGACCTTTGACCTTGATGTATGCCCTTATTAAGTCACCCCCAAAAATTGTTCACCTCCGTAAGTTCCACATGCATGCCAAGTTTAAAGTATGTATGTGCAATGGCGACAAAATTATCGCTAACGTTAAAGTTGGGGCCAATCTAAACAACAGAGCAAAAACAATACCTCCCCCCTTCATGGTTTAGGGGGAGGGGTTGCATAAAAAGCATTGATTCCAATGAGACACAGATCTACTTGTGTCTCATCTGGATCCAAGCTGTTTGCATGTGCGAGTCCAATCATGATAAATAAGGATAAGAATTAGAATTTACAGTCATTCAATTACCTGCTAGATATGACATTTTTCTGTAACTCTAGCCTGTCAAATGAAGCCAGGGCACACAAGGCACCATATGTAGCAACATCATGTGGCGATAGAAGCTGAAACAAAATGAATATTTGAATATACAGGAAGGAATCTCACTGCATTTTACCAGATTGAAGTTTATACGAAAAGCAATGTATGAGACACCTAGCGACATCAAGCCATTCACACAAAATAATCTGAAGAAAGGGTTTTCCCTGCATTTGCTCAATTTCAAAAAAGGGGTTTGGGGTGATTATGCAGCCTATATTCACACACCTAGCTCAACTTTATAGTGTTTACTTAACCCTTTCCCCCCATATAAACATGTTTTCATGCATTTGCAAACAGAGTTGACCCAGATCAGACAGCTCCTTTAAGAGCCGTCTGATCTGGGTCTGGCTATGGCTAAAAGTGTTAAGTCAGATCTACTTAATTCCAAAAGCAAACAAAGCAGGCTCTCCTGTAGGAGCTGACTGATATTAGTTTACTCTGTTTGCAAAAGGTATAAAAAAGGAGTCTCAATCAGGTGACAGGCTAATGTTTAACTCTTTGCACGCTAAGTAATTTTTCGTCTGCAACAATTGTCGTCTGCTTCAATTGTTAAGTAAACTTTCTCTCATTTCTTTACAAAAATATGGTCAAGGTGACAAACAGTTTGGATCCTGATAAGACGCCGCATTATGCGGCGTCTCATCTGGATCCAAACTGTTTGCATAGGTAATCACAGTTTCGCCGCTAGCATGCAAAGAGTTAAAAATCTTTGGCTCATAGATGAATATACCTCTGGAAAATCGCAATGATCAAAGCTGGCCTGTAGAAAATATTTGGCTGCTGATTTGTACTTCTTGGTGGCTAGATCTGCCAGTCCAGCAGCACATTTCAACCTTGTTAACACTGACTGGCCACCATCTTTGCTGTGCTGAAACAGTATGTATACAAAATCATACTTTCAATCATTTTACTCCACATGTGGCAATTTCCAAAATTTTCCCAGCTCAAATTTATCTTAATATTCGCATTACTAACCCTTTCCTCCATAAATACGCCTTTCTACGCCTCTGTAAAAGTCACTTCTTGAAACCACTGTGATAAATAAGAGCATTTGCTCCTGTAGGAGCAAATGCTCTATTTATTACAATGGTTTCAAACAAAACAATTCTAAAATATGCCTTTTCTCTAGTTAATACTCCTTTTCGGTAGATTTATTTAAAGTGGTTGGATCTAGAAATAGCCTATGAGGGAATGGGTTAAATAAGTTACGAATCTTTTCCAGATACTTTTCAAACACCCCTCGTATGGTACACACATACATATTTTTGGAGTTGGAGACCTAAACCCTTCATCTTGTCAAACAAATGATACCACACTTAATCATTTACCTGATGTATATTCTATCAAGAAATATTGACATCATGAAATACTAATGTATTGTACGGTATACGATTGTTATAATGACATATGAATATCTATACATTTCCATAAAGCAAACGGAGCAGGCTTTGTTTCAGGGAAATACTTAAAAACATACCTCTGTGACTTCTGGTGTACTCTCTGCTTTATTTACATAACTCTGTACATGTGACCAATTTTGTAAGTAAACACTAACCTGAAAGTAAAAATCAGACATGTCTATATTTAACCCTTTACTTTATGAATATTCATGTGTGAAATCACTATTTTACCAATATTAATAAACTGATTTTTAATTAAGGTATATGAAAATGGGAATTTTTGGCTGTCTAGACTGTCTTCTCTGTTTACAAAGGCCTAGAAAGACAGGGTTATGGAATAAAGGGTTAAAACTGTTTTCTGCTCACATTTTCATAAATTTTACCTAATGAAATGACTTTAGAACTGAAATCTATATCACTTGAAACTAAATAAGTGCCAAGTAAGGAGAGAGTTGCATCAGAAAAAAAAAGAAAGCTACAAAACATGACCACCATTCACTGGAATCAGTAGTAAGAACCCATTACGCACACGGGACACATTCATGTCAACGTAAATGTAGGTAAACTTTTACACAGTAGACAATTTTGTTTGCGTTTTTCCCTCAACTTTCATAAATATCCTTAAATCATACATGTGATTGCTCCCGAATCCAAAGGGAGACTCCAGGATTTGAGTCTAACTACAGCCAGGGAGAGGAATTCTCGCAGAATATAACTTCAATTATAGCTTTGAAAATGTCTGATAGATAATCAATTAGACAATGAAAATATTTGCAGAAAAAAATATTTTGTAGTTTTCATTACCTACAACCTCAATTAACCCTTTCCCTGTTCTATGTTTATTTCGAATTTCAATACCTAATGAATATTCATTAACAAAATAGTTATAAAGAAATATGCAAGGTGGAACATTGTAGACATTTTAGAAAGCAAACAGATCTATCAAATTCTATTAGCAAACAGGGTAGACCCTGATCAGACGGCTCCTCTAGGAGCCGTCTGATCTGGGTCTACTCTGTTTGCAAATGCGTGAAAACACGTTTATATGAGGGGAAGGGTTAACAAATGTACAGATGTTTGAAAAAATGGTTTGAAATTATTTTTACCATTGAAATTATCACTTTAACCCTTTCCCTCATATAAGAATCTTTTCATGCATCTGCAAACAGAAAAGACCCAGATCAGACTGCTCCTATAGGAGCTGTCTGATTAGGGTCTGCTCTGTTTGCTAACGGAATTTGAAAGATGTGTTTCTTTACTTTCTAAAATGGCTATATAGTGTTTCACCTTCCATATTTCATTAAAACTAATTTGTCTATGAATATTCAGTAGGTTTGAAATTGGATTAAATATAGAACAGGGAAAGGGTTAAACAAGTCACTGGAAAATACACTGGATCTGCATAGGTACTATAACTAAAAGTGGACTTACTTTTATAACATTTAAACACATATTCACAACATGTTTTGGGCTTGTGCAGTAATCTCTGGCCCTAGAATAGCACTTCAATGCATTGCTGAGATCTCCACAGTCCAGATAGTGATCACCTAAATCGTCATGACCTCGTCTGAAACAGTGTATCTACATGTACAGTCTAGACTAATACACAATATTCTACAAAATTCTCATTTGTTCACAAACAGTCTGAGCTCCTGAACGTTCTCCTGATTTTCCACAAAAAATAGCACTCAGTTCTGTATAATCCAATTCCAAAAAAAATCAATATTTGAACATTTAAGAGTATATGTTAATTGTACTTGATAGGTCAAAAATCTTTCATGTAAATTGTGACCAATCAGTCGACACTACATCATTACCATGGCAGCCAAGTATTTCAAAACAGCTTGATTGAGTTTGGGGTACCCAAATACCCCTAAATGCCAATTTTCAGCAAATTCGAACAATAACAAAATTTTGACCAATCAAAGCACAGCATTCAGTTACCATGGCAAGCAATTATTTTGAAACACCTACCAATCAATTGTGCCAAAATATCCGGACATACCAATTTTCAGCAAAATCTAGCAATATCTAAATTTAGCAAACAAGATCTAATTTTCAACCAATCAATGTATATTCATGTTAGAAATAATGACGTCATGAATATTAATTAGATCAACATAATTTTTTTGTCAATGAAGAATCATATCTATATTATATGATATCATAAGCAAACAGAGCAGACCCTGATAAGACAACTCCTATAGGAGCTGTCTCATCTGGATCTACTCTGTTTGCAAAGGCGTAGAGAGGCGTATTTATGGAGTAAAGTGTTAACTCTTTGCACCCTAATGCCTAATGGCGAAACCGTGTTTACCTATAGATACCAACGGTTTGGATCCAGATGAGAAGTTCCATAATGCAGTATCTCATCAGGATCCAAACTGACACTTTCACCAATTTTTTTTGCAAAGAAATGAGAGAAATTTTATTTCAAGTATTGAAGCGGACAAAAAATTACCTAGACAGTAAAGAGCTAAAACTTCTCCGAGTCTTTTTGATAGGTCAGTATGCCTCTTATTTACAGCCCTTTGTTATGAAGCTTCATGATGCCTCAGAGGTTAAGAAAAGGAGCGTAAATTTAAACACTTTCTCGAATAGCTCCTTTTATTTCTCCACCAAACCCTATACTGTGACCATTCTTTAAAATCGTCTCTTTGAGAAGATTCTTAACCAATTCCCTCATATTGACGACTTTTGACAACTCTATAAAAGTCACTTTGTGAAAACATTGTGATAAATAGAGCATTTGCTCCTATAGAAGCAAATGCTCTATTTATCACAATGGTTTCAAACTACAAAATTCTAAACAAATTATTTTCTCTAGTTAACGCTCCTTTTCGGTAGATTTATTCAAAGAGGTTGTATCTAAAAATAGCCTATGGGGTAAAGGGTTAAGAGTGGTCACAGTATAGGGTTTGGTGGAGAAATGCCGATTTAAGTATTTGAGTATGCATGCTTATCTGTAGTTCTGATGCCTGTCAGGTTTTACCTTATACTTTCTTTAATGGAATTGCTCTTGTAGTTTTTTAAGTCCGTATCTAACTTTTCTAGTTTAAGAGCAGCTTTTTTGGAAGTGGTTTCTATCCACTGGGCATCTAGTGGTGAAATGTTGTGAACGGCTCCAGCCACTGCATCTGGTAGACTTGAATTTCTGAAAAGTCAACAAAGACAATGCTCTGATAACAAATTCAAATATCTGCAAAAATAAACACCAAGTCTGATTCCATATTGCAGCAATGTGTCATACATTTTGTTATGTTTATTTATGTTTATTTTTTGTATGCTGAAAACAAATTTTCGCAAGTTTTGCATTTCAAACTGACTTCAGAATCCGAATCTATGTACCTTAAAACTTATTTAACACTAAACAGTACAGTTAGGAAATGGTTGTTTGTGTCTAAAAAATAGAAAAATGGATGCTACGGAAACCAACGGAACTGCGCTCACCATTGGCCGGAATCTTGTCGTAAGCTTCTAATTTACATACCGGAAATAATCATTCTATGTATAACTATATGTAGGTCAAAAACCAGTGTCAGCCAATGTACATGTGATAACAACCTAATTAATATTCAAAACCTTGTTCCGAAATAGAATCAGAGTCATTCAGAACTTGGCCGAAGATATTTCCATATAATATCCCCTTTTCCAAAAAGGAAGCTCCTTTTTAATAATTTAGCAGTATTCGGATAGCGATAATATTTAGCTGAACAAATATATCCTGTCAGAAAATGGGTTGTAAGCAGTTTTTCCATTGTGTGTACAGCTTCTGGTGTTAATTGATTAACCCTTTCCTCCATAAATACGCCTTTCTACACCTCTGTAATAACCACTTCTTGAAACCATTATGATAGAGCTTTTGCTTCTATAAGAGCAAATGCTCTATTTATCATAATGGTTTCAAACTACAAAATTCTAAAATATTACTTTTTTCTAGTAAATGCTCCTTTTGGGTAGATTCATTCAAAGAGGTTGGGTCTAAAAATAGCCTACGGAGGAAAGGGTTAATACAAAAACTGTGCATAATACATCTTTAACCCTTTTCCTTATATAAACATGTTTTCAAGCATTTAGTTTCTAAAATGGCTACAATATTCCACCTTCCATATTTCACCAAACCTATTTTATCCACGAATATTCAGTAGCTATTGGTTAACTCTTTTTTCATATAAATGCTTTTACACACCTTTGCAAACATAGTAGATGGTAGACTCAAATCAGACAGCTCCTGTAGGAGCCATCTGATCAGGGTTTGCTGTTTGCTTATGGAAATTTATAAATCAGATGATGCAGTTTCAACACCAGTATACAAATTCCCTTTTCCATGTTGCATTTTATTGTTTATGTCCATGAATATTTGATCTACCGACCGACAGACATACATGTGAAGTACAAAGCAATATACCCCCATTTTTTTCATAACTCCAAAGTTATCAAGGGAGACTGTGAATTCAAACCCTCCAGGTACACAACAGCTCATGCTGGTGAACATCTAGTGACTCTAGTCCTAGCGGTTTTAGAGATACATGCGACACAAAGTAAAGTTTGTCCGATTTTAAGTCATAAGGGGCAATCACTCCAAAGTTTTCAGAGGGAGACAATTCAAAAACAACAGGTATACAACAACTTATGCTGGTGAACATTCCTGAGAAGTTTGGTCACACTAGCCCTACTGGTATCAGAGATATGCGCGATACAAAGTTGCTCTTAAGTTTATCATATCAGGGGCAATAACTCAACATTTATCAGGGGAAGACAACAACTCATGCTGGTGAACATTCCTGTGAAGTTCCTGTGACTCTAGCCCTACTGGTTTCAACACAAGTTTGTGACGGACGGACGACAACTTTGGCAAAAACAAAATGTCTCCCCATAAATGGAAGCGAAACAAGAGATGTTTGTAAAACATGCATACCCCTCAGACCCCCTGACCTTTGATCTAGTGACCTCAATTATAGAGGTCATCTAGTGGTCACGACTAATCACCACAGCAACTTTGAAGATCCTAAGCCAAACCACTGATCATTTATTGATCTGAAAACATTTCACAAGTTTAGGTCATGGTGACCTTGACCTTTGACCTAGTGACCTCAACAACTATAAGGGTCATCTAGTGGTCACGACCAACTACCACAGCAAGTTTGAAGATCCCGAACCAAACCATTGAGCAGTTATTTATCGGAAACCATTTCATCAGTTAAGGTCATGATGACCTTGATCGTTGACCTAGTGACCTAAAAAACAATAGGGGTCATCTAGTTGTCATGACCAACCACCTAAGCAAGTTTGAAGATCCTAAGCCAAACCCTTGAGCAGTTATTGATTGGAAACCCATTTCACCAGTTAAGGTCATGGTGACCTTGACCTTTCAACTAGTGACCTCAAAAACAACAGGTGTCATCTACTGGTCATGACCAACCACCACAGCAAGTTTGAAGATAATAAGCCAAACCTGTGAGCAGTTATTGATCGCAAACCATTTCACCAGTTAAGGTCATGGTGACCTTGATCTTTGACCTAGTGACCTAAAAAACAATAGGGGTCATCTAGTGGTCAAGACCAACCACCTAAGCAAATTTGAAGATCCTAAACCAAACCCTTGAGCAGTTATTGATCAGAAACCATTTTACCAGTTAAGGTCATGATGACCTTGACCTTTTACCAAGTGACCTCAAAAACATTAGGGGTCATCCAGTAGTCATGACCAACTACCGCAGCAAGTTTGAAGATTTTAAGCCAAACCCTTCAGCAGTTATTGATATGAAACCATTTAACCAGTTAAGGTCATGGTGACCTTGACTTTTGACCTAGTGACCTCAGAAGCTATAGGGGTAATTAAGTGGTCATGACCAACCACCACAGCAAGTTTGAAGATCCTAAGCCAAACCCTTGAGCAGTTATTGATCGGAAACCATTTCAACAGTTAAGGTCATGGTGACCTTGACCTTTGACCTAGTGACCTCAAAAACAAAAGGGCTCATCTAGTGGTCATGACCATCCACCAAAGCAAATTTGAAGATCCTAAGCCAAACCCTTGAGCAGTTATTGATCAGAAACTATTTTAGCAGTTAAGGTCATGGTGACCTTGACCTTGTACCTAGTGACCTAAAAAACAATAGGGGTCATCCAGTGGTCATGACCAACTACCACAGCAAGTTTGAAAATTCTAAACCAAACCCTTGAGCAACAGTTATTGATTGGAAACCATTTAACCAATTAAGGTCATGGTGACCTTGACCTTTGACCTCAAAAGCAATAGGGGTCATCTATTGGCCATGACCAACCACCACAGCAAGTTTGAAGATCTCAAGCCAAACCCTTGAGCAGTTATTGATCGGAAACTACTTCACCATTTTAGGTCATTGTGACCTTGACCTTTGACCTAGTGACCTCAAAAACAATAGGGGTCATCTACTTGTCATGACCAACCACCACAGCAAGTTTGAAGATTCTATGTCAAGTTGTTTATTAGTTATCGTTCGGAAACCATCGATCTACCGACCGACTGACAGACATGTGCAAAGCAATATACCCCCATTTTTTCAAAAGGGAGGGTATAATAATATCCATGATGTCATCATTTCTTCCCTAAATATTATACATGGAAAGATTAATTACACTTTTTGTTCCCCTATGCCCAATTAGCGTGCTTTTTTTCCCCCAAACTCTAAGCCCAGTTGATTTCCCCTCTTCACGAAAAGAAGTCTGTCTGCAATCTCCTTTGCAAACAGGAGGTAAGATTGTGCTACATTACAGATGTTTAAGACCTACGATGTGACTGCTTCCTGTAGCTTTCTGTAAAGCTGTTGGTAAAGGTTTGTGTTGTAGGTCGTCATCACATAAGTCAGGGCCATTCTCAGGGCTTCTATTCTCAGTGGTGGGCAGTGGTCAGCTATGAACCTAAGGCGATTCAATTTTGCCAGTCCTGAATATTGACTTGCATACTGTTCCAAGTCCTAAAATACAGAAAGTCAAAATTAATAATTAACTAGAGGTTTGTTTTTGTCACAAAAACAGATGTCTCCCCTCTTCATCTTCTTTCCAATACACAAGTGTAATGTCTGTAATATCAGTAACACCAAAGTTATCAGGGGGGAGACAATTAAAAAGAACCCAGGTGAACAACAACTCATACTGGTCAACACTCCTGTGAATTTTGGTGACTCTAGCCCTAGCGATTTCAGAGATATGCACAACACAATTTAAGTCATCAGGGATAATAACACAACACAAAGTTTGTTCAAAGTTATCAGGGGGAGACAATCAAAAAAAAAGGTGAACAACAACTCACGCTGGTCAACATTTCAGTGAATTTGGTGACACTAGCCCAACTAGTTTCAGAGATATGCACCACACAAAGTTTCCCTTATCTTAAGTTATCATATCAGGGCAATAACTCAACTATCATCAGGGGGAGACAATTCAAGAACCCCAGGTGCACAACAACTCATGTTGCTCAACATTCCTGTGAAGCCTAGTGATTCTAGTCTATCCCTAGCAGTTTCAGAGATGTGTGCAACACAAGTTTGTCTAATTTTAAGACAGGCTGTGCCACGGACAGACAGACAGACTGACCAACACACCGACTCCTATATATCCCCTTTAAAACTTTGTTTGCGGGGGTAAAAATATCACTTTGCCATACATTACACAAATTTAATGTGCCAGACAAACATAAAGTTCCTATGCCTAAGTAACTAAGATGTATGTGTCATGCATAACAACAGAAATTGCTACACCCGCTTTGAGACCAGGGCAAAACACTAAATACACTAGCAACTTCACTATATAAATGTGAAACACTATGCCCCAAACAGGCAATTTGACCCAGGGCTCAAGCAAGCGGGCGATTTGGAAGAAATAGTCTCCTTAATCCTGCTGACCTCTCCCTGTTTTGAGCGGAGGGAGACGTTTTATTATATAGAACATATAGAAAGATACAAAATCAGGACCAAACTTCTCCCTCAATATCACTTAACTTCTCACTAATTAAGAACTCCAGATTGAGCCCTGTTGACCTGTAATTTAATCTTGAGTTTTGCCTTGATAATGACATGGTATCATTCAACAACTACATGTAGAGTCCCTGTGAGATGAGTCTAACATGATAAGAATGAAATCTGTATTTCTAACAGTTCAAAAGTAATGGCCATGGTTAAAGCTTCAGACATACCAATAAACGAGTAAACAGGCAAAAACATTATGTCCCAAATCAAGGTTTTGAAGGCATAAAAACATCACCAATGATTAAGCAAACAGAGCAGACCCAAATCAGGCAGCTCATAGAGGAGCCATCTGATCTGGGTCTACTCTGTTTGCAAAGGTGTGAAAAAGTGTTTATAAGAAGAAAAAGGTTACAGAGAGAGAGAGAGAGAGAGAGAGAGAGAGAGAGAGAGAGAGAGAGAGAGATAGAGAGAGAGAGAGGGGACTTTGATATTTTGATAGCTCAACTTAAAGCTTGTTAAAATAGTCACTCAACAGTAAGTGTAATCAAACTTTGAAAGGCACATACCAATGTGGTACTGTCCACTATGTACTGCACATCTTCTAAATTGTCATTTTCTTCAGGAGCTGCATCCACCTGCATGGGCTCTGCTGCTGCCTGGAAGAAACAAGGATCAGTCTAAAGGGCGACGTCGGCTGACATTGCCTTTCCCTAAGATCAAAGCGATTTCAAAATTTTCAAAATCACAGCATTTTTGTTAGCAGGAAGCCTGATCAAAGAATAATGCTTGCGATCAAATTGAAATCAATAAACAAAAGTGGATAATCAGTTACTCAACGTCTTTATGTAATAATCGATTGACAACTCTTCACCAGCTAGTTTCTACTCCGTGCAAATACCAAATGTGATTTGGGTTCACGACTCTGTTTCTATAAAGTCTATTAGAATGCATTTTGTAATCACTTGATGAGTGTAACAGTAAATGCCTCAGTATTTAAGTCATTTGTAAACATTAAACAGGAAACTCTAGGCTTTACTGAGAGCCTGTATATGCAGGCAAAGGTGTATATGCAGCACCTGTTAATTCATGATTAGATTTAAAATCCCAATAAATCATGTGACATCACACATGACCTTTCACTTACTGAAAAAAAATATTATAAACTGAAATATTTTAAACCAACAGTTCGATGGGATTAGGGTTTTTAACATGGTCTGAGGTGCAATTAAATCGTCCCCTACACAAGCCGATTTCCTTAGACTTGAATTTATATATAATGAACATGGCTAATAGATTGTGCGACTGATTAATATAGCAGTATATCAATGATTATCTTGTTCCACGTCGCGCACCCACCTAACTTCTCCCTCAAATTTTGGCCTATGATGATCCCTGAGAAACAATAGCATATACATCAAAACCAACAGGTTTGCAAAGACTCCATCTTTACCAAGTACATTTTATGCAGACCTGTTTACCCATAGTTTTGCACAAGTGTAATCATCTTCCAATTTAAGTGTACTCTAGGGGTAGGCAAGTGTAACACCGAGACAAAATCATATTGACAGCCGTTATACTGTGAAAATTGAAATAAACATGTATCTTTATACAATAACTGTTCTATTATCATATGATATTTCTAAAGTGACATAGCAAATAGTGAATAATGTATTTTAGGTTAGTTACTGCATTGAAAATGCAGCAATAAAAATCCTTATATATTTAATGTGTCAATGTACTAGAAATATCCAAGTATATAGCTCTTTTCATCGTAGGAAGAGACAAGTATAAATACTCATGGAGGAAAGGGTTAAGAAAAATGCAGATTTTTACAAACTAGCTGCTATCTTTGAATCATGTGTCAATGTATGAATAGATTCCTCATTTTCATGACATTGTTTGTTTTCATTTCTGACGTCTGTTTGTCACGCTGTGCCATTTTGTACATACATCCGTTGCACATGTGCAATATTGGTATGATCTAAATAGTCAACAAAGGTGCCACCATGAAACAAGGGGAATAATGCAGCACCTACCCCCTGAAAATACGATGAGGAAAAAATATGGCGCCAAATATTTTAAATGAGCGTAATTTAATGTCAGGGACCATAATAGCGTAAACTGCAGGTGAAAAGGAAAATAAATATGCCCAAAACATCGAATCCGGGTCAAAACGGCCCGCTACCAAAACGGACCGGGTCAAAACGGCCCGGGTCAAAACGGCCCACTTTTTAAACCAAAACGGCCCATGCTTATTATTGTTATATCTATTTATATGATCATTATTAATGATATTTACACTGTTTATTACGATTGGTATAGTTGTAGAAATGTTTTATTTATAAATATATGTGTTCATAGTTTGCCTGGTTTACTAAATTCTTCCATAAAATATAATT
This sequence comes from Azorinus chamasolen, assembly GCA_963576725.1. NCBI lineage: Eukaryota > Metazoa > Mollusca > Bivalvia > Cardiida > Solecurtidae > Azorinus > Azorinus chamasolen. Next base: position 32,532,549 of record OY755236.1, read on the forward strand.
TTGGTGACAAGCTGCGAAACAAACAATCAATTAAAATCCTGGCATGTGCAATCACGTGTTATGTAATTATCCAAGTTGTGAAATAATTATGTAAGAAACGCTTTGATTGTGACTTGCAATGAAGGATTTATAAAGGTGTAAAATGGATGAATTCCTTAACATACTCCCTGTTCTATATTTAGCCCAAATTTCAATACCAACTGAATATTCATATATACCGGTTGTTATAAATAAATATGAAAGGTGGAGCATTGTAGACATTTTAGAAAGCAAAGAAACAGATCTCCCAGGTTCAATTAGCAAACAGAGCAGACCCTAATCAGACGGCTACTCTGTTTGCAAATGTGTGAAAACATGTTTATATTAGGGAAAGGGATAAATGGAGAAGATTAAAGGTACCAATAATCAGGCTAAAGGTTTTGAATTCAAACATTGCAAGTGCATGTGAATATATAGATGTTAAAACACATACGATTGGGCGAGTTTAGTTTTTTACTTGGACTATAAGGATTTGCTGTTGCGCGTCTATTCATCGGGGAAAGGGTTAAATAATACATGTACTTAATTATAATACTTGAGTGAAACATTGTCAGAATATAAAAGTGGGCCGTTTTGACCCGGGCCGTTTTGGTAGTGGGCCGTTTTGACTCGGGGGCCGTTTTGGAAGTGGGCCGTTTTGACCCGAGACCCAAAACATCATTGTAAACAGGTCTGTTTATGTCAATATAGTCATGCTTGACTGTTCAACGATAGCCGTCGATAGGTGGGTATTGCCAGTGTTCAAAGAGCAAAAAAAGTAATATCCTTCAAGGTTTTGCAAACTATGAAAACCAAGAGCAGCTGCAAAACCTATGGACACCTCAGTGAATATCAATTCACGCAGGAGTCATATTAAATTTCAAAAAGAAAATGATGTACACATTTGCTTATTGTGTAGAATTCAGATGAATGCAGTGTCATTTCGAACTTGTACGTCTAACATAAAGCAGGGAAGTTCTATTTTAATATCTCTTCATTGAAGAATACATAGAGTGCAGAGAAAAATAACACTGGCGACTAGTGCATTATGAAGTGTCAAGTCACAAAAATATTCCTAATGTCCGCCATGTTTGGTCCAAAGACGATGAATCACGGGCGTCAAAATCTGTCATACTACAAAGGCAGTATTGCAACCTTTGTTTAGTAGTGAGTCGAAGAGAATTATTATTGACAATACGGTTGCAAACAATAAATATGATTACTTTACCTGATAAATGCCTTGTTGAATTGGCAACGGCATATTTTTTACAAACCAATGCCGACTAGAGGAAGTACAGACTGCGCATGCGCAAATAGCATTGCGACACAGGCGCTTGCAAATTTTCAATCTGGAAATCAAAGCACCGAAAGTAATACATAGGTAATATATTGAAAAATCACAATGTCGATAAAAGGTTTTTACTTGTTTATAAAACCACGCCACATTTATTTAGAGAATTAGATTTAGAGACTTAGATAGTTGGAATAAGTAAGTACGTGAATATGAATGTTATAAATATAAGTAGTTATGTGTGCACTTACTTTTCACATTTTGTAGCAACAGATACATATATACATTTATATGTACGTATATGTATTTAAATGAACCATTTACTCCATACATGTAAGCGATAATGACAGTATGTATATCAATTAGCTGAATTTTTATTAATGGCAAATGAACGGACGAATTGATAGATACTATATAATTAGATCTGGGGTTTTTTTTCAGTAGCAAACATAGTATGCCCTAATCGTAGGGCTAAGGACTTCAGAAAGTGCTCAATTAGTCTATATGGATAGAGTATTTTCAGATGTTTAGCTGTTACAAGACAGGTATTTGTTGGTAACTTCAGATATGGCGTGTGATATGTTTGGTAGGTGATACACAGTGACACAATTAGTTTATTCAATATGTCAGTCCTCGTTTTCACTGGACCATGTACTTGGTGATGTGTTGTATTTCTTACTCCGGGAAAAATAGACCGTCTCATTGGTTGTTGGTAAGATCTAGACAATTATCACAAATATAGTACATTTTGACCAGATACTTTCAAAGATAACCTTATCTTAGTCTCTGATTTGGCATGTTAGCTCTACTGTCACTACTTTAAAACTGCATGTTTCCCCAACACTCGCATTTTAACGCATTTGCCAACAGAGTAGCCCACACATGTCTGATCAAACTAGGCTTTATTTGCATATAGAATATAGATGCGATTCCACATGATTTTTCCATGACCAGACATTCCCATTATAAAAATCAGCTACAAATTATTCACAAATTCAGCATTTTTACATCAATATTTATTCGATAAGATGTTAACTCTAATACAGTTTTTTTGCACTTAGGAGAAGCCAAAATGCTCTGCGTCACATCTGGAAACAGACAAGTCGATCAGGAAATTAGTACATGTAAATGACACATGAACATCCACAGTAACATCAGTTCTAAGTGCGTGCTCACACATACATACATGGCATTCATTGTTATAACAGCACATTGATACAGGAAATTTTGGCCATGGCAGGAGGTGTCCATATTATATCATACGCAAACAGAGCAGACCCTGATCAGACGGATCCGTCTGATCTTGGTCTACTCTGTTGCAAAGGCGTAGAAAGGCGTATTTAAGGCATTTTATTAACTCACTAGTGTACTTTTTTATAATCATGTTTCACTTAAATGGAAAAGGATTCAGGTGCCCCTTTTACCAGTATCCAGTAACAGTATTGAGCGTGATAATATGTCCAGTCTTATTTCGTGTTAAGCGTCATTTCCACATATAAGAAGCTGTTGGTGTTCATTGTAAACGGATTGGCTCCAGATCAGACCCTATGTCATATATGTCCAAAGTTTTCGAAAAATAATTGTCAGGCGTTACGGAGATGCGTTTGTCTTCTGTTGAAAATCCTGCAGTAAACCAACCAAGAAGCATATTTTGCCGCGAGATATCGATCTACTGACGATGCAGGTGAATGGATGCTTGAACAGACGAAATTCTGTTGGTTGCTACTGCTGTGAATGCTACTGTACTGATTTTAGTGGCGATTGGTGGTGGCGGTGTTGGTCGTGGTGGCTTGTGGTGGTAGAAATGATGGCGGTGGCGGCAGCGGTGGTGATAGTGGTGGCTGCTGGTGGTTATGGTGACTGCTGGTGGACGTGGGTGGTGGTGGTCGTGGCTTTTGTGGATGATTGATGCTGCTGCAGTGACTACTGCTGGTGGTTGCTCTTGCTGGTAGTGACTGCTGCTGGCGATGGCTGCTGCTGGTGGTGATGGCGCCTGCTGGTGGTGGTGGCTGTTGCTTGCGGTGGCTGGTGGTGGTGGTGATGACTGCAGGTAGGCAGTGGTGACTGCTGCTGGTGGGTACTGCTACTGATGGTTGATGTTTTTGCAGATTCTGCTGCTGTTTTAACTACCGGTGGTGGTGGATGCCGGTGGTGGTGAATGCTGCTGGTGGTAACTGGTGGCGGTGGGTTCTGCTGTCGGTGGTGAATGCTGCTTGTGGCGGCTGCTTCTGGTGACGACAGATGGTGGTGATGACTGCTGCTGGTGACTGCTGCCGATGATGGCTTTATTATTGATGCACAAAAGCGTACGTCACAAGGTCACTTCTTCCACTGTGGCTCAGGCCAGAAGCACTGAGTCAGACTCTGACTGGTTGAATTTTGGCAGTCCATATATAAATTGAATGTCCCATCAGGACCAAATCTGTTTGGTACCCAGTCAATAGCTTCTCAATAGATTGCTCGAATCTAAGTACAGTAAAATCCCACTAATACGACCACCTAAAATATGTATAATTCTGGGTTCTAGATGCAGGTGATAGCTTAATGCAGGACAAAAGTAATACGGAAAGCTCCCAGAGGAGCTTTCTGCATTACTTTTGTCCTGCATTAAGCAACCACATGCTTATAAAGACAGGTATGCTTATTCATTAAGCGGTCTCATTAGAGGGGTTCTACTGTAGTTAAATTGCACTAGATCCAAATTGAGCAGTCATTTTAGCAGCTGGGTAAGATTTAAGAGCTGGTATGATCAGATAAAGGTACAGCATCATCTGTGGATTCACTGGAAATAAAGGCAACTTGAAAGGAGAATGTTTAAGTTGATTTAAGAACTGTGCAGTGAAAATAATATTAGCATTGATAGTGAGGAAATTAAGTAATAGGTGAAAAGAATAGGTACGAGAGGAAGGACAATCATTGAGCGATTTGAGGACACTTGCAGTAAAACAAGGGGATATGAGTGAATGCTATCCCACATAAGCGATGCTCTTCAAAATAACGTATTATCAAAGTCAATCTGCAGTACTACCCCCACATAATACCTCTGCATTCACCCATGTCACTTTGTCGCATACAGTAACAGACAACGATTTTCTATCTTAACATTGGTTTATTTACACATTATGTACATCAAAGGTTCAGGTTTGACCCTGTCGGGCATGGTTCCCGATCCCACCATGCTAGCCCACTTGGCTAGGAGGTACACCGGACAACTTGTCGTGAAGGGGCGACCTTTGACAGCCATCCGCATCGGTATCCCAAATTTATAATGATTAGGCCCAGTAGCCACAAACTGTGCCCCGCTATATTTCACCAAAAGCCCCCAATAGGCCTCAACAACTGCTTCAATATGCTTCAAAATATGCCCCAATAGGCTACAAAATATGTCCCAAAGGCTTTAAAATATGCCCCCAAATGGCTTCAAAATATGCCCTAAACGGCGTGAATTGAAAGCCAGAAGGCTCCTGGCTGAATAAATCACATGCACATTTGACATTAGCTTGTTCTATTGAGCTGCAACCCCGAGATTGGATGTACCGTCAACTATGGCAGATAAAAATGATATTGGTGCATCTAAAATTCTAACTGCAACTTTTTCTGAAGAAGCAAGGCTAAATCAATGAACTGTGCATGTAAATCTGCAGATTTCAGGAAGGCTGATATGACAGAGAAAGGGACTCATAGTTGAAAGTAAGAAAAAAACACAGTAGACCCTGATCAGTCAGCTCTTGCAAACTCGCAGTATAGTTTTTTTTATCGTATAACCTCCATTGTAGCCATCACATATTTCTCTATAAAAATATATATTACACGTAATCTAAGCTGTGACGTCATGTAGAAACACCGCGAACAATTCTATATACCTGTTACCTGTTGTCCTATATATGTAGGACCTGTGGCAAACAGCAGTTATAGTCGAAGTAAGTTATGTGATAAAAAGAATATGGTGCGCGTAGTCATTTTGTAGGCGAGCTTAATAATACTTTCCAAACATTTAAAATGTCCATTGCGTGTGTTCTTTCCATTTCTCTAGTGTCGCATTGGACGCGTTTTTTAGTAAATACACGATTGCACAGTTATAAATAGACAAATGAGACTTAGGTTGGTCTAATTCATGTTAAGTAATCATAGAGGCTGAAAAACGACAAAAGTTGATCTACATGTACAACATGAGTCATGCAGGAAACACCACATACGTAACAAAACAAACAACCGCCCGAACAGCACCGTGACAAGTAAACGCAGCAAATGAACATAACTATCAAAACACAAACAGACGCACAAAGACAAAACAAACAAACAATTGGGGGAGATGGGAGTACCGCCTTGCAACGGTCAGTGACAAAATAGTCATTTGGGGTTTAAACCGGTTTAAACAACATAGATCTATTCTTGATTCTGACATCTTTAATATAACATATCGTCTCAGATAACCATAAATCACAAACTATTGGTTTTTCCAAGATTCGTGTCATTGAGCCCATCGCAGAGGGTATGTGAGAGTAACGAACGACAACTCTGCACAGAAATGCTTATAAATAATCACGATCGCCGGAACGATATCCCAATTAAAATCCGACTAATAGCTGTTTCCGCTTCCGCTCATAAGACATCGAAATCACCTGACAGACGGAAGTGTCAGTAGAAAATAGTTTAAACATTCGATTTGAAAGATCGCTTGTCGAATACAGTCCCGGTAAGTATAAAACAGAACTGAAGCATTTTATATTAAGGTAACATAGATGCATGACAGTATGGTTTTGCAACAGAAAGAATGGTTTTACTATTACTGACCACCTATGAGCTTCTTAGATAACTTTAACATTTTTCTTCGTCTAGGCCCACTTCTTCATAATTTTAATTATTTTGGCACATGTCAGGTAATAATAACGCTAGGTTTTAAATACAAGCATGATATAAACCAGCGGCTATAATGACACTGGATTACTGGTCTGAATCTACACCAATATCTAATGGTGAAATGGTTCAATTATGGGATTTTAATTGATACCGTGATCTATGTGATATCGCTCTTGTTTCAACTTCCGTGACCTTGAATGGCTCCATAGGTGCAAATGCTTTTTTCATCACAATGGTTTAAAGAATGAACTTTTACAGAGGTGCCAAAAGGTGTCAATATGAGGGAATAGGTTAATAGTGTGAGAACATCATTTTATGAAACTATACGATACTGTTAAATCCGATAAGAAAGCTGAATAAATGCAAATATTAACTTAAGTACTGGAAATTAAGTTAAATCGAAGACAAAAAGTGATTTAATCAACTGAAATTTATGTCATTTAATAATCTTTATTTCGTTTCTTTTATTTCTTCGTTTATTTTCAGAATTGCTGTCAAAAAAGTAAACCAGGATGGGGGCTCTATTTCGGAGCGAGGATATGACACTTTGCCAGCTCTTCCTGCAATCTGAAGCAGCATATGCCTGTGTGTCAGAACTGGGAGAGCTAGGATTGGTCCAATTCAAAGATGTGAGATTTCTCAAAATATCCTTTAATCCTCTTCTCAGCTTACTTCCATAATTACCCTAAATATTTGACAAATTTAGCCAAATAGATTAGACCCAGATCAAACTGCTCTTGAAAAAAGCAGTTTGATCATGATCAGTGTCTACAATACTTGCTACTCTTTTAACCCTTTACTCCATAAATACGCCTTTCTACGTGTTTGCAAACAGAGTAGCAACTAGAGCTCTGGATAAGATGTGTTAATTTAAACATTTTCAATAATAGCTCCTTTATTTCTCCATCAAACCCTATACTTTGACCACAATATAGGGTTTGGTGAAGAAATGACCATTTTAGTACTTGGGTACATACCATGATCTGTAGCTCTGGATTAGACCCAGATCAGACGGCTCCTATAGGAGCCGTCTGATCAGGGTCTGCTCAGTTTGCTAATTATATAATATAGATATGATTCTACAGTTTCCGCCACAGCCAAACATTCCTGTGTCAATGTGCTATTATAACAATTTAATCTAATTAATATTCATGGTGTCATTATTTCTTACATGAATATCCATGGAGTAAAGGGTTAAATTGTTTGATTTGAAGTTACTAGAATGGTGCTGAATTGAGCGAATGAACTTTACATCTACCAATGAAGAGGGGGAATTGAGGTGTCTAAATATTCAAAGTAAATTGGTATTTCAGTCAAAGCTACTGTTCCCTTGATTAAAATATTGATACACATTAACTCTTGACCTCGTGACCTCATGAATATTTGGAATATTTTTTTATTCTGATATATCAACAAAAGAATGTTTGGCCATGGTAAAAACTGTAGAATAAGATCTACATTATTTCATAAGCAAACAGAGCAGACCCGGATCAAATGGCTCCTACAGGAGCCATCTAATCTGCGTCTACTCTGTTTGCAAAAGCATGAACAGTCGTCTCTATCAGATAAAGGCTTAATATAATTATGTGGAATAGAGCTGCTCATACTTGTACTGATAATGTTTTGGCAGATGTTTCAATGAACTCTTTCCACATTATGGCCAGGTCTGTGACAATCTCCGCAAACAGTTTGAATCCACATAAAACACTGGATTTCCTTACATTTTACCAAAATTTAGACTTTTTGATACACAGACATTCTTTTGGAAAGGATGTGGGAAAAATGTAATCTTTAACCCTTTACTCCATAAACACGCTTTTCTACGCCTTTGCAAACAGAGTAAACCCAGATCAGGCGGCTCCTATAGGAGCCGTCTGAACAGGGTCTGCTCTGTTAGCATATGATATAATATAGATATGATTCTACAAGTTCTGCCATGGCTGAAAAGTCCTAGGTCCATGTGCTATTAATTTACAACAAAATAATCTTAATTTATATTCATGATGTCATTATTTCTTACATGAATATTCATGGCGGAAAGGGTTAACCCTTTACCTAATAGAGACACTTTTTCACACCTTTGCAAACAAAGTAGTAGCCCTTGTAGGAGTCCTCTGATCATGGTCTACTCAGATTGCTAAACCCATTCCCTCATAGGCTGTATTTAGACCCAATCTCTGAATAAATCTACCTAAAAGGAGCAATAACTAGAGAAAAGGAAAATTTTAGAATTTTGTAGTTTTGAAACCATAGTGATAAATAGAGCATTTGCTCCTTAGGAACAAATGCTTTATTTATCACAATGGTTTCATAAAGTGTTTTTTGCACAGGTGTAGAAAAGCGTATTTATGGAGGAAAGGGTTAATAAATGGAATGATATAGAGCAGATTCTTTAGCCATGGCCAAAAAGTTTTGTGTACATACATAAATCAGCTAATAAATATTCATGATGTTATGAGATAAGTGGTTAGAATTGAAGCATATTTTGCAGAATAAAAAAAATCAAGCATGTGCAAATCTACTATTTTACACATTCAATAGTTTAGATCCTGATCAGATGAGATGCCAAATTACTCAGCGATTCATCTGGATCAAAACTATAGATAATCATGAATTCCCAGTTACGATGTAAAAAATTAAATTATGGATGATTTTGCAAGCTTTTGCAAATAGAGGAGACCCAGATCAGACTGCTCCTGTAGGAGTGGGACTGGTCTGATCAGGGTCTGCTCTGTTTGCTTATGGTATTATATAGATCTTAAAAAGTGTATCTATTGAGTAAAGGGTTAATTTGTTGCACAAATATCAAGTAAGGTTTGTTTTTTCAATTTTAGCTGAATCCAGATGTGAATGCTTTCCAGCGGAAATTTGTCAACGAGATTATGAGATGTGAAGAAATGGAGCGGAAGCTGAGTATGTATACAGTAAAACCTCTCTAAAGTGACCACCAAAATGTCTTATTTCTGGTACCTAAGTGGTAGGCAAGTGGTAGCTTAATGCAGGACAAAAGTTATGCAGAAGCTCCTGCAGGAGCTTTCTGCATTACTTTTGTCCTACATTAACCCATTCCCTCATATTGATGCCTTTGCAAAAGTCCTATAGGAGCAAATGCTCTATTTATCACTTTTGTTTCAAGCTACAAAAATCCTTAAGTTTCCTTTTCTCTAGTTAATGTTCCTTTTCGGTAGATTTATTCAAAGAGGTTGGATCTAAAAATAGCCTATGAGGGAATGGGTTAAGCAAGCACCTGCTTATAAAAACGTATATTGTTTATTCATAAAGTAATTATTTTAGAACGGTTTTACTTTAGTATTTGTATATGTAACCATCTATCTTTACTGTAAGTGTTCATTACAAATTGTTTTTAAGAATTGAGTGTACATGTACTTTGATAATTCATTATACATGTATTCGTTATAGTACAATGCAAATAAGTTTCATAAGAGACTATTCTAAAGAGTGGTCACAGTAGTGAAGAAATGACGATTTTTAGCTCACCTGGCACAAAGTGCCAAGGTGAGCTATTGGGATGATCCTATGTCCGGCGTCGTGCGTCGTGCGTATGTGCGTATGTGCGTCGTGCATACGTGCGGGCGTCAACAATTTACTTAAACATCTTCTTCTCTGGAACTACAAAGCCAAGAGCTTTGATTTTTGGTATGTAGTATGATGTAATGGTCCTCTACAAAGATTGTTCAAATAATGTCCCCCGGGCCAAAAATGACCCCGCCCCAGGGCTTATCAGTTTTTCATAGGAAATCTTTAAAAATCTTCTTCTCTGAAACTGTAAGGCATAGACCTTTGATATTTGGTATGTAGCATGATCTAATGGTCCTCTACTAAGATTGTTCAAATTATGACCCCTGGGCCAAAAATGGCCCGCCCCAGGGCTTATCAGTTTTTTATAGGAAAATCTTTAAAAATCTTCTTCTCTGAAACTGTAAGGCATAGACCTTTGGTATTTGGTATGTAGCATCATCTAATGGTCCTCTACTTAGATTGTTCAAATTATGACCCCTGGGCCAAAAATGGCCCCGCCCCAGGGCTTATCAGTTTTTCGTAGGAAAATCTTTAAAAATCTTCTTCTCTGAAACTGTAAGGCATAGACCTTTGGTATTTGGTATGTAGCATGATCTAATGGTCCTCTACTAAGATCGTTTAAATTATGACCCCCAGGACAAAAATGGCCCCGCCCCAGGGCTTATCAGTTTTTCATAGGAAAATCTTTAAAAATCTTCTTCTCTGAAACTGTAAGGCATAGACCTTTGATATTTGGTATGTAGCATGATGTAATGGTCCCCTACTATGATTGTTCAAATTATGACCCCTGGGCCAAAAATGGCCCCACCCCGGGGCTTATAAGTTTTTCATAGGAAAATCTTTAAAAATCTTCTTCTCTGAAAATGTAAGGAATAGACCTTTGGTATTTGGTATGTAGCATTATCTAATGGTCCTCTACTAAGATTGCTCAAATTAAGACCCCCAGGACAAAAATGGCCCCGCCCCAGGGCTTATCAGTTTTTCATAGGAAAATCTTGAAGAAATCATCTTCTCTGAAACTGTAGGGCATAGACCTTTGATATTTGGTATGTAGCATGATCTAATGGTCCTCTACTAAGATTGTTCAAATTATGACCCCTGGGCCAAATATGGCCCCGCCCCGGGGCTTATCAGTTTTTCATAGGAAAATCTTTAAAAATCTTCTCCAGAACTGTAAGGTCTAGGCCCTTGATATTTGGTATGTAGCATCATCTAATGGTTTTCTACTAAGATTGTTCAAATTATTACCCCTGGGTCAAAAATGGCCCTGCCCTGGGGCTTATCAGTTTTTCATATGAAAAGCTTTAAGAATCTTCTTCTCCAAAACTGTAAGGCAGAGACCTTTAATATTTGGTAAGTAGCGCTATCTAATAGTTTTCTACCAAGATAGTTCAAATTATGTCCCCTGGGTTGAAAACTTCCCCGCCCAGGGGCATATCAGTTTTTTATAGGAAAGTTTTTAAAAATCTTTAAAAGTCTTCTCTGAACTTGTAAGGCATAGACCTTAGATATTTGATATGTTGCATTATCTAATAGTCCTCTACCAAGATTTTCAAATTATGAACCCCGGATCAAAATTGACCCCGCCCTGGGGCTTAACAGTTTTTCATAGGAAAATCTTTAAGGTCTAGACTCTTTATATTTAGTATGTAGCATCATCTGATGGTTTTCTACCAAGATTTTTCAAATTATGCAATCTGTCATTGAAATCATTAATCTGTTATGAACAGGTGAGCGATTAAGGGCCATCATGGCCCTCTTGTAGTATTTGTGTACGCATCCTTATCTGTAGCTCTGTAACTGGTTAACTGTTGTATATTATACATACTTTCAAAGAATGTTGTTTAAAAATTGATCAGTAGTAGCATCCTCTTGAATTGTTTACGTATTCAGAGCTCCAGATAAGATGCATAAATTAAAACATTTTCAAGAATAACTTCTTTATTTCTCCACCAAACCCTATACTGTGACCATTCTTGAGAATGGCCTCAAAGAGACAATTCTAAAGAGTGGTCACAGTATAGAGTTTGGTGGAGAAATGACAATTTTAGTATTTGAGTACGCACTTTTATCTGTAGCTCTTGTATTTATCTATACAGTAAAACCTCTCTATAACGACCACTAAATTGTGTTAATTAGTTGGTATTTAGACCAGGCGGCTGCTTAAAGCAGGTGAAAGTAAAACAGAACGCTCCCATAGGAGCGTTCTGTTTTACTTTCACCTTGATTTAAACAGCCACCTGCCTTTAACACAAAATAATTGATGTAATTTAGTGGTCGTTATAGAGAGGTTTTACTGTAAGTGCATTTTATAATCTGCAAATCTCTTGTTTTCAAAACATCCTCTTATGTTGTGAACTTATTTGGCACTATTAATGTGACTGAATATTTTGTTTTGTAGGATATATTGAAAAGGAGCTGAAAAAGGACGGATTGACAATACCTGACTCGGATTCCAATCCTCGAGCCCCAGCACCCAAGGAGATGGTAGACTTGGAGGTAAGATTCTTCCATGATGGGAATCGGGAACCAGGATTAGTCCTATTAGCCAAAACTTTTAAGTACAGTAATGCGACCACCATAAAGAGGTATATTTCTGGGTTTGAAAAGCAGGTGGTAGCATAATGCAGGACAAAAGTTATGCAGAAAACTCCTACAAGACCTTTCTGCATTACTTTGCTCCTTTATTAACCCTTTCCTCCATAAATACACCTTTCTACACCTCTGTAAAAGTCACTTTATGAATCCATTGTGATAAATAGAGCATTTGCTCCTATAGGAGCTAATGCTCTATTTATAACAATGGTTTCAATACTACACAATTCCTTTTCTCTAATAAATGCTCCTTTTTGGTAGATTGATTCAAAGAGGTTGTGTCTAAAAATAGCCTATGGAGGAAAGGGTTAAGCAACCGCCTGCTTTTTAAACCTTTACTCCAAAAGCAGGGTCTGCACTGTTTGCATATTACACTTTTATTTGAAAAAAATCCCTTAATATTCACAGTAAGCTTGACCTGTTTGAATTTTAGTACAGTCCTTTTTCCAGCATTAAAAGGAAATAAGAATTTTTGTAATGAACGTTTTTGTTACAGCAGTAAATGTTTCAAGTTACAGTAAAACCTGTCTATAACGGCCACTAAATTACATCAAGTATTTTTTGTTAAAGCAGGTGCCTGCTTAAAGCAAGGTGAAAGTTAAACAGAACGCTCCTATGGGAGCGTTCAGTTTTACTTTCACCTTGCTTTAAGCAGCCACGTGCCCTAAATACCAACTACATGTAATTAACATAATTTAGTGGCCATTATAGAGAGGTTTTACTGTATCCTTGTTTGTAGGCAACATTTGAAAAGATTGAGACAGAGTTGAGAGAAGTGAACACTAATGCCGAGGCCTTGAAGAGGAATTTCCTTGAACTTACAGAGTTGAGACAAGTGCTGTTAAAAACTCAGGCCTTCTTCAAAGAGGTAAGTTTAATTCTTTTCTCATTTCTTAGAAATTTTACCACTCTAGTAATATTCTCTTTGAAATGTTTTTTTTATAACATTGCCATTCATTAATCAATTTAGGCTTCATTTTCTACATGCATTCTACATTGGTAGTCAAGCGTGTTACCACTAGACCACCGCACCACAACTAAGGAATAGACCCAGATCTGATGGTTCTTGTAGGAGCCATTTGATCAGGGTCTGCTCTGTTTGCTTATGAAATTATATAGATCTAATCCTACAGTTTTTGTCAAAGCAAACAATTCCCTTGAAAATTTTACATTACAAAGAATATTCATGAAGTGACAAATTCACACATAAATGTCCATTAGGAAAAGGTTTAACCCTCTCCCTGTTGAATTTTTGTGCAAGATGTTGACGTCATGAATATTTATTAGCTGAAGTTTTGTAATGGCAAACGTACACAGGATTGCTTGGTATTGGTAGAAACTGTAGAGTCCGATCTATTATAATTTCATAAGTAAGTAAACAGAGCAGACCCTGATCAGATGGCTCCTAAAGGAGTCATTTGATGAGGGTTTACTCTGTTTGCAATGGTGTGAAGAGGCATGTACATGTATATGAGCAACAGGGTTTACTGTAGTAGACTTTCCATTGTAATTTTGTTTGTTTGGACCTGTTTGTGCATTTTGGTTTGGCACTTTATGTCCCTGTTTGTGCATTTTGGTTTAGCACTATATGTCCCCTGTACACGAATCCATCCAGTGATTCCAGTAAGGTTTTGAAATTTTGAATTACATGTATATGTATTTGTTTTTTGTATTAACCCATTACTCCATGAATATTTATTAAATAATTAATGTATGTATGAATATTAATTAGATTAATATCTATTATAGCTTAGGGCCAAGAAAAGCTTTGTTCCTGGCAGAAACTGTGGAATTAGATCTATACTATTATTATTCCATAAGCAAACAGCAGACCCTGATCAGACGGCTTCTATAGGAGCCATCTGATCTGGGTCTACTCTGTTTGCAAAGGTGTAGAAAGACGTATTTATGGAGTAAAGGGTTAACCACCTCCAGGCATTAAAACACTAGCAGAACAATGAGATGAGTAAATGAGCTGTGTCGGGACGAAGATACAGGTTCTTAGAGACCTGGTTCTTAGATACTCCCCTGACCTACAACTCTGGCCATGAGGTTATAAAACTTTTGGCTAGAATCTGGGTCATCCTCTAGCATCTGATTGGTGAGATTTTGAGCTTGCTCAAAATCTGATCAGATACTTGAGAATGACCTCGGAACCTGGACAGTTTGAAGGTTGAAGGTTACTTAACCCTTTCCCTCATATAAACATGTTTTCACTCATCTGCAAACAGAGTAGACCCAGATCAGACCTCTGATCAAGGTCTGCTCGGTTTGCTAATGGAATTTGATAGATCTGTTTATATACTTTCTAAAATGGCTACAATGTTCCACCTTCCATATTTCATTATAACTATTTTGTTCATGAATATTCAGTAGGAATTGAAATTTGGAATAAATATAGAACAAGGAAAGGGTTAATTAAGGTTCTTTTCCTCATGAAGATGCTTGTGAGAATATACTGTCAGTAATCTAGCTCTTTCCGTACCTTTGGTGAGTGTGTGATTACCTTTGCAAACAATTGTGATCCAGGTGCTACTTTATTTCTCCACCAAACCCAATGTCTAGAAGAGACAAATCTAGAAAATCGTCACAACATGGGGTTTGGTAGAGAAATTACAATTTTTATGCCCCCAGATCAGATCCGGGGGGGGGGGGGGGGGGGGGGGGGGGGGGATATTGTTTTTGCTGTGTCGGTTTAAAATTATCACCAACTTTAACATTGGCCATAACCTTTGAGCCAGTACAGATAGATACTTGATATTTGGCATGCATATGTATCTCATAAAGCCGCACATTTTGAGGGGTAACATGTCAAGGTCAAGGATATCATTCAAGGTCAGAGGTCAGATGTATAGGTCAAATCACGACATTGGCTATAACATTTGAACCAGTTGAGATAGAGACTTGATATTTGGTATGCATGTGTATCTCATAAAGCTGCACATTTTGAGGGGTGACGTGTCAAGGTCATCCTTCAAGGTCAAAGGTCATATCGGGGCATAGTGTTTCACAAACACACCTTGTTCCATTTGAATATGCACCAATATTTATAGCACTGATATAGGTTACATGTTTTTGTGACCTATGTCTGCGTCCTCTGTGGCCATGTCACAGACTCGCAGACTCATTTCTTAAGTTGGCTTTTCATTCAATGAATGGATGTTCAACGGTAAGCATTAACCCTTTCCTCCATAAATACGCCTTTCTAAGCCTCTGTAAAAGCCACATGTTGAAACCATTGTGATAAATAGAGCATTTGCTCCTATAGGAGCAAATGCTCAATTTATCACAATGGTTTCAAACTACAAATTCTAAAAATTTCCTTTTCTCTAGTTAATGCTCCTTTTCGTTAGATTTATTCAAAGTGGTTGGATCTAAAGATAGCCTATGGAGGAATGGGTTAAATTAATGATATTACCATAAAAACTGTTAGTTGTTTGTAACTATAGATACTGTCTTTTTGTCTGCAGCAGTACGATATGGTAGGTAAACTTCACTGTGTAAAACTGCTTCTGTAGTTATGATCTGACTGTCTAGTTGGTTTCAGAGCAGTGACCTGCTAACTGCTTACTTTAACTCTGAATGCTGGAAACATGTTGACAGGCATTGATGTGATCAAACAGCAAGTGTGTTGTCTGGTGCTTGAGGCGATTCAAAATCTGCCTTCTTTATGCTTTGGGGTTGTCTCTGGAGTTAGTTAGTCCTTTGCTTTTCAATTTTTAGCCCACCTGAACACAAAATGCTGAAGGTGAGGTTTTAGGACCATTGAATGTTCGTTGTCTATCATCTGTCATTTGTCGCCTGTTCACATTTGGTTTGTAAGCACACTAGCTCCCACATAAACCTTTAGTCTTTGAATACACTTTTCTACTGCAAACAGAGTTGACCTAGACAAGTCTGCTCCTATAGGAGCTGTTTGATCAGGGTCTGCTCTGTTTACTTTTGCCATAAGATATCTGTAGTGTAAAGTTTAATTGTAAGGCTTAAAAAGTAATTGCTTGGAAGTTAACTTGTAGTTCTAGGATTATGCTAAAAATTAACCCACATATTGACGCATTTTGACGCTTTTGTAAAAGTCACTTTGTGAAACGATTGTGATAAATAGAGCATTTGCTCCACAGGAGCAAATGCTCTTTTTATCACAATGGTTTCAAAACTACACAATTCTGAAAATTTCCTTTTCTCTAATAATTTAAATGCTCCTTTTTGGTAGATTTAATCAAAGAGGTTGGATCTACAAATAGCCTATGTGGGAATGGGTTAAACCAGGATAACAATATTGTCATTATTTTTCTCCAAAATTTAAAACTAGACTGATGGTGACTCAAGTGAGCGATATAGGGACATCATTGCCTTCTGGGTTTTTTTGTCGTGTTTTATTCTGATTTAATTAATTTTTCCATAATTTATTTGTCAAACCTACTTGCTATCAGCTCAACATAGTTGTCACAGTTTCAGTTATGTGTATATGCATGTGTACATGCATCCATTTGTGTGTGTGTGTGATTTAATGATAAGTAGACCATGTGTCTGTACTATAACAACCTCATAATTCTAGTGTAGAACTCTAAAATTTTCTCCCACCTTCACCCATGGAAGAGAGAAATTTTGCCCATGGAAGATACGTTCATGTCATTCATTCATTCAATTTCTTTCTCAAAGGGTCGCTTCACATACATTGAAAATGACGGTTAAAATTAAGATTAAAATACAGATGCATATTTTTAGCCAACTCTTTTAACCCATTCCCGCATATTGACGCCCTTTGGCGCTTATGTAAAAGTCACTTTGTGAAACCATTGTGATAAATAGAGCATTTGCTCCTACAGGAGCAAATGCTCTATTTATCACAATGGTTTCAAACTACAAAAAATTAAAAATTTCCGTTTCCCTAGTTTATGCTCCTTTTCGGTAGATTTACTCAAAGAGGTTAGATCTAAAAATAGCCTAAGTGGGAATGGGTTAAGAGAAAGAAATTCCAAGGCAATGAATTTTACAAGATGCATGTACTTGACAATGCTGATTTCTTTTAAATTATTAACCTTAAGCAGTCCGATAACAAAAACTCACACGAGATGGCCATAATGAATTATAGAAAAAAACAGCGCCTTGAAAAAGGGAGAAATTTATCCATCGTCCAAGGTCGGAGAAAAAAATCCTTTACGCTTAAATTCATGTAGGATATGAGTTTCTTCCACCGTCGCCCATGGAAGATATGCATCTTGAAGTCCCGACTGCTACTGACATGCACCAACTATCTCCATGGCCTTGTCTGCCATGTCTTTTGCATGTTTACTATTCCAATAACCCTTTCCCTTTTCTATGTTTATTACAAATTTCAATTCATACTTAACATTCATGGACAAAATAGTTAGAATGAAATATGGAAGGTGGAACATTGTAGCCATTTTAGAAAGTAAAGAAACAGATTTATCAAATTCCATTAGCAAACAGAGCAGATCCTGATCAGACCGCTCCTATAGGAGCAGTCTGATCTGGGTCTACTTGCAGATGCGTGAAAAGGCGTTTATATGAGGGAAAGGGTTAAATTCAAGACCTGTGAATAGTAAATCTGAAATACACAAAAAGAAAAAGATATTGCATGATGCATGAAGTACAGTGCTCCCTCCCTACAACGGCCCTCTCAATAACGATTCCCTCCTTACAACAACGCATGTCACTGTTTCCGAAAAACAAGGCCCCAGAAACAACTTTTTTCCATCATATTTTCTTTATGCCTCCATCAAACCCTATGTTGTGACCACTCTTTAGAATCGTCACTTTGTGACGATTCTAAAGAGTGGTCACAACTGTGACATAGGGTTTGATTGAGGCATAATGGTTTTAGTTCTCGAAATACACCTTATCTGGGGATCTGCAAACAAGCTAATTATATTTTATTTTCCCTCCCTTTAACAACTCCCTCTGAACAACACATACAATCTTCGTATCCCAAAGGGTGTCGTTGTAGAGAGGGAGCACTGTACAGTGCATGTCTTCTGTTCTGTTTATAATGTAATAGCTGTCTATTAGTCCGTCATTTTTTAACAACCAGAGCGAGTTTCAGCATACGGCTTAGATTGAGATCAGAACTTCAGAAAAGTCTGAAAGTTTACATTTTTGCACCTAGAAAGAATAATTGCATGACTGTCTTTATAGATATCTCTTTATGTAATGATAAATCTGTTCTCAGAGCTCCAGATAAGATGCGTAAATTTACGGTAAACATTTTTAAGCATAGCTCCTTTATTTCTCCACCAAAGCTTATACTGTGACCACTCTTTAGAATCGTCTCTTTGAGACGATTCTAAAGAGTGGTCACAGTATAGGGTTTGGTGGAGAAATAACGATTTTAGTATGCATGGGTACGCATCGTTATCTGTAGCTCTGTGTTCTTGACTCCTATATCAGGCATGTCTAAAACTATCATATCAATGTTTTAATGCAAAATTGTTGTAACTTCTTGGTGTTAGCAAAACTGTATTGACCCTTTCCCTGTCAATAGTCATGTAAGAAATAATGACATCATGAACACTTATTAGCTGAATTTTCATAATGGCATATGTATACAGGGTATTTTTTACTCAGGCAGAAACTGTAGAATCAGATCTATATTATACCATAAGCAAACAGAGCAGACCCTGATCAGACAGTTTCTATAGAAGCCATCTTATCTGGGTCTACTCTGTTTGCAAATGCATGAAAAGGGGTTTATATGAAGGGAAGGGTTATCCCTCTGCTGAATTTTCAAAATGGAATGATCTGTCATAGTATTATGATAAGAGTCATTCAGCATAATTTGCAAGAAGATTTTGAATGACAAACAGTGGACACCTTGATCAGGGGGCTCCTCTAGGAACCCACTGATCTAGATCTACAGTGTTTGCAAATGACAGTACACCCATATCCCACAGTCAAATTGTTGGCCTTTGAACCTTTACAGTTTTCATCAAGATGAGAAGCTGAGTAAGTTAGGTTTCTTTGATTGTGTTTTCAGAAAATTGTTAACTCTTAACCCTTTCCCCCATAAATACACCTTTCTATGCCTTGTTAAAAGTCATTTCTTGAAACCTTTGTGATAAATAGAGCATTTGCTCCTTAGGAGCAAATGCTCTATTTATCACAATGGTTTCAATACTACACAATTCTAACATGTTTCTTTTTTCTAGTAAATGCTCGTTTTTATTAGATTTATTCAAAGAGGTTGGGTCTAAAAATAGCCTATGGAGGAATGGATTAAAACAATATAGACAGACAAACACATGTGCTGTCGGTACTTTTGTTTGAAAGTTATCATTAACAGATTTGTACTTCTATTTGACCTGTACATGTAGCTAGTAGTTGTTACAGCAAATTCTCAATGTCTGGATTTTCCTTTAACTTTTGAGACATCACTTTTTTACAGTGGCTCACTGTAAGTCTTCTAGTTCTCTGTTTAGTTACTGTTAATTTCCTTTTCATCGTTGATTTGTTCCTTTCTGTGCAGGGTACAAGTTTGCTTGATTTTTAAAATAGAGGTGATGTTTACCAGAACTAGATACAGTAAAACTTGTTTATAACGAACTCTGATAAAGCGAATTTCCGCTTATAGCGAATTCAATTTCGTTCCCCAGCCGATATCTTCATTAATCCTATACAGACTGTAATGTTTAGTACGAAGTTGGTTAGAGCGAATTTTCGCTTATGGGGAACTGATTTTCCAGTCCCTTTATTCACAAAACACTTTAAAATTCCTTCGTTATAGTGAAGTATCACCTTGCTACTGTCTTCAACCACCTGTGTAATTTCGCACGATTAACATCGTGTCGCATAGATGTTAAAACACACACTAGTGTTGGGGCGAACTGTGAAGTGATCCGTAAACAACTATTCTTCACGGTGGTAGGGTATAGTTAACATTGTGTAGTTGTAAGGTATAATTAAACACAGCTGCGGGGCAGATATGCATTTAAAAGTGTGGGCAGATATGCATTTAAAAGTGTGGGTTTTTTTTTCAAAATAAATACTTGAAGTCTTCTCAGTCTTTTGGTTTTGTTATTTCCTCCCAGTTCGCATATTATTCAGCATTTTTGGCTAAAAATACCGTTGGCTCCGATGACGACACAGATGGGGAATATTTGCGCATGCCCACATACGCGGAGTCTTTGTCCAATATAGAGTGACTTCGATCATCAAACAATGGTCACTACGGTCAATGATCGAACGCAGACTGGTCGAAGTTTGGTTAGTTTGGTTTGGTTCCTATAGCTCGCTCTTCACGAAAAAGGAGCAAAACCACTATTGAGGTACAGTCGACTCTCGTTATGTCGAGTTCGTAGGGACCCGTTAAAAACTTCGACTCATCGAGAGTTCGACTCAAAAATCACATGCCATTTTTCAAAAAATTCCAGTTTCTTTCATTACGTTCACCTTAAACAAGCTGCCATATTACAAGCATACTAATGTGCGTGTACAGTTTAGTCTTCACATTGTGTAAAAGAATCGCACTCTGTGAATATAAAATTGTAATTGTACATGTGCGTGTTGATCCATTACTGCGAGAACAAACTTCTGTCTTTCCTACCCTCCATTAATGACACCATGTCCTAATTTACAAGGCCCTGTCCAATTTTCAGACCCCTTCTGCCTTTATCATTGAGTTAATCGTCGTTTGTTCGGCGATTTTTAAAGCGCATCGTTTGTTTACGCCATTTCTACGGGAAATCTCTTTTCCTCAACGGGCACCGGAAATACGCAATCACACATGAACTAGCTGGTTGCCGATTCGCGTACTTCCGGTACATGTAAGAGAACAGCCTTATTCGGGAAACCAGACGTTTAAAAATGTAGTCACCATTTTACATGTTTCGCCGTGAGCTGTTTCGCTATTACTCAAGTGACAAATTAAATTCAATGTTGAACTGCATGTATTGGTAATAAACTAAGGAACAGGCCTTACTTTTCATCCAATCTCTACAAAATCGTCCGGAAGCGAGGACGCTTGAGAGTTAACTTTCTTACTACAGTAGTCATGATTGACACTTAGGACGAATGAACGTTAATGTGTCATTTTACTAAATAACGTTCACTCAACGTGGCATTGTTCCACAGTACGAATAATTATCTGACATCAGTGATTGTTTACCCACAAAACACTGTAATTACGTGTGTCGCGATCACCTGGTGTACTTTGCCAGGGTCGGATCAAAAGGTCCAATTCACACCTCGAACTCAATCAGACTGAGAGGTGTGACTTCGATACAAACACCGATAATTACATGCAAACAAACACTTTGGGGACGGAAAATGACTTCGACTTAACGAAAACGTGATCAGTTCGAACTCGTCTTAAAAACTTAAATTTATATACAGTCGAATCGCGATAACTCGAACATCCAATGGACCCCGAACCAAGTTCGAACCAGCGCATCGTCCGAGTAGTTGCATTTCCATTATCTCGGCCGCCATCTTAGTTGGTGTCGTGAAACTTACAGTATCGTAAGTTATACTACATGGATGTTACCTTGGGAATATCTGTCGTGTACATAAAAATTAATGAATGCTGAACGTTGTAACTGGTAGAGAAATAAAAACAATAACGAAATTGAATTGACTTTATATTTTATTCATATATTAGCATATTTTACCATTCATAAATATACATTTTATATTAAAACAGTGCATAAATGATGACAGAGAAACAGCAATGCAAATAGTAAGACATGCATGTACAAACATGGAGCCGATCATTTTTGTAGCCTTTGCTCTGCTGCTCACCTTTGCAAACAGTTTGAATTCAGATGAAAGCCGAGTAACTAAACACAACACAGTTAAAAACAAAAGTGACAAGTGTCAGGGTAGTTTTGACCATATGCATTAAAACCGTTCACTCGATAATCCGTGATCAAAGGGTTTCGAAATAGGTGTGAAAATCACGAAGTGGTTATAACCACAGCGCCGTGAAGTCTAAGCAGTGTCCGAGTGAACGTGTTAAAAACAAGGTAATTATTGGTTGTTAGGACCTGACAATCCGTCCCAATTATCGAATTATCCGATTTAACGAATGTCCGAGTGAAAGCATTGTTTATACATATAATTACTATGCAGACACGCTGGGACCTTTGCCTTTGGACGAGTTAAACCGTCAAAACGAGTGAGCGAGATTCGATTGACCGCGATTCGACTGTAGTATATATAGGAAGAAAAGTTGGGACTTTACAAAAACTTCGTGTCAACGAGAAATTCGTGTCAAGCGAGTTCGCCATAACGAGATTGGACTGTATTTCGAATTTCAACTTTAGTTCGACATTACTGCAACCGTTGGTCTAACCAGAGACACTAAACTGACATCATTTCCTCTAACCGGAGACAAACTTTAGTCGAACAGCATTCACAACAGTCGATGATCGAAGTCGCTCATAGACAATTTGCAACGGGAGCAACAACCAAATACATACTCCTTGGGATTTTTGTCAAACGTTGACATCTATGAAACAAATTTTGGCAAGTGTCAAGCATCAACGTGTGTTCAAAAGCAAATGACTGAATTCTTCCACAAATGAGTAAGCCGTACGATGTATGATGTATATTTTGGGAGTTAGATCGTTACGCTTATTCGTCTGTTTGTCTGAATTACGGTATAATAAAGTTTTGAACAGTCGTGTTCCAGGGTCATAATTTATAGCGAACTTCGTACTATCAATATAGCGAATAATGTTTATAGCGAAGTAAATCCTCCAGTCCCTTGGAATTCGTTATAACCGAGTTTTACTGTATAGTGTATTGTTAGGAAATGTGGGTAAAACATTTTTAGCTCACATTTGTTTTTTTAAGAAAAAAATAGGAGGTATTGTAACTCCAGCATCGTCATTGTCGTCGTCATCGTCAGAAAACTTTAACTTTGGCTATTACTTCTTTACTATTCATACTAATCTTATGAAAATTAACACGTTTGTTCACTGTCATAAAGGCTGCAATCGAACAGACTAGCGTTGGCTCTCTCATATTTCTCGGGCAAACCCCGTCTTACTGGTACTCATTAACCCATTCTCACTCAGGGTACTTTTAGACCTAACCTCTTTGAATAAATCTACCAAAAAAGGAGCATTTACTAGAGAAAAGGAAATTTTCAGAATTGTGTAGTTTTGAAACCATTGTGATAAATAGAGCATTTGCTCCTGTGGAGCAAATGCTCTATTTATCACAATGGTTTCATAATGTGACTTTTACAGAAGCGTCAAAAGGCATCAATATGCAGGAATGGGTTAAGTACTGAGATGATTCTAATGGGTATACACATGACGGTTTTGCTTATACAGATCAGAATACTGGTTTAGATCTCTGATCAGTACTGGCTGCCATGGCAATCTGCAATATTATAACAAAACTGGTTCATTTGAGAAATATCGCGAGTATACTCTATGCAGAGTGGTTCGATTAATAAAGATGATGATAAATAACAAGAAGGTAAACACACAACTCAGTTATTGAAAGGAGTTCTATTTTATGTCAAGCAATAAATTGTCATTCTCAACTTTTTAATTTGCTTAACCCTCTACTCCATGAATACATTGTACGCCTTTCTACACCATTGCAAACAGAGTAGACACAGATCAGACAGCTCCTCTATGAGCTGTCTGATGAGGGTCTGCTCTGTTTGCTTATGATATAATATATATATGATTCTACAGTGTCTGCCATGGCCAACACTTCAAGTGTCCATTTGCTATTATAACAAGTACATGTAAATCTAATTAATATTCATGACATCATTATTTCTTTCATGAATATTCATGGAGGAAAGGGTTAAAGTTTCTACAGTGAGGTAGATGTAACTATAATGTCTTCATGTTCCAGTAGTTTGAAAAATATGTAAATAGATCTTGTCTTGATTAACCCTTTACCTCATGAATACTCATGAAAGAAATAATGACATCATGAATATTAACTCTTATAACGTTGAATTTTCAAATGGACTATTCCAAAATTAAAACAGGTCAAGCTTAGGATGAATATTATGGGATTTTTCTATAGAAAAGTGTAACATGACAAACAGTGCAGACCCTGATGAGAGGGCTCCCCTAGGAGCCCTCTCATCTGGGTCTACACTGTTTGCAAGGGACATTAGTGACTCGTGTCCCGCACTGTAAGGGTTAATTACATTAAATTTTATAATGTCATATGAAAACAGAAATGTTTGGCAATGGCAGAACTGTAGAATCCTATTAGCAAACAGAGCAGACCCTGTTCAGATTACCTTTACAGGGGCCAACTGATCTTGGTCTACTCTACAAAGGCGTGGAAAGGTGTAAGGGTAAAGGGTTAACCCTTTCCCTGTTCTTTGTTTATTCCAAAGTTCAATATCTGCTGAATATTCATAGACAAAACTGTTATTATGACATATGGAAGGTGGAAAATTGTAGCCATTTTAGAAAGTAAAGAAACAGAACTGTCAAATTTCATTAGCAAACAGAGCAGACCCTGATCAGATGGCTCCTTCAAGAGCCATTTGATCTGGGTCTTCCCTGTTTGCAAATGCGTGAAAACGCATTTATATGAGGGAAAGGGTTAAATGATGAGTGTTTAATGCTAATACATGTATTGTCCTTTTTATAATTGTATTCATGTATTGTAACACTTCAAAAGGTCACCAGGTATTCTAACATGTTTAGGCAGTCCATAGGAATTTTGTATTACTGTAAAGCATTTACGCAATGTATGTTATATTGTTTAATTTATATCTCTTAGAAAAATGCATTATACATGTATTCAGCTCAGTGTATGTTATATTATTTACATGTATGTTTATACCTCTTAGAAAAATGCATTGTACATGTATTCAACTTCATTTGTCCTTTCACTCCATAAATATGCTTTTCTACTCCTTTGCAAACAGAGTAGACCCAGATCAGACCACTCATGTAGGAGCTTCCGATCAGGATCTGCTCTGTTTGCTTATGATATAATATAGATATTCTACAGTTTCTGTTATGACTAAATATTCCTGTGGTCATGTGCCATTGTAAACATTTATCTAATTACAGTAAAACCTCTCTATAATGACCACTAAATTACATAAATTATTTTTGTTAAAGGCAGGTGGCTGCATAAAGCGTTCTGTTTTACTTTCACCTTGCTTTAAGCAGCCACCTGCTCTAAATGCCAACTAATTAACACAATTTAGTGGTCTTTATAGAGAGGTTTTACTGTAATATTCATCATGATTTCATTATTTCTTACATGAATATTCATGGAGTAATTGGTTAACGCTTGCAGCTTACCTAAAGCAATGGCACCAAACATATTGTATTTCCATTATCTCTTTGAATGTGGAAATGAGTGCACTGCCATTTGCAAACAGTGTTGACCCGAGACGAGTCATCTTACCAGAATCTGCATTATCTTGTCATATAAAATCCTCTTGCAGATTATACCCATTCATACTGAAAGGACTTTTTCCTTAAACCATTCACTATTTTTAGATCCAACCTCTTTGAATAAATCTAGCGAAAAGGAGCATTAACTAGAGAAAAGGAATATTTTAGAATTTTGTAGTTTTGAAACCATTGTGATAAATAGAGCATTTGCTCCTATAGGAGCTAATGCGCTATTTTGTCACAATGGTTTCAATAGGTGATTTTTACAGAGGCATAGAAAGGCGTATTTATGGAGGAAAGGGTTAAACAACAATGGGCCAGTGCACATTGAAAGTTCAGTATTCAAAGGGTTAATCTGAAAATCAACAGTATATGTGTATGACTGACCCATCTTATTGAAAAGCATTATAAATTGTTTCCCCGTGTTTAGCTCTTAGCATGCTTGGGGTAAATTTTTGATACCCTACGACCAGAGCTTCAGATAACAGTGCATACTCATATACTAAAATCGTCATTTCTCCACCAACCCTATGTTGTAACCACTCTAGAATCGTCTCGAAGAGACAATTCTAAAAAGTGGTCATAGTATAGGGTTTGGTGGAGAAATAAAGGAGTTATTCTTGAAAATGTTTTAATTTACGCATATTATCTGGAGCTGGGGCAGACTTAGTTATCAGCTCCTTTGGATCCAAGCTATTTGTGAATATTTGAACAGAAAAAAAGGTTTTCCATTTCCCTTATAGTGATGACTTTTTATGCACTAGCAAACAGAGAAGACCCAAATCAGAGAGCTTCTGTATGAGCATTTTGATCAGGGTCTATTGTGTTTGCTTATGGAATAATCTAGGTCTGATTGTACAGTTTTCTGTCATGGCCAAACATTCAATGTTCATCTCATAATATGTTATCTGAATGATATTCAAGATATAATTACAGTAAAACCTCTCTATAATGACCACTAAATTGTGTTAATTAATTGGTATTTTGGGCAGGTGGTTGCTTAAAGCAAGATGAAAGTAAAATAGAACGTTCCTATAGGAGTGTTCTGTTTTACTTTCACCTTGCTTTAAGCATCCACCTGCCTTTGACACAAAATACTGATGTAATTTAGTGGTCATTATAGAGAGGTTTTTACTGTATTTCATTTATGAATATTCATCAGCGATCCGGTACTACATTTTATGAGTTTGAAAATGAGACTGATTGATGTTTTGACATTGAATGTGGATTGAACAGATTGTAAGCTGAGTTATGCTTTGAATAAAAAAACCTCTTTGCTTGTGAAAGAATTGGTGTCTACCAAAGTGGTAGTTGCTAATATTGCTATATGACTCATGTTTCAAACAAGATTTTTCTTCTATTTAAAAAAAAGAGAAGATTAACCCATTCCCTCATATTGACGACTCTGTAAAAGTCACCTCTGTAAACCATTGTGATCAATAGAGCATTTGCTCCATAGGAGCAAATGCTCTATTTATCACAATGGTTTCAAAACTACATAATTCTAAAATGCTCCTTTTCTATAGTAAATGCTCCTTTTCAGTAGATTTATTCAAATAGGTTGGATCTAAAAATAGCGTATGTGGGAATGGGTTAAGATGGAGAGTATCACAGAGTTTTGATTATGTTTGGATGTCTAGTTATTCAGTATCACATCTGGATCCAAACTGACTTAACACACTGTGTAATAAGAGTAAACAATATAGAATTGTATAAGTGTTTAGGTTAACCCATTCCCTCATATTGACGCCTTTTGACGCCTCTGTAAAAGTCACTTTATGAAACTATTGTGATAAATAGAACATTTGCTCCATAGGAGCAAATGCTCTATTTATCACAATGGTTTCAAAACTACCGTACATAATTCTGAAATTTTCCTTTTCTCTAGTTAATGCTCCTTTTCGGTAGATTCATTCAAAGTGGTTGGATCTAACAATAGCCTATGAGGGAATGGGTTAATAGTATTCATTAATGATTAATCCTTTCCCTGTTCTGTTCCGTATTTAGTCCAAATGTTGATACCTCTGAATATTCATGGAGATACTTATCATGAAATATGGAAGGTGGAACATTGTAGCCATTTTAGAAAGTAAAGAAACAGATCTATCAAATTCCATTAGCAAACAGAGCAGACCCTGATCAGACGGCTCCTATAGGAGCCATCTGATCTGGGTGTACTCTGTTTGCAGATGCGTGAACACGCATTTATATGAGGGAAAGGGTTAATACAAAAACATTGATAAGCATTTAACCCTTTCCTCCGTAAATACCGCTTTCTACGCCTCTGTAAAAGTCACTTCATGAAACCATTGTGATAAATAGAGCATTTGCTCCTATAGGAGCAAATGCTCTATTTATCACAATGGTTTCAAACTACAAAATTCTAAAATTTTACTTTTCTCTAGTAAATGCTCCTTTTGAGTAGATTCATTGAAAGAGGTTGGGTCTAAAAATAGCCTATGGAGGAAAGGGTTAAGGAGATATTTTGTATTTCTCTCCATGGATATAGATAAGAGGCATACTGATCTATCTAAATCTCTTATTTCTAATCCTACCCTGTCTGTATTCATTAGACTTTCCACAGATGGACTGTTCTAATGAGTACCAACAACACAGGGCTTTGTATGGAGAAATTGATATAGAAACTATTTGGTCCTAGGTTTCCTAATTACTCCTCTTATTTACAGCTGATTAGAAACAGAGCTACAGATAAGAGTGAATACCCAAATACTAAAATTGCCATTTCTCCATGAAACCCCATACTGTGACCACTCTTTAGAAGCGTCTCAAAGAGACAATTCTAAAGAGTGGTCACAGTATAGGATTTGGTGGAGTAATAAAGGAGCTATGCTTGAAAATGTTAAAATTATGTATCTTATCTTGATCTCTGTTATAAAATAAAAGTGTGTTTTTTTCACTAAGGGTAATAATTACAAAAGCATTGGTAAGGACTACAAATGATATTTTGTATTTCTTTCTTTCTACAGCAACAAGGACACCACACAATAGTGGACGATGCTCAGCATGCTCTAGTTCATGATGACAGGGGTGCAGTGCAGCTTGGGTAAGGGAATTAATACTCTAGTATGTCACTGTTGTAGCAAAGACACAGTTTTAAACCTTTCCCTGATTAACATTTTTGCATGAATTGTTCACCTTGTGAATATTCATTGACTTAATTTTTATAAGGTAAAACTTTATAAGGAAATTGTTGGCTTAGACAAAAGACTTTCAATACTTATATTTGTCTGTCAAAAGTGTCCGCTCCATTTCTTATTGTGCAATTTTTCTTCATTTTCATGTCAAATACAGTGGTAAGATGCGTAAATTTAAACATTTTCAAGAATACCCCATTCTGTGACCACTCTTTAGAATCGTCTCTTCGAGACGATTCTAAAGAGTGGTCACAGTATAGGGTTTGGTGGAGAAATGATGATTTTAGTATTTGAGTACACACAGTTATCTGTAGCTTTGCAAATATCTTGATGTGAGTGTCTTACTGTTTTGGTTATGATGAGTACATCTTGTCTGGATCCGAAGGTTTTTCAAAAGTTATCTAAGATTCATGCATAGTTTGTATGAGCCATCAGATCAGGGAGTGCATTGTTTGCATATGGAAATAAAAAATTAATGTTGTTTATTTTCATTACGTTTGCCGAGCTGTGATTGGCTGTAAAAAAAATTTCATACCTCCATGAAATTTTTTTTAGGCCACACCTTGCCAGGACTACTTTGTATTCGTCCACAGTTATTTGCATTGTCATACTAAAGTGTGACCAATTATTTTTTTCATACCTCCTTGAAAACAAAAAATATTCTATATATTCCTTAATAATATTAATGCAACAGTTTCTGTCATGGCCAAAGTCTTGTGATCATGCCATTATAAAAAATCATCTTACTAGTATTCTTGATGTCATAATTTCTTATATGAATATTCATTAAGTACGAGTAAAGGATTAAATGTTATTCACCTCCTAAATCATAGCATCTAAATGGATAAATAACTGCCAAATAATTAACCCATTCCCTGATGGGCTATTTTCAGACCCATTCGCTTTGAATAAATCTACCGAAAAGGAGCATTTACTAGAGAAAAGGGAAAATTTTATAATTCTGTAGTTTAGAAACCATTGTGATAAATAGAGCATTTGCTCCTATGGAGCAAATGCTGTATTTATCACAATGATTTCAAAAAGTAAATTTCACAAAGGCATCAAAAGGCGTCAATATGAGGGAATGGGTTAAAACTTATTCATTTCAATGGTGTTGTGTTAAAATTGTGGAATGCCTAATTTTGATTTTTGATTTTACAACAAATTTGAATTGTTAATAGTTTTGATCATGATGAATGTTCATGTAAGAAATAATTACATTAATATTAATATTTATTTGATTAATTTTTATAATGGTATATAAACACACAATGTATTTTTTTCCCGTGGAAGAAAATGTAGAATCAGATTTATGTAATACCAGGAGCAAACAGAGCCAACTCTGATCAGATGGCTCCAATAGGAACCATTTGATCTGGGTCTATTCGGTTCGCAAAGTCATTAAAATGTATCTCTACAGTGCACTAGATAAGTCTTGATAAAATGCATGAAATTAAACATTTTCAAGAATAACTCCTTTATTTCTCCACCAAACCCTATACTGTGACCACTCTTTAGAATCGTCTCTTCGAGACGATTCTAAAGAGTGGTCACAGTATAGGGTTTGGTGGAGAAATGACGGTTGTAGTATTTGGGTACACACCCTTATCTGTAGCTCTGATCTCAAGCAGGTAAAGGATTGGTAACCATAGAACAAATCTGATCATTCTCCAATATTTCTGCTTCAGGTTCATTGCTGGGGTAATTCCAAGGGAGAAGACTCCTGCTTTTGAGCGGATGCTGTGGTTTGCTTGTCGGGGCAATGTGTTCCTGAGATACGAGGAGATAAACACCCCTCTGGAAGACCCACACACAGTAGGCTTGCATTGATATGATTATCTAGTAGGGATTTAGCCTTACTTGAATGGCAGTGTGTTTGCAAGTACAAGTGGTTTTTAACACTTTGCATTCTAAGTCGTCTAGATATGGTAATTGTTTTCTGCATCATTGACATCAGCAAAATTATAGTTATAAAAGAATTTCAAGAAATAAAGTTTGAGTGTCAAACAGGTATTGATTTCAGATCAGGCCCTAAGCACTGATCTGGTCAACAACCAGTGGGAAAAATCCACCGCTAGCATTCAAAGAGTGATCTGTCTGCCTGTACTTCCATTTGTCTTTTCAGACTGTTTCTAATGCATATTTGTCACATAACTAACCTTGTTCCCAAGTTAAGACAATCATCAAGATGTTCTTATCTTACACAAGTGTCCGACAGGATTTGAAATCATTGAAAACATACATCATCATGGATACATGAGTCCTTGTATTATTGTGCTGAGCATCACTAATTAAGTATGCAAATGTGATAAATATTTTACAAAAGGTTTTGATCAGAGAACATTGTAAAGGTTAAAAATAACTTGATAAATTTAGAATGTATGTACATGGCTTTTCCTGCTGATAAGGCTACATGTTGAAGTGTTTTTATGTCCCCACAAAGTGGAGGCATATAGGGTTGCTCTTTTTCCTTACATTTGTCTGTACGCACATCTAGAAGAATTTGTCCGGCCTCTTTCTTGGAAAGTATTTGTCCAACCCTAATCAAACTTTACACCCATATTTGTGACCATTATATCTTGGTCAAGTTTGATAGCCATGTAAATCACTTCAGTTATTTAGGAGTTGCGGCCCTTTATTTGCAAAAATGACTTTAAAAATATCTTGATCAGACAGCTCCTAGATCTACTCTATTTGCAAAGGTGTTAAAAGTGTGTCATGATATAAAGGGGTAAGATTCCTTCTCAGTCACTCAGTGGCATCATTCAGTTGTATTTTCATTCACAGGGGGATCCAATCTTCAAATCTGTGTTCATCATTTTCTTCCAAGGGGAACAACTGAAGACCAGGGTGCGGAAAATCTGTGAAGGGTGGGTAATAGTAGTCATACTTTGATAGTCAAAACATTGATATGAATATGTACATAGAAAAGAGAATTTTTGCTCCGACCATTTTTATTAGCTCACCAGAGCACACAGTTCTGCATAGAAAAATTCATGAATTTTTAGGTTTTATGGATTTTTATGTTAAATATGGGATGTAGCTTTATTGTAATTAGTTACAGATCAAGTTCGAATTTTGTTATGGCACATTGATTTGTCATGGAATTACAGCAGTTGGAATTAAAATTCGGCCAGTAGGGGACTATGGCATTGCTTTCAATGCTCGCATTACTTGTTATAATTGAAGGGGACTATGGCATTGCTTTCAATGCTCGCATTACTTGTTATAATTGAAGGGGACTATGGCATTGCTTTCAATGCTCGCTTTACTTGTTATAATTGTAGGGGACTATGGCATTGCTTTCAATGCTCGCATTACTTGTTATAATTGTTAAGAATTCCAGCTTTAATTTAACCCTTTATTCCATGAAAATTAATGTAGGAAATAATGATATCATGAATGTCAACTAGATGGATTTATTACAATAGCACATGGCCACAGAAATTTTTGGCCATGGCAAAAACTGTACCATCATATCTTCTTTCTATAATGAGCAAACAGAGCAGACCCTGATCAGGCGGCTCCTAGTGGAGCCATCTGATCTGGGTCTTCTCTGATTGCTAAGGCTTAAAAGAACGTGTTTGAGGTTTAAAAGGTTAATATTTTTATGTCCCCATGATATGAATTTGTATCAGATGACAGTATTTGCAGACAGTAATTTCTAAGCTCGGAAAGACTAAACCATTTCCTCCATGATTATTTATGTAAGACATAATGATGTAATAAATATTCGTTTGCTGAAGTTTTAACCTTTTCACGCCACAGTCGCATAAATGCACCACGACAAATAGTGCAGTCCCAGATCAGACGCCACCGCCTTGAAATGATCAGGGACATCACTATTTGTCTCAATCTCTATTTCTATATATGTGCTTTATTTCTTTGAAATTTGCATTTATTTATCTCCTTTCCTTATTTTACTGAATGATTTAACAAACTTGGATTGCAGACGACAATCAGAAATTTGGCGCCGAAAGGGTTAAATTGGTAAATGAACACATGAGCTTTTGGCCATGGCAGAAGCTGTAGAAACTGATCTCTATTATTCCATAAGCAAATAAGCGTAGACCCTGATCAGATAGCTCTTACTGGGGTCATCTGATTTAGGTCTACTCTGTTTGCAAATGCAGAGTTATAATGTGTGTACAGTAAAACCTCTCTATAACGGCCACTAAATTACATCAAGTATTTTGTGTTAATATAGGAGCGTTCTGTTTTACTTTCACCTTTCTTTAAGCAGCCACCTGCCTTAAATACCAACTAATTAACACAATTTAGTGGTCGTTATAGACAGGATTTACTGCATATACAGAGTAAAGTATTAACCCTTTCCTCTATAAATACGCCTTTCTACACCTTTGCAAACAGAATAGACCCAGATCAGACGGCTCCTATAGGAGCCTTCTGATCAGGGTTTCCTCTGTTTGCTTATGATATAATATAGATATGATTCTACAGTTTCTGCCATTACCAAAAACTCCTGTGTCCATGTGCTATCATAACAAATTAGTATAATTAATATTCATGAGGATAATTATTTAATTTCAGGTTCCGAGCTACATTATATCCTTGCCCAGAAACTGCACATGAGAGACAAGAGATGCTGAATGGGGTGTCTACACGACTTGACGATCTTACCATTGTAAGAAGGTTTACCTCATTAAACTACTTACTGTAGGAATTTTGAAAGAATGCTAGCTTATTAAACCCTTTGCCCTCATATAAATGCAGTTTCATGCCTTTGGAAACAGAGTAGACCCAGATCAGATGGTACCAACAAATCTTGTGTAATAACTATTATAAAAAATGCAGCTGATAAATATTCATGATGTCATCATTTCTTACATGAATATTCAAGAACTTACTTACTTACTTGATCCACCTCATCCCTGGAGGAGTATAGGGCAGCTATTATCAGAGCTCCAGATAAGATGCGTGCATTTCGATATTTTCAAGAATATCTCCTTTATTTCTCCACAAAACCCTATACTGTGACCCCTCTTTAGAATCGTCTCTTTGAGACGATTCTAAGGAGTGGTCACAGTATAGGTTTGGTGGAGAAATGACGATTTTAGTATTTCGATATGCACATTTATCGGTAACTCTGTATTATACAACAAGGAAAAGATTAAATACTCTTTGCTTTTACTTTCATATGTCTATACAGCATTATATATTAATATATAAACATTACATGTCTGACAGGGTGACAGTAAAATTGTCAACTTGAGGAAACACTGTCAATCAAAGCGAAGCCGAGGTTGACAGTATTTTTCCGAAAAATTTATTTCATTATACCTAAAAACTGGTCGTCTGTTTATAATGGAAATGTAAAAATTGATACTGCGAATGGTACAGTATAATTTTCGAACATTCCGTGGCTATGGTATTGGGCGACAGTATTATTCAGACAGTAAATTTTTTGCCCGCTGGGTCTGACAGTATTTATATGTCACTGTGGCCTATGGGAGATTAACATTGTAAATGAAATTGAGGTATAATAATGTATTTTATTCTGGCCTATTCAGGTGTTGAAGCAGACAAAGGAACACCATCGCCGAGTGCTGCTGATCAGCCAGAAGGAGATCCACAACTGGATTATCAAATCAAAAAAGATCAAGGCCATCTACCATACCCTGAACATGGCCAACTTTGACTTTGCTCGTAACACTTTGATTGCAGAGTGCTGGACACCTACTAAGGTCTTGGATGAAGTCCAGGCAGCCCTCAGGCATGGACAGGTAATTAACAAATATTATGTGCTAGTATGTGTTCAAGGTTAGATACAGATTTAGTAATGATTAAATATATATATCTTGATATTTTTTTTTTCTTTTGAAAAATGAAATGCTCATGGAATTAAGAGAAGGAAATGATGAGCTGATGTTGCATTCTTATGCTATGATAAGCTGATGTTGCATTCTTATAGAATGATGAGCTGATATTGCATTCTTATAAAATGATGAACTGATGTTGCATTCTTATAGAATGATGAGCTGATGCTGCATTCTTATGCAATGATGAACTGATGTTGCATTCTTATAAAATGATGAACTGATGTTGCATTCTTATAGAATGATGAGCTGATATTGCATTCTTATAAAATGATGAACTGATGTTGCATTCTTATAGAATGATGAGCTGATGTTGCATTCTTATAAAATGATGAACTGATGTTGCATTCTTATAAAATGATGAGCTGATGCTGCATTCTTATGCAATGATGAGCTGATGTTGCATTCTTATAAAATGATGAACTGATGTTGCATTCTTATAGAATGATGAACTGATGTTGCATTCTTATAAAATGATGAACTGATGTTGCATTCTTATAGAATGATGAACTGATGTTGCATTCTTATAAAATGATGAACTGATG
Source organism: Azorinus chamasolen (assembly GCA_963576725.1). Lineage (NCBI taxonomy): Eukaryota > Metazoa > Mollusca > Bivalvia > Cardiida > Solecurtidae > Azorinus > Azorinus chamasolen. The sequence goes on from OY755236.1 coordinate 32,567,745, forward strand.
TTGCATTCTTATAGAATGATGAACTGATGCTGCATTCTTATAGTATGATGAGCTGATGCTGCATTCTTATGAAATGATGAGCTAATGCTGCATTCTTACGTTTTGAATTCAATACAAAGTGTTGCAGAAATCCATTTAGGTGTCATACACTAGTACATTCTGTTATGCTTCCAATGCTATCTCAAACCATTCTCTACAAGTATTTGTTTAACCTGTTACTCCATAAATACGCCTTTCTACACCTTTACTCCACAAATATGCCTTTCTACACCTTTATTCTGTAAATACACCTTTCTACACCTTTACTCCATAAATACACCTTTACTCCATAAATAGGCCTTTCTATACCTTTACTCAATAAGTACGCCTTTCTACACATTTACTCCATAAATATGCCTTTCTACACCTTTACTCCGTAAATATGCCTTTCTACACCTTTACTCTGTAAATACACCTTTCTACACCTTTACTCAATAAATACACCTTTCTACACCTTTACTCCTTAAATACGCCTTTCTACATGTTTACTCCGTAAATATGCCTTTCTACACCTTTACTCCATAAATACGCCTTTCTACACCTTTACTCCATAAATATGCCTTTCTACATCTTTGCAAACAGAGTAGACCTAGATCAGACAGCTCCTGTAGGAGTTGTCTGATCAGGGTCTGCTCTGTTTGCCTATGATATAATATAAATATAATTCTACATTTTCTGCCATGGCCAAAGTTCATGTGTCCATGCGCTATTATAACAAATTAATCTAATTAGTATTCATAATGTCATTATTTCTTATATGAATATTCATGGAGGAATTATTGTTCAAGTATACTAACTACATATCTACTAAATTTCATACATTATAAAGTGTTTATGACTAATATTTTCTTCTTTATCAAACCAATTGACCCTTTATCTGATATTGGCCCCTTTTGACACATTTGCACACAGAGTAGACAAGGCTCTACAGTAAAACCCCTCTAATGCGACCAGCTAAAAGGGGAATAATTCACAGTGGCAAGGGCAGGTGGTAGCTTAATGCAGGACGAAAGTTATGCAGAAAGCTCCTGTAGGAGCTTTCTGCATAACTTTCGTCCTGCATGAAGCAACCACCTGCTTATAAAGGCAACCATGTTTATTCATTAAGTGGTCGCATTAGAGGGGTTTTACTGTATTTGCTTATGACCTGATGTTACAGTTTCTGCCATAGCCACTATAACATGTGTTCATAAGACATTGTAAAAAATTAGCTAATAAATATTCATACAGGCAAGTGTTCTGCCAAGGTTTTTAGCCAATGGCCCATCCGAGCAAAAAAAGCTGGGCCAACTTACTGAAATAGGGGGGCCTTTGTATTGCTAAAGGTCAGACAATGAAAAGAAATAGATTGAGTAAAACTTTGTTAAAAGCACACCTGTTTTAAATAATTGTATGTCCACAAATATTTTTCTGCTTCATTGATCTCCACTGTTTATGATCTGTACTTTCGTGAAAGTCCGAATTTTTGTCTGATGTTAACTAAATTTGCGTTGTGTGCATAACACACAGAGTACATGACATACAGTTTATTTTTTCTTTGTTGAATGAGAGCTTAGAGAAATCCAGATGCCATTTCCTTCGGAACTTTTTTCCCCACGACCATGAACAGGTGATATGAGACTTATCTGATATATCAGTCACTGGAACTACAGTGTTTATTAGTTCCACTATTCGTTTTTGCCTGTTTTGGCACTGATTGTCTGAAAAATATTGTCTGCAGCTGCTGTACCACAAAACACAAAGTTAAAAATATTATCTGACAAGCATTTCTATTGGCTGATATCAAAATATAAAATAGAATATGAGAAAAATCATCCAATCAGATGCAGTTATTAATTGATTACGAATGTAGCTTGTTTCCAGGGCGAACCCTTACATTTTCAATTCTTTCTTTCTTTTGCAATACTGGTTGCTGTGGAATATTTTTCAGGATGTTAGTGGCAGCAATGTTCCAAATATCCTTCACCGGATGTTGACGACAGAGGTACCACCGACATTCTTCATGACAAACAAGTTTACCAAGGTGTTCCAGAGTATTGTCAATGCCTATGGAGTGGCCTCGTACAGGGAAGTCAATCCAGGTAGGCCTCTGCAACAGGCTCCAGATAACCCATTACCTCATAGGCTATTTCTAGATACAACCTATTTGAATATATTTACTGAAAAGGAGCATTAACTAGAGAAAAGGAAAATATTAGAATTTTGTAGTTTAAAACCATTGTGATAAATAGAGCATTTGCTCCTATAGGAGCAAATGCTCTATTTATCACAATGGTTTCACAAAGTTTATAGGAGCAAATGCTCTATTTATCACAATGGTTTCACAAAGTGACTTCTACAGAGTCGTCAAAAGTCGTCAATATAAGGGAATGGGTTAAGATGCGTAAATTAAAATATTATCTAGTAGAACTTCTTTATTTCTCCACCAAACCCTATGCTGTGATCACTCTTTAGAATCGTCTCTTCGAAACAATTCTAAACAGTGGTTACAACATAGGGTTTGGTGGAAAAATGTCAATTTAGTACCTACCTTATCTGTAGCTGTGTGCAATGTCTCTTTCCTTACTCCTAAGTTCCCATAACCCTTTATCAGGAAGCATTGCCTTTCCTAATCCTTGAAAATAGAGTAGACCAAGATGAGATGCCCCCTGTTTGCCATTATAAATATTCAGCTAATAAATATTCATGCTGTCATTATTTCTTACATGAGTACTCGTCAGATAAAGGATTTATTCTTTGCATGGTAAGTCATTGTTGTCTGCAAGTTTGTCGTCTGCTACATAAGTTTAACCCTTTGTATACTTGCATCTAATTTGTAATTTCTTATGAGATTTGGAGTTTGATGAAATGCTGTGCAATTCAGAATACTGTCCGTCACACTAAATTACTGAATTGTAGCAGACCACAATTTTTGCAGACGACAATTCCTCAGCTTGCAAAGAGTAAATAGAAATGTTCTCCCTACTTAACCCGATCCCTCATAGGCTATTTTTAGATCCAACCTCTTTGAACAAATCTACCGAAAAGGAGCATTAACTAAAGAAAAGGAAAATGTTAGACTTTTGTAGTTCTGAAACCATTGTGATAAATACAGCATTTGCTTCTTAGGAGCAAATGCTCTATTTATCACAATGGTTTCAAAAAGTGACTTTTACGGAGGCATGAGCATACTTTTGCCACATCAAAAACAAAAATATTTACTGTGACATTTTCAAACAATGTAGACTTTATCAGCTGCTGAATTTTAATGCATTCCTTGAGCAGCTTTTGTCTGGTGTTACCCTTTACTCCATGAATATTCATGTAAAAATTATGGCATCATGAATATGAATTAGCAGATTTTAATGGACTTGGGAACACTAGAAATTTTGGCCATGGCAGACACTGTAGAATCAGATTTATATTATTTCATTGGCAAACAGAGCAGACCCTGATCAGATGGCTCTTACAGGAGCCTTCTAGTCCGGGTCTTATCTGTTTGCTAAGATTATGAACTGGTATCTCTATCAAGTTCAAGTAAATTACTAATGATCGCGGGGCTCAGACTCAAAGGAATTAACTATTTACCCCTCATGAACATTCATGTAAGAAATAATGACATCATGAATTTATATTACATTAACTGTTATGATAACACATGGACATAATAATTTTTGACCATGGCAGAAACTGTAGAATCATATCTATATCATATCATAAGCAAACAGAGCAGACCCTGATCAGACGGCTCCAATAGGAGCTGTCTGATCTGGGTCTACTCTGTTTGCAAAGGCGTAGAAAGGTGTATTTATGGAGTAACGGGTTAATGTGATTCAGTTTGCTTAAAAGAGACTGATGTATCTTGCATCCATATTTCAGCTCCATATACCATCATAACATTCCCGTTCCTGTTTGCTGTGATGTTTGGAGATACGGGACACGGCTTTATAATGTTCATGTTTGGGTTGTGGATGGTAGTGTCTGAGAACAAACTGCTGGCACAGAAAACGGACAACGAGGTAAAGAGAAGTTTTTTACCCTTTCCCTCATTTTCATGCATTTTCATGCATTTCAAACAGAGTAGACCCAGATCAGACGGCTCCTATAGGAGCCGTCTGATCAGGGTCTGCTCTATTTACTAGTGGAATTTGAAAAATCTGTTTCTTTACTTTCTAAATTGACTACAATGTTCCACCTTCCACTATTTTGTCCATGAATATTAAGTAGGTATTGAAATTTGGAAAGAATATAGAACAGGGAAAGGTTAAGCATTGCTTCCAATAGCACATATTTTATGCCATCAGACTGTCTATGCCATCAGTCTGTGGATCTGCTGTTTTTTCCTCTCCATTTGCAATCATGAAACAAATTATAAACATTTGTTTCATTCAGACCTCTTGAGTTTGAAGTAGCAGCCAGAACAGCTTGAACAGTAAAGCAATCAGTCCAAAGAAATCTTTGAGAATAGATAGCAGCATAACGTGGTACAAAAGTAATGCAGAAATCTCACAAAGCAGATTGTTTGCTTTTCTTTTCATTCTGCATCAAAAGGTTATAGAGTTTTATGATAAAAAAAGTCTCCTATGTGTGTTTGTGGTAAATTTATGATACAAAAAGATGAACTGGATGATCAAATTAGTATCAATACCTATCTTAACTCTTTGCACGCTAAGTAATTTTTCGTCTGCAACAATTGTCATCTGCTTCAATTCTTAAAATAAACTTTCTCTAATTTTTTTGCAAAAATATTGTCAAGATGACAAACAGTTTGGATCCTGATGAGACGCCGCATTATGCGGCGTCTCATCTGGATCCAAACTGTTTGCATAGGTAATCACAATTTCGCCGATAGCGTGCAAAGAGTTTAATATAGGATGAAAGTCCTAAACGAATTTTCTGCATAACTTTCACCCTGCATTAACCCATTACCCAATAGCCTGTTTCTAGTTATGAAGGCGGGTGACCACTTAAAAGCAGGTTGAAAGTAAAGCAGAATGTGCCATCTGTTTTACTTTCAGCCTGCTTTAAGCTACCACCTGCTAGGATATAGAAGATATTTCTTATGCTATATTTTCATGACAGTATGAATTTGAACTATTTTCTTTTGTGGAGGAAAAGATTAAATGTGCTGAAAGGCGCTTCTATAAGGGAAAGGGTTAACCCTTTCCCTCATACAAATGTGTTTTCACGCATTTGCAATCTAGGAGCCGTCTGATCAGGGTCTACTCTGTTTGCTAATAGAATTTGATAGAACTGTTTCTTTGCTTTCTAAAATGTCTACAATGGTCCACCTTCCATATTTCTTTATAACTATTTTGTAAATGAATATTCAGTAGGTATTGAAATTTGGCCTAAATACAGATCAGGGAAAGGGTTAAGCAACCACCTGCCTAAAAATATCTAATTGTTTGTTTATTAACCCTTTCCTCCATAAATACGCCTTTCTAAGCCTCTGTAAAAGTCACTTTATGAAACCATTGTGAAAGATATCACAATGGTTTCAAAACTACACAATTCTAACATTTTTCTGTTCTCTAGTAAATGCTCCTTTTTGCTAGATCTATTCAAAGAGGTTGGGTCTAAAAATAGCCTAAGGGAATGGGTTAAATTCTGGTTTAGGGGAAATTTACTGTATTGGCAAAATCTCATTTTAGATTTGGAAGACGTTTCTGGGAGGACGTTACATCATCATGATGATGGGCATGTTCTCCATGTATACTGGACTGATCTACAATGATTTCTTCTCCAAGTCTATCAACCTGTTTGATTCTTCCTGGCATCCAGAGATAGCGTAAGACACTAAATCCTAAATGTATTTGGACATACGTGTATGAACCTGTAGGATTCTATAATGATATTTGCCCTTTTAACCCATTACCTCATAGGCTATTTTTAGACACAACCTCTTAGAATAAATCTACCAAAAAGGAGCATTAACTAGAGAAAAGGAAAAGTTTAGAATTTTGTAGTTTGAAACCATTGTGATAAATAGAGCATTTGCTTCTATAGGAGCAAATGCTCTATTTATCACAATGGTTTCACAAAGTGACTTTTACAGAGTCGTCAAAAGTCGTCAATATAAGGGAATGAGTTAAGAAAAATGTTGGGGGTAATATTGATTTGCACATATCTCTCCGGCAGTCAGTCTGTTGGTAGACCAGAAGATTTCCTACAGTCTTAGTATTTGGCGATGAGGTAGGTCATGATGTGAAGATGACCCCTATTGATTTTGTGGTCAGTAGGTCAAGGTCACTTTTTATGGACAAATGTCCATATGGGTGGGGGGGGGGGGGGGGTTATATGTTTTGTTAGCATACCATGTTTCTATGCAAATTACTAATGATCGCAGGGCTCACACTCAAAGGAACTAAATATTTACTCCCTCATGAATATTCATATAAGAAATAAAAACATCATGACTATTAATTAGATTGATTGTTATAATAGCACAGGGACACAGGAATTTTAGGCCAATGCAGAATCTGTAGAATCAGGGTCCATGCTTATAAAGCTTTTCAGTTGAGTCTGAGTTCGTTCTCAAGCTTTTGATTGATCAGATTTGAGTTCTCAAGCTTTTGATTGGTCAAAACTTGAGAACGAGCTCAGACTCTACTAAAAGTTTTATAAGCATGGACCCATATCTTTATTATATCATAAGCCAACAGAGCAAATCTTGATCAGACATCTCATATTGGAGCCATCTGATCTGGGTCTATTCTGTTTGCAAAGGCATAGAAAGGCGTATTTATGGAGTGTAACGTTAAAGAGAAGTTTTCATGTATAGAAAAAATGGGAGATTCAAGGTCAAGAACAAAACTTTTTGCTCTCTTCCTAATTTTTGTACCCCCGCAAACGAAGTTTGAGAGGGGGTATATAGGAGTCAGTGTGTTGGTCAGTCGGTCGGTTGGTCTGTCGGTCGGTTGGTCTGTCTATCTGTCCGTGGCAGAACCTGGCACAAATCTTGTTTACCCCTGCAAACAAAGTTTGAGAGGGGGTATATAGAAGTGTGTTGGTCGGTCTGTTGGTATGTCTGTATGTCTGTCCGTGGCACAACCTGGCACAAATCTTGTTTGATTTGCGATCAAGGCAGTTGAGCGGGGGTATTCCATCACCTTTAGTGATAGTTATAGTTTTTTCAGCCTGAGAGCTCTAGGACAAGCCCTGAATCATATTATTTTTATGCCCCCCAGATCAGATCTGGGGGGCATATTGTTTTTGCCCAGTCTGTCTGTTTGTTTGTCAGCAACTTTAACATTGGCCACAACTTTTGAACCATTAGAGATAGAGACTTGATATTTGGCATGCATGTGTATCTCATGAAGCTGCACATTTTGAGGGGTGACATGTCAAGGTCAATGTCATCCTTCAGGGTCAAAGGTCAAATTGGGTGGGGGCATAGTGTTTCACAAACACATCTTGTTGAATTCCATTTCAAATAGCTGTGTGAGTGTTTAACCCTTTCCTCCATAAATACGCCTTTCTACACTTTTGCCAACAGGGTAGACCAAGATCAGAGTCTGATCAGGGTCTGCTCTGTTTGGTTAGGAAATAATATAGATATGATTCTACAATTTCTACTATATCCAAAAACTCCTGTGTCATTATGTCGTTTATTAATCTATAAATTAATATTCCTGACGTCATCATTTCTTTCATAAATATTCATGGAGTAAAAGGTTAACCCTTTCCCTCATATAAACGTGATTTCACGCATTTGCAAACAGAGTAGACCCAGATCAGACGACCCTGGGTCTGCTCTGTTTGCTAGTGGAATTTGAAAGATCTGTTTCTTTACTTTCTAAAATGGCTTAAATGTACCGACTTGCATATCTCATTACAACTATTTTGTACATGAATATTCAGTAGGTATTGAAATTTGAAATAAACATAGAACAGGGAAAGGGTTAACCAAATGTTGATCCTGATAAGACACAAAGTTACTCATTACAAGCCGATCCATAGTGTTGATCATCGTACTACATCGGAATTCTCACATTGTATAGAAGAAATGGAACTGGTATATTTTCACAATAACAAACATTTGTCTTTGTTGTTTAACCTTTAGCCTGCTGAGCAAATTATTTTTACAGAATTGTTCACCTACTACATTTTCAAAATTCAAGCTGTTTGCATAGGTATTCACTCATCCACCCATAGCAGGCTAAAGGTTAAATGTTAGTATGAGATGAGAAACAAAGCTCCATGCTTATAGTCCCTTTACGCCATGAATATTTATGAAAGAAATAATGACATCATGAATATTAATTATATATTTTTTTTATTATAATGACCTATGAAATCAGGGTTTTTGGCCAAGACAGAAACTGTAGAATTAGATCTATTTTATTTCATAAGCAAACAGAGCAGACCCTGATCAGACCGCTCCTATAGGAGCCATCTGATCTGGGACTATTCTTTTTTCAAAGGCATATTTATGGAGGAAAGGGTTAAATACTGTATATGGATTAGGTTAATCTCAGTTAATATGACCAATCACTTGATCACTTTCAAGTTTAACCAGTGTGCATAATTAGCTTGCTTAATCCTTTCACTGCCAATGTAGCAAAAATACACCACAACAAATATTGCAGTCCCAGATCAGACGCCGCCTTCACTTCTCGTCTCAATCACTACTTCTAGATCTGTGTTTTATTTGGCTGAATGATTTAACAAAAGTGGGTTGCAGACGATAATTAGAAATTTGGCGCCGAAAGGGTTAAGCATCTCAGCGACTGATTTGTTAATAACATCAAGTTTTGATTTACCTGTCATATGATCATTAGAACTGTTGCGTGCATTATAGGTGTTGATTAACAGATAAAATCACACCTTGAGTCTAACCAAAGAAGTATGACTTCTATACAACACTGATAAATTACATGTATGTATAAAATTACAAATTGGGGGATGGAAAATGACTTTAACCCTTTCCCCCATATAAACGTGTTTTACGCACTTGCAAACAGAGTAGACCCAGATCAGACGGCTCCTGGAGGAGCCGTCTGATCAGGGTCTGCTCTGTTTGCTTACAAAATTTGAAAAATCTGTTTCTTTGCTTTCTAAAATGTCTACAATGCTCCACCTTTCATATTTATTTATAACTATTTTGTTAATGAATACTCAGTAGGTATTGAAATTTGGGCTAAATATAGAACAGGGAAAGGGTTAACATACTGAAAGAATTATCAGTTTGAACTTATCTTAAAAACAAAATCGAGGGCTTGGTGCAAAACTATTCTAACTCCTTCACTAAAGTGAAGGAGTTAGAATAGTTTTCCACCAAGCCCTCGAAATGGAATTGATGGGACTTTTAAAAGCCATTGTTACAGCAAGAAATTCATTTGTGTCAAACAACTTCATCTTACTGAGCGTGGACTGTATGTGAATATGGCATGTTTCTTTTTTTATATAATTTCAACTATTAACCCATTACGTCATAGGCTATTTTTAGACCCAACCTCTTTAAATAAATCTACCGAAAAGGAGCATTTTTTAGAGAAAGGGACAATGTTAGAATTGTGTAGTGTTGAAACCATTGTGATAAATAGAGCATTTGCTCCTATGGAATAGTACTCTGTTTATCACCGTGGTTCAAAAAGTGACTTTTACAGTGGCGTAGAAAAGCTTATTTATGGATGAAAGGGTTAAACATAGCTCTTGTCTTGAACATGGCGTATATCCAGTTCATTTTGTGTTTTAGTACAGAAGATTTGGACACATTCAAAAACATGCAGCTGAAGCCAGAGTGGTACTTCAGCAACCAGACTGATGGCCCATATCCACTGGGGCTGGATCCAGTAAGCATTTTACTCTTTTCTTGATGATATTCATCTACAGACATTGTCATCTGCAAACAGTATCATTTTCAAACTGTGTCATTTGCAAACATTGTCATCTGCAGACATTACCATCTGCAAACATTGTCTTTGTAAATATTGCAACCATGGCCATCTACAGACATTGTCATCTACAAACATTGTCATCTACAAACATTGTTATCTACAAACATTGCCATCTACAAACATTGTTATGCAGACATTTGCCATCATTCATCTGCAGACACTGTCAAACTGCATACATTGCCATCTACAAACATTGTCATGCAGACGTTTGCCATCATTCATCTGCAGACACTGTCAAACTGCATACATTGCCATCTACAAACATTGTCATGCAGACATTTGCCATCATTCATCTGCAGACACTGTCAAACTGCATACATTGCCATCTACAAACATTGTCATGCAGACATTTGCCATCATTCATCTGCAGACACTGTCAAACTGCATACATTGCCATCTACAAACATTGTCATGCAGACATTTGCCATCATTCATCTGCAGACACTGTCAAACTGCAGACACTGTCAAACTGCAGACATTGTCAGTCTGCAAACATTGTCATCCGCAAACATTGTTGTCATCTGCAAATATTGTCTGAGTCTACTTTGTTTTCGAATGGGGTTAAAAGTCGTATTTGTAGAGTAAAGGGTTAGGGGTGTGGCTGTTTTAGTTAAATTGAACATGCAGAGCTCCACATAAGATGCGTAAATTAAAATATTTTCAATAATGACTTGTTTATTTCTCCACCAAACCCTATATTGAGACCACTCTTTAGAATCGTCTTGAAGAGCCGATTCTAAAGAGTGGTCACAACATAGGGTTTGCTGGAGTAATGACTATTTTAGTACAGTCAAACCTGTTTTTAGAGACATAGTTTGGGAGAAAGCCAAAAGTGTCGTATCTCACAGGGTGTCTTTGAATTCAGGTTGAAAATTTCTTGGGCCAATACCAACCACTCCAGGGTCCAACGTTCTTCGCGAAAACTGATGACATTTCAAATTTATATCTAGGTATTACTTTTTTAGGGTTTGAAATGGAATAAAATATTTTATGATGTTACTTCTTTAGTGTCCTTATCATTAATTCTATTAATAAAAAGTAAGTTTGTGCACAAAACAAATTCATGAAAATCAGAAGTCCTCGTAGTTTTTTGAAGCGTTTCGGCCCATTGCCACAACGAGGCCAAGCACACCTGTCTTTGACAGGGAAGCAGAGGCACATTTCTATATGTCTGTATCTTAATTATGAGAATACAATTTATGTTATAATGAAATAAACCTTTTGAAGTGGTGTGGTTAACTTCTTGTCAAGTTATGAAACCAAATTGGCAATTAAATCACTAGAATAGCCAATTACGACATTATGACTGATTTCCGGTATAAATAAATGGATGATTAAAGCGCAGTTCATTATCAAAATTTTATGGTTGGGTAGCTAGCTATAAAAGTAGTAGTGAGACTAACAGACCAATTGGACCAGATAATCCCTTATCACCTTGGGCATTAATCCTTTGACACGTTAATGAGGGCAATTAGGTACAAACACAATGATACAGTGAAAGATCATTGTCGCTAAAAACAATGTCGTTTGCCGAGTTGGGAGTACAAATTTAGTGTCGTATGTCGCATCTGCCAGTGTGTCGCTAAATACAGTTGAAATATAGAGGAAAATACATCGGGAGGAAGGAAATACTGTCGCATCTGACAGGATGTCGCTAAACACAGTGTGTCGCTAGGACAGGTTTGACTGTATTTGAGTATGCGTCTATATCTGTAGCTCTGAACATGGTTTACCTAGTTTGGAATCATTTTGCCAGCGAAAGGAAAGTTTGAATGAGACAAAAGATACAGGGCATATGAAGTTTGGTTTGTCTTTACTCCCTCATGACTTTGCAAACAGAGTAAACCCAGTTCAGATGGCTCCTGTAGGATCAGATGCTTAGTGCAGCAATGCCTTATCATTTATGTTCATTTGCAGTTGTTGACTTTATTCTGTAGTTATGTCTCCCCCCATATTTATATGGGGGAGACATATTGTTTTCGTGAGAGTTGTCTGTCTGTCTGTCTGTCTGTCCGTCCGTCCGTCTGTCCGTCCGCACTCACCAAAGGGTAGTTGTGTGACTTTTTCTAACTAGTCCCACAAGTAAAATCATTAACCTGGCCATCTCTTGTGACATTAACCTGGCCATTTCTTGTGACATTAACCTGGCCAGTTGTGGGACATAGGGTTAGGGTTAGCTTCCAGATCATTCTTTTCCAAAGTTAGAGCCAAAAATAGTTTTTCTTGTGGGACTAGTCACACAAGAAAAGATCAAAGGAAAAAGTCACACAACTACCCATCCGTTAGCATGTCCGTCCGTCTGTCCGTCACACTTTTGGTCCGGACGATAACTTCAATATGCCTGATGCCAGTTGATTGAAACTTCATATATGGAAAGAGCATAATGAGAGGAAGTGTCATACACAAGGTCCATAACTCTGGCTTCACTAATATAGGAGTTATTGCCCTTGTAATTTTTTCAACAAATATTTTGTCCGGGGGATAACTCCTATATGGCTCATGCCATTGGATTGAAACTTCATACATGGAAAGACAATGATAAGAGAAAGTGTCATGCTCAAGGTCCATAACTCTGGCTTCACTAATATTGGAGTTATTGCCCTTTGTAAAAAAACACATAATTTTTTGTCAGGATGATAACTCCTATATGGCACATGCCATTGGAGTGAAACTTCATACATGGATTGATCATGATAAGAGAAAGTGTCATGCATAAGGTCCTTAACTCTGGCTTCAATAAATTGAGAGTTATTGCCCCTTGTACATTTGTTTAACGCTTTCTTGTCCGGATGATAACTCCTACATGGCTCTTGCCATTGTATTGAAACTTTATACATGGAAAGAGCATGATGAGAGAAAGTGTCATGAACAAAGGCCATAACTCTGGCTGCAATACTTTTGGAGTTATTGCCCTTTGTTACATTTTTTGTCCGATCAATAACTCCTGTTCGACTGATGCTATTGGAATGACATTTCATTTATGGAAAGAGCATGATGAAAGTAAGCGTCATGCACAAGGGCCATAACTCTGGTATCAATATTTTTGAAGTTATTAGCTGTTATCATTTTCTTCTTGAAAAATGTGGTGTGGAAAGCGCATAATGAGGGGAAGTATCAATCATCAAGTCCATAACATTTTTAGTGATTTCCCTTTACATATTGTTTTTATTAGAGGGGAGACATCCGTTTTTGTGACAAAAACCTCTAGTTTTTCCTGTTTTATGTGAATAGAATATGGTATTCATGTTTTTTTTATCATGCTTGTTTCACCCGGTTCAGCAGGGTGGCATTTAGGGATTACTTCTCAATCATCTGTCTATCATACGTTTTTGTCCCAAATCAGCCTGCAAGTGACATTAATATGTATTCCTTCAAATGTGCTTGTTATTTAACCCATTCCTCCATAGGCTATTTTTAGACCCAACCTCTTTGAATGAATCTACCGAAAAGGAGCATTTACTAGAGAAAAGGAAAATGTTATAATTGTGTAGTATAGAAACCATTGTGATAAATAGAGCATTTGCTCCTATGGAGCAAATGCTCTATTTATCACAATGGTTTCAAGAAGTGATTATTACAGAGGCGTAGAAAGGTCGTATTTATGGAGGAAAGGGTTAATATGAGGCTTGCAAAGGTTTGCGTCATATTATATGAACTGAATCGTTTAACCCTTTCCTTCATAAAAAAGCCTCTTCTGCAAACAGAGTAGACCCAGATCAGATGTGCATTTATGGAGTAAAGGGTTAACTGAATAATTACCTTTTAGTTTAGTTTCAGTTTTGTACTGAAAGGGCTATTTAGAACACTTTTCATCTGAGTTTCCTTGATTTTCCTTTACAGATTTGGCAGGCTAGTATAAACAAGATTACGTTCACCAACTCGTTCAAGATGAAGCTCTCTGTGATACTTGGTGTCGGCCAGATGTTGCTCGGAGTCTGCCTAAGCTGCGTCAATCACATGTAAGGAATGGCTGTTTAACTCTTTACTCCATGAATATTCATGTAGGAAATATTGACATCATGAATATTAATGATATTGATTATTATAATAGCACATAGACACAGGAATGTTTGGTCATAGCAGAAACTGTAGAATCGTATCTTATATCATAAGCAAACAGAGCAGACCGTGATCAGACGGCTCCTACAGGATCTGAGTCTGCTCTGTTTGCAAAGGCGTAGAAAGGCATATTTATGGAGTAGAGGGTTAACTCTTTACTCCATGACTATTCATGTGAGAAATAATGTATGCATGGGTATTAATTAGCTTAACCCTTTCCCTCATATAAACGTCTTTTCATGCATCTGCAAACAGAGTAGACCCAGATCAGATGGCTCATATAGGAGCCATCTGATCAGGGTCTGCTCTGTTTGCTAATGGAATTTGACAGATCTGTTTTTATACTTTCTAAAATGGCTTCCACCTTCCATATTTCATCATAACTAATTTGTCCATGGACATTCAGTAGGTATTGAAATATGTAATAAACATAGAACAGGGAAAGGGTTAATATTTATAATGTATTATGAACAAGAAAAGTTTTGGCCTTTGTAGAAACTGTAGGATTAGATCTATGTGATTTCATTTGCTAACAGAGCAGATCCTGATCAGACTGCTACTGATAGAGCCGTTTGATCTGGGTCTACTCTGTTTGCAAAGGTGTTAAAAGACGAATCTATGGAGTAAAGGGTTAAACCTTACCTCTTTGACACAGTACAGACAAATATGATAATCTTTGCAAACAGATGACAGAGGCCCAGATAAGATGCGTAAATTTAAATATTTTCAAGAATAGCTCCTTTATTTCTCCACCAAATCCTTTACTGTGACCACTCTTTAGAATTGTCTCTTTGAGATTATTCTAAAGAGTGGTCACAGTGTAGAGTCTGGTGGAGAAATGACGATTTTAGTATTTGGGTGAGCTATCAAGTACTGTTATGAAATTTTAGGGGTTGAAAGCTGCTGGGGGGAAAGTATAAGATGGAAAAATAAAGAATACAATGTCAGTGCTTTTCTCATATGGAAATGTTTATCTGGTTAGGTATAGGGATTCCAAATGTTTTCTGAAGAGGTCCAGATAAGATGCGTAAATTAAAACATTTTCAAAAATAATTTCTTTATTTCTCCACCAAACCCTATGTTGTGACCACTCTTTAGAATCATCTCGAGGAGAGTGGTCACAACATAGGGTTTGGAGGAGAAATGATGATTTTAGTATTTGAGTACGCCTCTTTATCCGTAGCTCTGTCCAAAGATCCATTATTTTCAGTACATCAATAAATTAGTTTTGCATCGTCAACCTTTTAACCCTTTCCCTCATATATGTCTTTTCACACCTTCATATCCAGATGTAGAGGTCTTGATTAGAGTCTGCACTGTTTGCACAAATTAGTTTTCAAAAGTCACATCAGAAATAGAATATTTGCAGAAACACCCCTTGAAATGAAAATGAGATTCAGAGATGGTTCAGATTATAGTTATGTTTGTACAAGTTTTCTGAGAGATTAGACTGGAGTGGATTTACCCTTACCCTGTTCAATATTCGTGTAAGAAATAGTTACATCATATATATACTTATTACCTGATTTTTTATAATGTAAAAGTTTTATGGGAATTTTTTGGTCATGGCATATCATTTCATTAGCAAACAGAGCAGACTCTGATCAGACGGCTCCTATAGGAGCCATCTGATCTTGGTCTACTCAGTTTACAAATACGTCACAATGTGTTTATATGAAGGAAAGGGTTAATAATTATTCATACTGTTTGTATGCTTTTTTTTCAGCCACTTTAAGCACTACTTGTATGTGTTGATCGAGTTTATCCCAGAGATTTTGTTCCTGTTGTGTATATTTGGCTACCTGATTGCTCTTGTGTTCTACAAATGGTTGTTCTTCACGGCCTGGTGTACCCAGTGCTCTCCTGCACTGCTTATCCGTAAGTACAGAAATTTAATGTTGACCCTTTCCTTTATATAAACACTTTTTCACACATTTGCCAACAGAGAAGACCCAGATCAGGGTCTGCTCTGTTTGCTTATGACATGATATAGACTGGTTTTGTCAAAGCAAACTATTCCCCATAAAAATTCAGTTAATGAATATTCATTGTTATAATTTCTTACATTAAATGCTCTATTTATCACAATGGTTTCAAAAGTACAAAATTATTTTTTCCTTTTTTCTAGTAAATACTCCTTTTTAGTGGATTTATTGAAAGAGGTTGGATCTAAAAATAGCACATGAGTGAATGGGTTAATTACACTCTTGGTCTATTGTCAAAGGAAACTGTAAAGGTGTCGCTATAGCATTGATGTTGTCATCATTGTGTATGTAATACAATAGAACCTGTCTTTAACAGCCATCAAATAGAGGTCTAATTATTGGTCTGTACGGCAGGTAGTAGCTTAGTGTAGGTCAAAAGTAATTCAGAAAGCTCCTATAGGAGTGTTTTGTTTTACTTTCACCTTGCTTTAAGCAGCCACCTGCCTTCAACACCAAATACTTGATGTAATTTAGTGGCCGCTATAGAGAGGTTTTACTGTATATGCAAAACCTTTGACAGTTTGTCACAGTTTCAGCATCAGTACAACAATCCCTATTGGAGATACTTTTGTGTGGCAGACAGTGTTGATCCTGATCAGATGTAGCTGCACTGAGTCTTCAGTGTTTGCTCATGTCGGAGGTCATTTGTTTCTCAATGATACAATATATTTATTGATCCAACGTTTTTTTGCCCCAACAGATTTTATCAACATGTTCTTGATGAAGTACACACCACCAAACTCTACTTACAATTTCGATTGTCAGCAGTACATGGATTCCAATTCACTTGGCTGCACTTCCCAAACAGAATTTTTTCCCAAACAGGTCTGTATGAAATTTAGCCTATTTTAGTTTGTCTGGTTTCGAAGAAAAAAAAATCAAGTTAATGTTATAGTCAAGATGTACTGTCATAGGATATTTAAGCCTTTAAATATTAGAAACGAAGGAATCAGATCTATATCATTTCATATGCACACGGAGGGCTCCTCTACACTGCTTGCTAAACCAAATACAGTAAAATCTCGATTATTCGAATTTTCTGTATAGAAGAATTTAGACCCTTTTAGGCAGGTGACTGCTTATTGCATAGTGAAAGTCACGCAGAAAGCTCCTAGAGGAGCTTTCTGCGTGACTTTCACCATGCATTAAGCTGCCACCAGTCTTAATCCTTTCCCTCATATTGACGACTCTGTAAAAGTAACTTTGTGAAACCGTTGTGATAAATAGAGCATTTGCTCCTATAGGAGAAAATGCTCTTATTTATCACAATGGTTTCAAACTACAAAATTCTAAAAAAAAAATCCTTTTTTCTAATTAATGCTCCTTTTCGGTAGATTAATTCAAAGAGGTTGTATCTAAAAATAACCTATGAGATAATGGGTTAAAGATAGATAATAATACGTATTTTAGTCGAGATTTTACTGTACACTTTTAACCCACATTCAAAGGGTTAACCCTAGGCTTCATGGATGTTCATGTAAGACATAATGACATAATGCATATTAATTTCCTTAATTTTTATAATGCCAAAATAAACTCAGGAATTTTTGTTCATGGCAGATTTAGATTTAGATCTATATTATTGCATGAGCAAACAGAGCAGAACTTGATCAGATGGATCCTACATGAGCTGTCTGATCTGGGTCTACTCTTTTTACAAAGGCATTAAAAGGTGTATATATATATATATATATATATATATATATATAAGTGTAAGTGTAAGCTCTGATAGACTGTCTATATAAGCAAGGATTGAAAGCTTTCCTATTGGGGATCTGGATTTCCTTGTTCTATATTTACAGTCTGCAAGTTTGCTAGGCGGAGTTGCCGTATTCTACTGGTTGAATTGTTAGAGTATTACGTGGTCATCTGTGAATATATATCTCAACATTATCAATCTAATCTTATCACAGTAGCATCTCCTCGGAGATCCCACGTTGAAAGTGCGCTGTAGAATTGTATCTAATTATCTCCCTTTAACTATACCTTCTACAATTCGTGTATCATTCGTGATCCAGCGACTTTCTGATCGATCCAAGTGATGGTATGTCATTGATATTAAAAGGAAACCTTAAATAAGGCCTTGTCAAGAGAACATACAGAAAGATGCAAATTAATTCAACCGGTAGAAGTGTAAGCTCTGATAGACTGTCTATATAAGCAAGGATTGAAAGCTTTCCTATTGGGGATCTGGATTTCCTTGTTCTATATTTACAGTCTGCAAGTTTGCTAGGCGGAGTTGCCGTATTCTACTGGTTGAATTGTTAGAGTATTACGTGGTCATCTGTGAATATATATCTCAACATTATATATATATATATATATATATAGTATAAAGTGTTATCGCTTTCCCTCATATACACAACTTACCATGTCTTTGCAAACAGAGTAGACCCAGATCAGACAGGTCCTGTAGGAGCCATCTGGTCAGGGTCTGCTCTGTTTTCTTATGAAATTGTAATTAGTTGGACTACATTTTCTACCAATACCAAAAAAGATCCAGTATACGTATACCATCTTAAAAATATAGCTAATAAATATTCATGATGTCATTATTTCTTACATGAATATTGTACAGGGAAAGGGTTGAGTGGTTCTACTATAGTTTATTTGATGTGTTTTCAGCAATTGATACAGACCCTACTGCTGGTCGTGGCTGTCCTGTGTGTACCTGTCCTATTGTTTGGAAAGCCTGTCTACCTGATGCTTGGCTTCAAGGCTAGAGTGAAGGTAGGTATTGTGTTAGGGGCTACCAACACTTTTTCTTCACTTGAATGTCTTGTCCTTTTTGCTTATAACACTTCAGTGACTTTACACAGACTAAAACAAACACCAATAATAATCTCTTAACCCTATATCTCATACAGAGACCTTTGCAAACAGAGTAGACCCTGATCAGATGGCTCCTGTAGGAGCCATCTGATCAGGCTCTGCTCTGTTGGCTTATAGAATTTTTTTATATATAACTCATTCCACAGTTTGTTTCATGCACAAATATTCCCTTCTTAACCCATTTCCGCCTATTGACGCCTGTTGACACCTCTGCAAAAGTCACTTTATGAAACCATTGTGATAAATAGAGCATTTGCTCCATAGCAGCAAATGCTCTATTTATCACAATGGTTTCAAAACTTGCACAATTCTAAAATGTTCCTTTTCTCTAGTAAATGCTCCTTTTTGGTAGATTTATTCAAAGAGGTTGGGTCTAAAAATAGCCTATGAGGGAATGGGTTAATGTGACAGTACAAACGTTCAGGTAATAAATATTTATCAAATGATACATGGTAACATAAATATTCATGAGGTATGGGGTTAACATTTTAAACCTGTTCAGATTATTCATATTACTCAAAGCATGTGCCCTCTGTATACATCTGATCTGTTACTCGATAGAATTTTTTTCCACCCAAGGACATAATCTGAGTTTCAAGCAGTTTGGATTTTGATCAGTCAGTAAGTAACAAAGGTTAGCAGGAATGTTACGTTATGACAGATTTTGCATTTTTAGCTCGTCTGTTTCGAAGAAAAGTCTAGCTATTGTGATCACTGGGTCGTATGCATTGTCGTAGACACTGGCTATGTTGGCAGCGTGCAAAAACTTTAATGTAGCTCATTACTCAAAAAGTATAAGAGCTATCAACATTAAACTTAATAGGTTGGTAGATCTCTTTGAAGAGAAATGTATGCAGTGGACAAGCACTAAATCAGACGAGCGTTGGCGCCGCACACGGTTCTTGTTAACCAATTACTGTCATCACAAATTGGAATGAGACATCGAATGTCAATATGTGGGAAATCTAGAATACTAAGAATAATTAGGGTGTCTGTAGAATACAATTTTAAAAGCATGAAACTACAGTTGAACTTCGATAACTCAAACTCCAATATACCATACAAATTAGTTCTAGATAACAGATTCGAGTCATCCGATTTATAGTCTGACCAATACCTGAAGTTCACAGCTTAATGCAGGTCTAAAGTAAAGTCTGTAGGAGCTTTCAGCATTACTTTTGACATGCATTAAGCTGTCACGTGCATTTCTAGATATGTGTAGTGATACATTTTAAACAATTTTGTATTGTAAATTTGGAAGAACTGAAACTTTAGATTGAGTTATCCCGAAGTTCGAATTATTGGAGATCGAGATATCGAAGTTCAACTGTACCAAAACTGTATGAAACCAGTCTTTTGCATGTCTTTTTTCCAGCACTGTCTACTTTTCTTATGCCAAGATGTGATTTATTCTGTCTGTTCATACACTCAACAGTGTCATATATCAGATATTATTGTTTGCTTCAATACTTTTTTTTTTTTTATACATTTGTGTAGTTGTAGTTTTACATTTAACTCTTTACTCCATAAATACACCTTTTTACCCCTTTGCAAACAGAGTAGACCCAGATCCGATGACTCCTATAGGAGCTGTCAGTTCAGAGTCTGCTCTGTTTGCTTATGATATGGTATAGATATGCTTTTACAGTTTCTGCCATGGCGGAAATATTCCTGTGTCCATATGCTATTATAACAAATATTCTAATTACTATTCCCGAGATCATTATTACTTAATGAACATTCATGGAGTAAAGGGTTAAAGTTAATAAAATGATGCAGAATTGACAAAACAGTGGAAAGGAGAGATAGAGTAAATACTGTATTAGGGTGGGCATTAGTAGAGATAGAGTAAATACTGTATTAGGATGGGAGTAAATACTGTATTAGGGTAGAAATTAGTAGAGATAGAGTAAATACTGTATTAGGGTTGGAGTAAATACTGTATTAGGGTAGAAATTAGTAGAGATAGAGTAAATACTGTATTAGGGTGGGAGTAAATACTGTATTAGGGTGGGAATTAGTAGAGATGGAGTAAATACTGTATTAGTGTGGGCATTAGTAGAGACAGAGTAAATACTGTATTAGGGTGGGAACTAGTAGAGATAGAGTAAATACTTTATAAGGTTTGGAGTAAATACTGTATTAGGGTAGAAATTAGTAGAGATAGAGTAAATACTGTATTAGGGTGGGAGTAAATACTGTATTAGGGTGGGAATTAGTAGAGATGGAGTAAATACTGTATTAGGGTGGGCATTAGTAGAGATAGAGTAAATACTGTGGTAGGGTGGGAATTAGTAGAGATAGAGTAAATACTGTATTAGGGTGGGAGAAAATACTGTATTAGGGTAGAAATTAGTAGAGATAGAGTAAATCCTGTATTAGGGTGGGAGTAAATACTGTATTAGGGTGGGAATTAGTAGAGATGGAGTAAATACTGTATTAGGGTGGGCATTAGTAGAGATAGAGTAAATACTGTATTAGGGTTGGCATTAGTAGAGATAGAGTAAATACTTTATAAGGTTTGGAGTAAATACTGTATTAGGGTAGAAATTAGTAGAGATAGAGTAAATACTGTGTTAGGGTGCGAGTAAATACTGTATTAGGGTGGGAATTAGTAGAGATGGAGTAAATACTGTATTAGGGTGAGCATTAGTAGAGATAGAGTAAATACTGTATTAGGTTGAGAATTAGTAGAGATAGAGTAAATACTGTATTAGGTTGAGAATTAGTAGAGATAGAGTAAATACTGTATTAGGTTGAGAATTAGTAGAGATAGAGTAAATACTGTATTAGGTTGAGAATTAGTAGAGATAGAGTAAATACTGTATTAGGTTGAGAATTAGTAGAGATAGAGTAAATACTGTATTAGGTTGAGAATTAGTACCGATAGAGTAAATACTGTATTAGGTTGAGAATTAGTAGCGATAGAGTAAATACTGTATTAGGTTGAGAATTAGTAGCGATAGAGTAAATACTGTATTAGGTTGAGAATTAGTTTTGATTTAGATGAGCTGCCCTATTAGCCCATTCTCTCCTAGTGACACCTTTTTGACGCCTCTGTAAAACTTATTTATTGAAACCATTGTGATAATAAGAGCATTTGCTCCTATGGAGCAAATGCTCTATTAATCACAATGGTTTCAAAACTGCACAATTCTAAAATTCTCCCTTTCTATAGTTAATGCTCCTTTTCGGTAGATTAATTTCAAAGAGGTTGGGTCTAAAAATAGTCTAGGATGGATTGAGTTAACTGACAACTCGCTTAGATCCAAACCATTTGCTTAGGTTATCATGGATTCCTGTTTTAGCATTCAGAAAGTACATTTGAACACTGTTATATGAAAATAAATCAGGCTCTGTCCAAAGTCTAGCACTCTCTTTTCTTCCAGTCTTTTTGAGTTTCTGCAGTATTCATACTATTTTAAGTTTATTATTAACTGATCTGTATCTGCCCCAAATGCATGTTTTAGCAAAACGCCAATGTAAGTACTGTGTATTTAGTATTACCTTTTGTTTACACTGCATGCTTTACGTATGTAGCCATTTTTCTTCTCATGTTGCAGTAGTATTCTGCTAGTTTTCAGATGCCGTAGAACCTGTTTTAAGCAAACTTATATTTATTGGACATAGGAATCTTAAAAAGCAAGTGGTTGCTTAATACAGGGCAAAAGTAATGCAGAATGCCCCTATAGGTGACTTGTGCATTACTATCAACCTGCATTAAGCTACCATACGGCTTAATCCTTACAATGCAGGACACAAGTCACTAATGTCCTTTGCAAGCAGTGTAGACCAAGATGAGAGGGCTCCTAGAGGAGCCCTCTCATCAGGGTCTGCACTGTTTGTCATGTTAATCTCTAAATATTCACCATAAACTTAACCTGTTTGAATTTTGGAATTTCAGCGTTGTAAGGGTTAAAGACCAAGAATGAAATCTCTTTGTAATGAACACTTGAGACGGGTTCTATTATATTGCCAGTGCCATGAGAAAATGAGAACTAGAATGGTGCTAACTGTGTATATCCAGATCTGTTACTGCCTTCAAAAGTACAGTCATCATTTCTGACTTGAATATTCATGGAGTAAAGGATTAATTAACACCGCTGTAGCTGATCTGGGTATAAAGAGTTTATATATGTTCTAGTAACTTTTTCCACATGGCGCGGCTCCAATATGTTAAGAAGCTATCCAAGTTGTCTCAGTTTTCAGAATGACATTCTTTGCTAGTTTTTTCCTTTATTGAGTCAGTGTTTCTATTGTTCATATTCTACAATGTGAATTGTGATCAGCCACTACTTTGAAGATGACATAATAATTTGATCTAGATCTACTCTGGCAGTGGCTGGAAGGTCAAACAAAAGGGCACTGCGCTTACTCAGTGTATTAACTCATTCTCCCCTAGGCTATTTTTAGACCCAACCTCTTTGAATGTATCTACCGAAAAGGAGCATTAACTAGAGGAAAGGAAAAATTTAGAATTTAGTAGTTTGAAACCATTGTGATAATAGAGCATTTGCTCCTATAGGAGCAAATGCTCTATTTATCACAATGGTTTCATAAAGTGACTTCTATAGATGCGCATAAATGCGTCACTAAGGGATAATGTGTTAAAAGGAAGAGTTTACATGTACAGATACCAGTATTGCAGCTCAGCAATAGCGAGAGTCAAGAGCAAGAACTCCTGAACATTTGCAAACAGTTCAGATCCAGATAAGCCGCTGTTTCTATGTGGGCCTAAGTGACAATACTGTTGAATGACAAGCAGTTTAGATACTGATTAGAAGCTGAACTCCAACACTATGACTGATATCTGTGGTCACAAAGGATTAACATCAGTTGACAGGAATGTTTATAGTAAAACCCTCTAAAACTGAATTCTAGTAGAGAAAAATTTAGATACTTTAAGGCAGGTGGCTGCTAAATGCAGGGTGTAAATCAAGCAGAAAGCTCCTCTAGGAGCTTTCTGCATGACTTTCACCCTGCATTAAGCTACCACCTGTCTTCAAGACCGATATTGATACTAAATGTAAAGTTCTGTTTAGAGGGGTTTTACTATTTACATAGACTTACTTGTATGTATCAAACACATGTGGGTCATAACAGAGTAACAAGTTTTATGGCACTGCAACAACAAATAGGTCATATAGCACTGACGAGTGAAGCGGCGATGATAGATGAGGATGACTTCAGCAAGATGGTTTTGGTTGGGAGCTTTCTACAAAACTTCCAACCGCCTGTCTTAACTCTTTGCACGCTAAGTAATTTTGTCGTCTGCTCAATTATCATCTGCAGCATTTTCACAAGTTGAATCTGAGTGACAAAACAGTTTGGATTTCAGATCAGGCCCCACATTTTGTTTGTAGGGTCTGATCTGGGTCCAAACTGTTTGCATAGGTCTTTAATGTAGGAATAATATGCCACTAGCATGCAAAGAGATGCAAACCCAGTTTTTATCTGGTCAGTATGGAGTGGTTTCATTGTGCATTGTTGTGACTGCCTCAGAGCTCCAGATATAATGCATAAATTCAAACATTTTCAAGAATAACTCCTTTATTTCTCCACCAAACCCTATGTTGTGACCACTCTTTAGAATCGTCTCAAAGAGTGGTCATAACATAGTGGTCATAACATGAGAGTTTGGTGGAGAAAATGAAGAATTTAGTATTTGAGTACGCACCATTATTGGTAGCTCTGCTGCCTACATGGCATATGTTTGCCTCTTATTGCGTTTAATGACACTCCGGTATATCCCTTTCTACCATAAATAATCATTAAGAAATACAGTTGAACTTCGATATCTCCAACTTCAAGGGACCATACCAATAACGATTACGTCGAGATAACTGAAATTATGAGTAATCCGATTTCTAATGCAGGTCGAAAGTAATGCTGAAAGCTCCTGTCAGCATTACTTTCGACCTGTATTAAGCTGTTACATGTGTTTCTAGATATGAACATTGATACATTTTAGAACAATTCTGTATTGTAAATTTTGGAAGGACCAAACTTTTAGTTCGAGTTATCCCAAAGTTCGAGTTATCCGAGTTTGAATTATCGAAGTTCAACTTTAATACTGTTATGAATATTGATGAGCTGAAATCGAGGGCTTGGTGCAAAACTATTCTAACTCCTTCACAAGCTCTCGAAATGTTATAATGGCATATGAACACACAAATGTTTAGCACACAGAGCAGACCCTGATCAGATGGCTCCTACATGAACCGTCTGATTTGGATCTACTCTATGGAGCAAAGGGTATATGTGGTGAACTGTAACAATAGATGCCTGGCAACAGAGTGTGTTGCCTGGCAACAGAGTGTGTTGCCATAGTTTGTACATTGTACCTGTCCATGCTTAAATGAAATAGCCTGAAATGAATATTAATCATGAAGCTTACATGCCAGTCCCTCAATAAAGCACTGCATTGAGTGATGTCAGTCTATCACAGTTGATCCTATTGTTCAGCAAAAGCAGTTTGTTGCTATACATTCCATTATGTAGGCTTATTTAACTCTTTGCATGTTAATCATTTCCTCCATAAATACGCCTTTCTACGCCCTTTTAAAAGTCACCTGTTGAAACCATTGTGATAAATAGAGCATTTGCTCCTATAGGAGCAAATGCTCTATTTATCACAATGGTTTCAAATTACAAAATTCTGAAAAAAAATCATTTTCTCTATTTAATTCTCCTTTTCGGTAGATTTATTCAAAGAGGTTGGATATAAAAATAGCCTATGGAGGAAAGGGTTAAACAATTTTAGTCTGTATAAATTATTGTCCGCTGAAATTCTGGAAGTTAATTTTTCTATCAGTTCTCTTCAAAAATGTGGTAAGAATTTCAATTATTTTGAATCCAGATGAGACAAATAGTTACATCTGGATCCAAACTGCTTACATCAGTAATCACAAATTCACCACGAGCATGGAAAGAGTTAATAGAACCAGTGGTTTAAGCTTTGTGTGTTTAGGCTATATAATAATATTCAAGAGAAGAAATCTGAGTCTCTGTGCAAAACAATTGTCCTACCTACTTCGATGGAAGTGTTGATTACCTGGTACAATAATATTGCAAGCAGTTCTGATCTAGATGGGAAGTGGAATATCTGGATGTCTCATCTGGATTTTTTTCCTGGATTTTTTTAATAGCTTAACCCTTTCCTCCATGAATATTAATTTAAAAATGTATTGCTTTATGAATATTCATGGACTGAATTTTTATAATTACATTTTTGGCTCTGACAGAAAACTTCAGAATCAGATCTATATTAATCCATAAGCATGGCTCTGACAGAAAACTTCAGAATCAGATCTATATTAATCCATAAGCAAACATAAAAGACCCTGATCAGACGGCTCTTACAGGAGCTGCTTGCAGTGGTCATCTATTTCAGTGAAAGGGTTAACCCATTCTCGCAGAATGACGCCTTTTGACGCCTCTGTATAAGTCACTTTGTGAAATCATTGTGATTAATAGAGCATTTGCTCCTGTGGAGCAAATACTCTATTTACCAAAATAATTTCAAAACTACATAATTTTGAAAATTTCCTTTGCTATAGTAAATGCTCCTTTTTGGTAGATTTATTCAAAGAGGTTGGATCTAAAAATAGCGTATGCGGGAATGGGTTAATACTGTTAGAGAGGTTTAACTTTACATGTACAATTGTTTTGCATTCAGCCCTTGAAGTCCTTCCTCACCCTTTGTTGTCATGATGTGTGTCACTGTGACACTTTCACCCTTTCCCTCATGAATATATTCATGTGAGAAATAATGAATGTATGCATATTAATTATCTTCATTTCATAATGGCATCATGAACAAGGTCATTTTGATCATGGCGGAAGCAGTAGAGTCAGATCTATGTATTGCCATTAACAAATAGCTGACCCTCAGACGGCTCCTGCTGGAGCCTTCTGATTTTGGTCTTCTCTGTTTACAAAGGCATGAAAAGGTGTGAAGGTTAACCCATTTCTCCATAGGCTATTTTTAGATCCAACCTCTTTGAATGAATCTACCCAAAAGGAACATTTACTAGAGAAAAGTAAAATTTAAGAATTTTGTAGTTTGAAACCATTGTGATAAATAGAGCATTTGCTCCTATAGGAGCAAATGCTCTATTTATCACAATGGTTTCAAGAAGTGGCTATTACAGGCATAGAAAGGCGTATTTATGGAGGAAAGGGTTAAGTAAAAAAAATGTCAACCTGTTACATTATAACCCCACCTTTGTACACAATTGCAAACAGAGTAAACCCAAATTAAACAGTTTTTGTAGGAGCTGATCAGAGACTGATCTGTTTATACAGTAAAACCTCTCTATAACAGCC
Organism: Azorinus chamasolen; assembly: GCA_963576725.1. NCBI lineage: Eukaryota > Metazoa > Mollusca > Bivalvia > Cardiida > Solecurtidae > Azorinus > Azorinus chamasolen. The sequence goes on from OY755236.1 coordinate 32,594,869, forward strand.
ACTAAATTGTGTTAATTCGTTGGTATTTAGGTCTGGTGGCTGCTTAAAGCATGGTGAAAGTAAAACAGAACGCTCCTATAGGAGCGTTCTGTTTTTACTTTCACCTTGCTTTAAGTAGCCACCTGCCTTTAACACAAAATATTTTGTGTAATGTAGTGGCCGTATTAGAGAGGTTTTACTGTAATTTAGTGGCCGTTATAGAGGTTTTACTGTAATTTAGTGGTTGTTATAGAGAGGTTTTACAAATTTTATTCTCTACTGCCATTGCAATAGATCATTTTAATACAAAATGGAATTACAGTAAAACCTCTCTATAATGGCCACTAAATTATATCAAATATTTTGTGTTAAAGGCAGGTGGCTACTTAAGCAAGGTGAAAGTAAAACAGAAGTCTGTTTTACTTTCACCTTGCTTTAAGGAACTACCTGCCCAAAATATCAGCTAATTAATACAATTTAGTGGTCGTTATAGAGAGGTTTTACTTAATAGATATTCATAATGGGTGGAGTCTTGCATGAATATTCATTAAGTAAAGGCTTATAGTGTATTGACTTTGTAAGACCCTTCCAGGTTTTCTTGGTACAGTGAACCCTCATTATACCAGCATTCGTTACAATGGCACCCTCGTTATACCGGCAGTATGCCTTGAAACAAAATTAGTGTTACGTCTTTGAAACAACCACTGAATAAATATTTACAAAACCAATAAGACAGGGGATCGCTTAATGCAGAACACAAAAAGTGCAAAAAGCTCCCAAAGGGAGCTTTTTGCACTTCTTGCGTTCTGTATTAAGCATTCACCTGTTGGTACTAGTTTAAAACTGACCATATGGTTCCTTTCATGTTTAAACTCGTTATAACCAGCAAAATGTCTGGAAATAAACACTTCCGTTGTAATGAGGGTTCACTGCATTTTCAATACATTTGAAAGATTGTTGATTCTTCACAATGCTGGATATAGGTTTCAACTGATTTGGAATCAGGATCCAATATCTGCATGACTGTACAGGGAGTGACATACATTTATTTGATTGATTTGAATGCAGTTGGTTTCACTGTTGATATTGGTATGGTTTTGTTTATGATTTCTTGTTTTATTTATTTTTAGTTTAGAACTTGTTTAATTGTATATACTGCACTGTATTATAGGTAATCAGAGGTTCAGACAAGATGCATAAATTAAAACATTTTCAAGAATAACTTCTTTATTTCTCCACGAAACCCTATGGTGTGACCACTCTTTAGAATCGTCTCAAAGAGACGATTCTAAAGAGTGGTCACAACATAGGGTTTCGTGGACAAATGATGATTTTAGTATTTGAGTATGCATACTTATCTGTTTCTCTGGGTAATAACAGTTTCAGCACAAGCATGCAAAGAGTTAACCCTGAGGGAAACAAGTGTATTTGAAAACAATGTAGAATCAGAGAACAGCAGGCATCTGAAGGAACCTTCTGAACAGGGTCTACATTGTTTGTCATTCAAAATAAGCATTTGGGTTCTGAATGGAAAAGATTTAACTTAGAAAATGTAGCATTGAAAGGGTGAAATTTATTTTGATATCAGATAGAGAATATTAACTCTTTTCTCCATAAATACTCTTTTCTATGCCTTTGCAAACAGAGTAGACCCAGATCAGTCTGATCAGGGTCTACTCTGTTTGCTTATGAAATTATATAGATTTGATACTACTGTTTCTAATATTACCAAAAATCCCCATGTCCCTGTGCTATTATAACAAATTAATATAATTAAAATTCATGACATCATTATTTTTTACATAAATATTCATGGATGTAAGGAGTTAAGTATTTTAATATTTCTTTGGTATTTGCAGAGGAAGCAGGGACTCTCAGCAACATCCCGTGACCGTCTTGTTCAACATGAGATAGAGCCTGGACAAGAAGTATGTATTGCATAATGATATAAGTATCATTCTATGTTGTTATGATGTGTTTCTTCTCAGTTGTTGAACGTTAAGACGTATAATTATATTTCATAGTTGTTGAAACAAAAACATGTGTTTTATGGTTTTTATGACAGGAAGTATGTGTTTTGTGAGTGTCAGGGCAAGTAGGTATTGCAGTTTTTGTTGTGACTTCTGTTTAACCCATTCCCTCATATTGACGACTTTTGACGACTCTATAAAAGTCACTTTGTGAAACCATTGTGATAAATAGAGCATTTGCTCCTATAGGAGCAAATGCTCTATTTTATCACGATGGTTTCAAACTACAAAATTTTAAAATTGTCCTTTTCTCTAATTAATGCTCCTTTTCGGTAGATTAATTCAAGGAGTTTGTATCTAAAAATAGCCTATGAGGTAATGGGTTAAGAGACATGAATTCTTAGCAAGATGTTTGCTTATCTTTAGGATCCGAGCTTTTTAACATTCTGAAGTGTGAAGAAAAATCAAAACAAAGTTGAGAGTCTTATCCCTTTCCTTCATATAAACACCTTTGCAAACAGAGTGCTACCAGATCTAATCGGGGTCTACTCTGTCTGCTTCTGAAATTTATAACAGATTTAACATTTCCCTGTTCTATGTTTATTCAAAATTTCAAAATTTTCTTAATATTCATTGAAAAAAAAGTTAAAATGAAATATGGAAGGTGGAACATTGTAGCCATTTTAGAAACTAAAGAAACATATCTTTCAAATTCCATTAGCAAACAGAGCAGATCCTGATCAGACGGCTCCTATAGTAGCCGTCTGGTCTGGGTCTTCTCTGTTTGCAAATAGGTGGGAAAAAAACATTTATATGAGGGAAAGGGTTAAAAAGATTACATCATGAATAAGAAAAGGGCTAAAGATGAGTAGCATAGGGTACATCACATGAATGTGTACACAGTAGAATCCCTCTAAACCAGAATTCTAGTTGAAAAGAATTTAAATACTTTTAGACAGATGGCTGCTTAATGCAAGACCGATTTTTATACTAAATTTAATGTCCGGTTTAGAGGGGTTATATAGTAGAACCCCTCTAATGCGACGACCAAAAAGGAGCATAATTCTGGGTGGCTGAGGCAGGTGGTAGCTTAATGCAGGATGAAAGTTATGCATCCTATAGGAGCTTTCTGCATAACTTTCATCCTGCATTAAGCGACCTCCTGCTTATAAAGACAGCAATGATTATTTTTTAAGTGGTCGCATTAGAGGGGTTCTACTGTACTGTAATTAAAAACCTTTGAATGCTGAATATTCAAAGTGGAGTGACCCATCTGTGTTTAAAGGTACAGTCCATTCCATATGAAAAGCTTAACCCTTTCCTCCATAAATGTGCCTTTCTATGCCTCTGTTCACTTTTTGAAACCTTTGTGATAATTAGAACATTTGCTCCTATGGAGCAAATACTCTATTTATCGCAATGGTTTCAAAACTACACACTTCTAAATTTTTCCTTTTCTAGAGTAAATGCTCCTTTTCGGAAGATTTATTCAAAGAGGTTGTGTCTAAAAATAGCCTATGAGGGAATGGGTTAAACTTGCTAGAGGATTTGGATGACAAACAGTCCAGACTGTTATTAGAGGGTTCCATTAGAAGCCTCAATTCTGGGTCAACTATGTTTGCACATGTTAACCCATTCCCTCATAGCATATTTTTAGATCCAACCTCTTTGAATAAATCTAAATAAAAGGAGCATTAACTAGAGAAAAGGAACATTTTAGAATTGTGTAGTTCTGAAACCATTGTGATAAATAGAGCATTTGCTCCTTAGGAGCAAATGCTCTATTTATCTCAATGGTTTCAAAAAGTGACTTTTACAGAGGCGTAGAAAGGTGTCAATATGGAGGAAAGGGTTAATACACTTGTTTTCTCACATTCAGAGGGTAGGTGTCTAACTGTCACTAATTATCACAGTAATATGCACTCTGCATGGACACTGAAGTTTGACAAACTTTTTGTCAGAGAAACCTTTTTTAGTTTAATTTCAACATTGTAGAATAGGGTATCGTAGTTTTTTACAGAGAATTGTGGAATTTTTATGCCTCTACATCCAATAGCAAGCTGTTCTTGACTATCTGTATGTCAGTCTGTTGGATTTTAGCTTGACTGTTTGAAGAATAGTGGAGCTTTCCTACTCGCCTCGGCGTCTGTGTCGGCATCGACGCCCGCATCCATGTCACACCTTGGTTAAGGTTTCTTAAAGTTCACTTTTTGTCTTTAACCTTTTGAATAAAGCCTTGAAACTTGGAATACTTGTTCACCATCACAAGCTTCATCTGTAGGCAAGAGTACATAAATCTGTCAAGCATTTTGACAGAATTATGACCCTTTTTAACTTAGAATTTTTGGTTAAGGCTTTTGTTAAAGACCACTTATTTTCATAACCCTTTGAGATAAAGCTTTGAAACTTGGAACACATGTTCACCATCACAAGCTTCATCTGTAGACAAGAGTACATAACTCTGTCAAGCATTTTGACCTAAATCAATGCCATTTTTAACTTGGGCTTTTCTTTTATTCAAAGATTTCAAGGAGATCCAACATCTTGAATACTATTAAAGATATTTTACTGAGACTTTGAATACATGTACTTGCTTCTAGTATCATTGGACATCATTTTAGTCCACTATCAAGCATATTTACACTAACAATAGTAAATACTGAGAATAGTTGAGGGCAATGTCCTGTGGCAGCTGTTGTTCAGTATGAACTGTTTGATTTGGGTCTACACCATTTACAAATGCTAATAGGGTCAGTTCCAACATTCAGAGGGTTATTTATATTTACTGAAGGTAGTTCAGTTTACCTTGTTCAGTGTATTTGATATATGACTTTATATTTGATTTTTTCATGCATATGTTGCTATAAATTATAAATTGCTCTGTTTTTATGTCCATAATTAAATCTGTGTTTTGTGATCACACACAAAACAAAATATGATGTCTTTCATGTCAATAATATGAGAATATGAATTAATTTCTATAACATACATGTATACCCTAATTACCGAATGTATTTAGACACAGAGCCAAATAGTGCAGATCCTGATCAAACTGCTTTTGATTTAGCAGTTTGAACAGGGTCTACAATGTCTGATACAAACCCATGGAGTGGGGAGTGTGTGTTTGAATACATGGATAATTAACCCTTTCCCTGTTCTAGATTAAGTCCAAATTTCCATACCTACTGAATATTCATGGACAAAATAGTTATAATTAAATATTGAAGGTGGAATATTGCAGCCATTTAAGAAAGCAAACAAACAGATCTATCCAATTCTATTAGCAAACAGAGCAGACCCTGATCAGATGGCTCCTCTAGGAGCCATCTGATCTGGGTCTACTCTGTTTGCAAATGTGTGAAAACACGTTTCTATGAGGGAAAGGGTTAATCTTGTCTATAATGTTTTATGCAAGAAGAGTGTAGCTGTCAGAATGCGTCTCTCTGCATGTTGGTCTTCGACGAATGTATTATATGTATTGCTTCAACATCTTCAGTTTGCTATAATTATGCTACTGCTTTTCTTCACATCCTCAGAGCTACAGATAACGGTGCGTACTTAAATACTAAAATCGCCATTTCTCCACTAACCCCTATGTTGCGACCACTCTTTAGAATCGTCTCTTTGAGACAATTCTAAAGAGTGGTCACAACATAAGGATTGCTGGAGAAATAAAGAAGTTATTCTTGAAAATGTTTTAATTTACGCATCTTATCTGGACCTCTGCTGCCTGCATTGTTTGTTTCAACTGTTTCTCTCTTTTGGGTAATTGCCCTAAGTACTGGGACAGACACACTTAGGCAAATAGTGCAGACCCAGATCAAACGGTTTATTCAGAGGGGACGTTTGACCAGGGTCTACACTATTTGCTACTATGTCAGTCAAATTTAAAATGGTACCAAATTGACCTACATGTATTTGACAAGTGAAACAAGTGGAGAGGGGACATAGGTTGTCCAAATACTTAGGGTTATCAGGTTAATATTTGCTTTTAAACCTTTCAACACGAAGTAATTTTCATCTACAAGAAGTTTTTATGCCCCCCAGATCAGATCGGCGGGGGGTGGGGGTAGGGGGGTGGGTGTCAGTACAGATGGAGACTTGATATTTGGCATGCATATGTATCTCATAAAGCCGCACAGTTTGAGGGGTGACAAGGTCAAGGTCATCCTTCATTGTCAGAGGTCAAATATATAGGTCAAATCACCAACTTTAACATTGGCCATAACTTTTGAACAAGTTGAAATAGAGACTTGATATAATTATGGCATGCACGCGTATCTCACGAAGCTGCACATTTTATATGTTGAAATGTCAAGGTCAAGGTCATCCTTCAGGGTCATAGGTCAGAAGGTTTTTGTTTGTCAGCAACTTTAACATTTGGCATAACTTTTGAATCAGAAGAGATAGAGACTTGTTATTTGGCATTCATATATATCTCTTGAAGCCGCATATTTTCAGGGGTGATATGACAAGGTCAAGGTCATCCTTTAAGGTCATAGGACAAATGTAAAGGTCAAAGTTTACATTCGCTATACTGTGGGGGGCATAGTGTAGTGTTTCACAAACACATCTTGTTATTGGACTCTGAGAGTCAAACAGTTGGGATGTTTGTGAAACATCAACTTACTCTAGTCTCTTGATCAACACTGTTTGCAAAAGTCATAAAAATTGTTCCATAGTGTTGAAAGTGTCCATATCTGGTGTTTTTTTCCATAGGGTTGAAAGTGTCCGTGTCTAGTGTTTTATTCCATAGTGTTTAAAGTGTCCATGTCTAGTGTTTTGTTCCATAGTGTTTAAAGTGTCCATGTCTAGTGTTTTGATCCATAGTGTTGAAAGTGTCCTTGTCTAGTGTTTTGATCCATAGGGTTGAAAGTGTCCGTGTCTAGTGTTTTGTTCCATAGTGTTTAAAGTGTCCGTGTCTAGTGTTTTGTTCCGTAGTGTTTAAAGTGTCCGTGTCTAGTGTTTTATTCCATAGTGTTTAAAGTGTCCGTGTCTAGTGTTTTATTCCATAGTGTTTAAAGTGTCCGTGTCTAGTGTTTTATTCCATAGTGTTTAAAGTGTCCGTGTCTAGTGTTTTATTCCATAGTGTTTAAAGTGTCCATGTCTAGTGTTTTGTTCCATAGTGTTTAAAGTGTCCGTGTCTAGTGCTTTGTTCCATAGTGTTTAAAGTGTCCATGTCTAGTGTTTTGTTCCATAGTGCTGAAAGTGTCTGTGTCTAGTGTTTTAGGTTGGACTTCATTTGTACCTTCCTACAAACAAGTTTAGAGCTACAAAGAAATCACTTTGTCGCTGATCTGACACACTCAGTAATCTTATTGATCAGTGGTCTCGTACCCTTTGCATTGGGCCATTTGCAACACCATGACAAATGGCAAAATAGGAACCAAAATAGGATAAAAGGAATGAATGAATCCCATTCCATCTTTTCTGTCTAGTTACTAAATAGAATTCAATCCAGAATACAAATTGTATTATAAATGAAACGTTAATAATATATCACTATGACTGTTGTGACTTAAAGGTGGGGGGGGAACTCTAATGGCTTGTAAAATATGCATTTTTGACTACAAAACAAAATACATGTATGCTTAATGGCAATCTAATGTTGCTTATAATTATGTTTTTGAAGCTGTTGTGTATGATTAAGCCTCAGTGATAGCTCTAGGGTGTTTTATGGTAAGTGTTGACGGGTTTTCTGCCTTTTTTGTTCAGTCTGTTGAGGCAGAAAGCAGTAATGGCAAGCCTCAGACTAGCAAGTCTGACGGTGAGATAGAGCTGAAGGACACGGTAAGTTACCTGTCGGTGTATAGGAGTGCCAGTGTATTAGACCCTACTCATCAGCTATGATGGGCTTGGCACTGGGAGGTGTATAGAGCTCAGTTTGTAACTCATTTTCCATGCACATTTTATATAATGTATCCATAACCCTTTGACTGCTAAATTTTCAAAATGGAATGGTCCACTATTGTGTAACCCATTCTCTCATAGGCTATTTTTAGACCCAACCTGTTTGAATAAATCTACTGAAAAGGAGCTGTTACTAGAAAAAAAAAAAATTAGAATTGTGTAGTTTTAAAACCATTGAGAAAAAAAAGTACTTGCTTCTGTGGAGCAAATGTTCTTTTTATCACAATGGTTTCAAAAAGTGACTTTTACAGAGACGTCAAAAGATGTCAGTATTAGGGAATTGATGAATGACAGATTCTATTTAATATGAAAGGGTATACTTTGTCAGAAGATTTTGAATGACAAACAGTGCCAACCCTAATTAAAGGGCTGCCTTGGAAGCCCTCTGATCTAGGTCTACTCTGTTTACAAATGAAAGTACACTTTTTTTCACGCATTCAAAGAGTTAAAAAGAGTTTCCATTGATATAAAATACAGAGCTCCAGATAAGATGGGTTAATTAAAATATTTTCAAGTATAACTTCTTTATTTCTCCACCAAACCCTATGTTGTGACCACTCTTTAGAATCGTCTCTTTGAGACGATTCTAAAGAGTGGTCACAATATAGGGTTTGGTGGAGAAATGATGATTTTAGTATTTGAGTATGCACCGTTATCTGTAGCCCAGTAATATAGAGAACTCTTAGCTGAACTAAAAAGAATTCCTTAACATATAGAATATGCCTTAAAAATATTAATAAAACTGTGAAATTACTTTGAATTGGACTGCGTAATTGATAAGTTCATTACTAATGAATGATTGAACCTTTCAATTTCATTCGCATGCACAAATAGTATTCCAGATGTTTTTCTCATTTATTCATACCGATGGCTGCATGCTGTACAGTCAGAAAATTATGGGAAATTGAAATTAGTCATTTGTCCATCTGTCCAGTTGTTCGTCCGTCTGTCCATCAATTTAATCAGTGACAGGTAGTCACCCTTATGTTGTGCATAACTCCCAAAAGTATTTCATCTAGATATGGTAAAACCATGCTAATCCAAATATGAAACTTTGTAAGATATTTAATCATTATGTGATCTTGCACACCTGGGATTTGGTTATGATATACATCCATTAATGTCAGAGTTATATAGTCCATGTCATTGGCCATACCATAGCTGTGCAGTCATTCATAATGGACACATTTCAATGCTGAATTTTCAGTCAAACTACAGTAAAACCTCGATTATTCGAATTTTCGTTATAAACGAATTTAGACCCTTTTAGGCAGGTGGCTGCTTAATGCATGATGAAAGTCATGCAGAAAGCTCCTAGAGGAGCTTTCTGCATGACTTTCACCATGCATTAAGCTGCCACCTGTCTTAAAGATCGATAATAATACGTATTTAGTGTTCGGATAATCGAGGTTTTACTGTATTACAAAATTCAAACATGTCAAGCTCACCATGAATACTCAGGGAATGTTTTTAAAGAAAACTGTAACAGGACAAACAGTGCAGACAAAGATGAGAGGCCTCTTGTATCCCTCTCATCTGGGTCTACGCTGTTTGCAAAGGACATCCGTGGCTCTTGGCCTGCACTTAAAGGGTTAATGCAACCCTCAGCACCTTTGACCTGACAATATGGACACCACAGAGCATTAAGTACTGCTGGGTACGGTAGGTCAGTGGTTCTACCTGGATGTTCTGTGCACAAGACAATGCAATTTTTTCCATGCATGAAAAAACCTTTCAGATCTTCCTCCACTTGTAATAAATTGGATGTTGCAATATGACTGAAATAATGTTAACCCTTAGCCCGCCACATATTTTTAGCTCACCAGAGCACAAGGTGCTCAGGGTGCGGTTTTGTGATTGCCTGATGTCCGTCGTCTATAGGCGTGCGTCGTCTGTCGTCCTGTGTCAACAATTTGAACCTTTAAGAATCTTCTCCTCTAAATCTACAGGGTTCTCAGCTTTAATCTTTGGCACATAGCATCATCTGTAGGTCCTCTACAAAAGTTGTAAAAATTATGCCCCAGGGGTCAAAATTGACCTCGCCCCCAGAGTGCTATGTTTTCTGTGGAACATATAGTGAAAACTTTGAAAATCTTCTCCTGAAACTAGAATGTTCTCAGCTTTCATATTGGCACATAGCATCATGTTCAGGTCCTCTACAAAAGTTATATAAATTATGCCCTTGGGGTCAAAATTGGCCCCGCCCTTGAGGTGGCCAGTTTTCAATAGAAACAAATAGTGAAAACTTTGAAAATCTTCTCTAAAACTGGAGGGTTCTCAACTTTCTTATTTGGCACATAGCATCATGTTCAGGTCCTTTACGAAATTTATATATATTATACACCTTGGGTCAAAATTGGTCCAGCCCCAGGGGTGGCCAGTTTTCACTAGAAGCATTCAGTGAAACTTTGAAAATCTTCTCCTTTGAAACTTGAAGGTTTTCAGCTTTCATATTTGGCACATAGCATCATGTTCAGGTCTTCTACTAAAGTTATATAAATTATGCGCTTGGGGTCAAAATTGGCCGTGCCCTTGGCATGGCCAGTTTTCAATAGAAACATATAGTAAAAACTTTGACAATCGTTTCCTCTGAAACTGGAAGGTTTTCAGCTTTCATATTTGGCACATAACATCATGTTCAGGTCCTTTACAAAGTTATATAAATTATGCCCCTGGGGTCAAAATTGGCCCCGCCCCAGGGATGGCCAGTTTTCAATAGAAACATATAGTGAAAACTTTGAAAATCTTCTCCTCTAATAGTCTGGTGAGCGATATCAGGGCCATCATGGCCCTCTTGTTTATCACTCTGCCCTCTTTGAAAATTAATTAGGCAAATCTTTAAAAAAAATATACAGATACAGATATGTTGAAATGAGTTTTCTAGGCATAAGCATAGAGCATGCAGGCATGGATTTTCCATGGCAAACAGTGCAGACCCAGATGAGAGAGTTCCTCTAGACTGTTTGCAAAAGCAACTATAGTTGTGACTGGAGTTTTTTTTTGTTAAAGCGACATAAAACCAGATACAAACAAAAATAATTAACCAAAATATTTTTTGTAATCATAAAGCATTTTGCCTAAAAGCAGAAATGGAAAGGTTCAAATAAATTTTTAGATTAACCCTTTACTCCATAATTTTTATATACACCTTATTATGCCTTCACAAACAGAGTAAACCCAGATCAATCTGACAGATGGCCCATGTAGAAGCTGTTCTAATCAGGTGGCTTATGATATAATATAGATATGATTCTACAGTTTCTGCCATGGCCAAAAGTTCATGTATCCATATGCTATTATAATAACGTAATTAATTTTCATGATGTCATTATTTTTTACATGAATATTCATGGAGTAAAGGGTTAAGAAGGAGATACTGTAATTATCCTCAACACTTAACCCTTTCCCTCATATTGACGACTTTTGACGACTCTGTAAAAATCCCTTTGTGAAACCATTTTGATAAATAGAGCATTTGCTCCAATAGGAGCAAATGCTCTCTTTATCACAATGGTTTCAAACTACAAAATTCTAAAAAAAAACAACTTTTCTCTAGTAAATGCTCCTTTTCGGTAGATTTATTCAAAGAGGTTGTATCTAAATATAACCTATGAGGTAATGGGTTAACCCTTTTCCTGTTCTGTATTCAATAGAGAAATAATGGCATCGTGCATATTTATTAGCTGAAGCTTTATATTGGCATATGTATACATGAATATTTGGTATTAGTAGAAACTGTAGAGTCAGATCTATATTATGTCATAGCAAACAGAGCAGACCCTGATCAGATGGCTCCTCTAGGAGCCGTCTGATCTGTGTCTTCTCTTTTTGCAAATGCGTGAAAATGCAGTTATATATGAAGGAAAGGGTTAAATTTGGTATTACAATATCTAGGGTTATAGGGATATGGTAGAACTTTAACCTTTAACACTTTCCTCCATAGGCTATTTTTAGACCCAACCTCTTTGAATGAATCTACCCAAAAGGAGCATTTACTAAAGAAAAGTAAAATTTTAGAATTTTGTAGTTTGAAACCATTGTGATAAATAGAGCATTTGCTCCTATAGGAGCAAATGCTCTATTTATCACGATGGTTTCAAGAAGCGGTTATTACAGATGCGTAGAAAGGCGTAATTATGGAGGAAAGGGTTAAAAGCCTGCTTCGGTTGGATGAGTGATTATCTTTGCTAACAGTTTGGATCCAGATGAGAAGCCGAGTAACCAGTCGTCTCATCCAGATTCAAACTGTTTGATACTCTGACTGTACTGTTGAAAAGAAATGCTAGATAAATGAACAGTGACTGCTGAAATGACATTTTCTACTAATAAAATTTTGCTCAGCAGGCTAAAGGTTAATAAAGGGTGATAAGAAAGTGAAATTGGTAAAACACAGACTACAGTAGGTTAGGGAGTTTTTGTTTGCCAAAGGACTAGAGAAACAACACAAAGTCGTTAGTATGAGGGAATGGGTTAATCAGAATATTTTTATAATGGGATTATGAACAAGGGAACTGTTTTACAAGGACAGAACTTGTAGAATTAAGTCTATATTATTTCACAAGCAAACAGAGCAAAACCTGATCTGGGTCTGCTTTGTTGAAAAGGCATTTCTATTAGGTAAAAGATGTCAAATAAAATTGGAAAAGGGGCAGTCAGCATGGAATTGGGCAAATAAGTTTTTAATTGGTAAAAGGACTGTGAGTACCGGTACGCAATTGGGCAAAGGATTACAGATTTTCATGATGATAGTGGTTGAAAGTTCTGCAAACTGATAACTAACTTGCATGATAGAATTACATAGATTAAATGGAACTTCAGTTCAGTCTTTACCTGTTTAATATTCATGTTTAAAATTAATGAAATCATAAATATTTATTAGCTGACTGTTTATAATGATGCACAAACACTGGATTTTTTACCTTGGCAGAAACTGTTTAACCCTTTCCTCCATAAATACGCCTTTCTATGCCTCTGTAAAAGTCACTTTATGAAACCATTGTGATAAATAGAGCATTTGCTCCTATAGGAGCAAATGCTCTATTTATCACAATGGTTTCAAACTACAAAATTCTAAATTTTTCCTTTTCTCTAGTTAATGCTCCTTTTCGGTAGATTTATTCAGAGTGGTTTGGCTCTACAATTTCTGCCCAATGCAAAAAACCCTGTGTTCATATACTAATATAAAAGTTAAGCTTCAGAATTTATAAATATTCGTGATTTCTTACATGACTATTCATAGGGTAAAGCGTTTAGATATAAAATTGTGTAAATGGTATTCTTGAAAACTGGCAGTTCTATATATATATATACAGAGAAGTATTGCTAGATACTCTGTACACTGTATGGCTAGATATGAGGCTTGATCTTACTGTATTGGCTATATATATATATGTTTAACTCTGTACTCCATATACATATATATTACACAGTTTAACTTCGATATCTCGAACTCGGATAACTCGAACTTCGTGATAAGTCGAACTAAAAGTTTGGTCCTGCCAAACTTTACAATACAGAATTGCACTAAAATGTATCATTACACATACATGTATCTAGAAACATGTACATACATGTACATTTGTATCTAGAGACTCATGCAGGTCAAAAGTAATGCTGAAAGCTCCTACAGGAAGCGTTATTTTTTACCTGCATTAAGCTGCGAATTTGAGATATTGGTCAGATTAGAACTAGGATGACTTGAACCTCTGTTATCTCGAACATATTTGTATGGTCCATTGAGTTTCGAGATATCGAAGTTCAACTGTATGTGACTTTTAAAACCTTAGCGAACAGAATAGATCAAATTCAGATGGCCGTAGGATCTGTCTGATCAGGTTCTGTTCTGTTTGCTTACGGAGTATTAACTCTTTGAACGCTAAGTAATTTTTCGTCTGCAACAATTGTCGTCTGCTTCAATTCTAAAAACTAAAATTTCTCTCATTTCTTTGCTAAAATATGGTCAAAGTGACAAGCAGTTTGGATCCTGATGAGACGCCGCATTATGCGGCGTCTCATCTGGATCCAAACTGTTTGCATAGGTAATAACAGTTTCGGCGCTAGCGTGCAAAGAGTTAAAAATCTTATTCTGCACTTTCTGTCATGGTCAAAAAGTCCCATATTAATATACCATTATAAAAAACTTCTAATTAATATTCATGATGTCATTAATTCTTACATGAATATTTATGGAGTATAGGGTTAAAGGATAGTTCTTTGCGTGCTAAGTGACTGTTATCTTCAAAAGTTGTCATCTGATAAAACTTTCAAAGATTCTTTTTCATACATTTCTCCTAAAACATTTTTTAATAGTTTTGTTTCAGATGAGATGCAGATTTACTGGGCATCTTATTTCTGTTTTCTTTGATCATCACAGACTTTGCTAGTGTACAGTGGATTAACCCTTTACTTCATGAATATTCAGGAAAGAAATAATGACATCATGAATATTAATTAACTGAACTCTATAATGGCACTATGGAGAATATAATTTTTTATCATGACAGAAGCTGTAGATTCAGATCTATTTTATGTCATAAGCAAACAGAGCAGACCCTGATCAGACAGCTCCTATAGGAGCTGTCTGATCTGGGTCTACTCTGTTTGCAAAGGCATAGAAAGGCATATTTATGGAGTAAAGGGTTAAATATATTACCATTTGTAAGAAATACCTGATTAGTCCATCTTATAGATAGACCTCAGACTGAAGAAGAATAGGTGGTGGGATCTAGATTATACAAGAAACTCTTACTTTCTATTTTGAAAATGTGTTTTGCTGTTCCATATTTTCTCTTCATTTCAGGGTACTACTCCCAATAAATATGCATAATTCACAATAAAGCTTAATATAAAAACACAAAGCAGTAATTTGAAATATTGGAACAAAATTCATAACAACATTGTATGTCCTGGCTTTTATTTATTGACTTGTAGTAGAAATTCTAGAGCCAGGGGACGTTAATGGTATCTAGGACAAATCACCCTTTATTGACTTGCAGCAAAAATCTAAGGTCCGAGGGGATGTTAGTGGTAGAAGACAACATTTCGCATTTGCTTGGTTACTTTAAAATGTTTAGTTACAATTGTTTCGCACCAAGCACATAACATTTGTTTCTCATTTTTTAAAGGATTATGACCGTCATGGCTTTAAGGTAGCAGATTTTGTTATGGCCCCAACCCAAACCCTATCATGAATACACACAACCATGTTTGTTTCACATTAAAATGCACATCACAACTACATAATTTGACATTGAGCTTTTGGAGAATTTAACCCATTACCTCATAGGCTATTTTTAGACCCAACCACTTTGAATAAATCTAATTGTGCAGTTTAGAAACCATTGTAATAAATAGAGCATTTGCTCCTGTGGAGCAAATGCTCGAATTATCACAATGGTTTCAAAAAGTTATGTTTACAGAGGCATCAAAAGGCATCAATATGAGGGAATGGGTTAATTGAAGATTGTTAACCCATTACCTCGTATTGACGCCTCTGTAAAAGTCATTTTTGAAACCATAAATAGAACATTTGCTCCACAATGGTTTCAAAATTACACAGGTTTAAAACTCCTTTTTTCTAATAAATACTCCTTTTCAGTAGATTTACTAAAACAAAGTTGGGTCTAAAATATAAACGCCTTTTCACACATTTGCAAACGGAGTAGACCCAGATCAGACGGCTCATATAGGAGCCGTCTGATCAGGGTCTGCTCTGTTTGGTTTTGACATGATGTAGATCTGATTATATAGTGTTTGTCAAAGCAAAAATCTTCCTTGAAAAGTTTACATTATTAAAAAAAAAATCAGCTAATAAATATTCATGATGTCATTATTTCTTACATGAATATTGATCAAGGAAAGGGTTATATGAGAACGTTCAAATGATTGTTAGTACATGTATAACAACTTAACCCTTATGCTGAATCTTGAAAGTGGATCGGCCCATCACTGTTTAACCCTTTCCCTCATGTAAACGTGCTTTCACGCATTTGCAAACAGTAGACCCAGATCAGACGGCTCCTAAAGGAGCCATCTGATCAGGGTCTGCTCTGTTTGCCAATGGAATTTGATGAATCTGTTTCTTTACTTTCTAAAATGGCTATAATGTTCCACTTTCCATATTTCATTATTTCTGATTTGTCCATGAATATTCAGTAGGTAATGAAAGTTGGAATAAACGTAGAACATGGAAAGGGTTAATGATATTTCTTGTATTCAGAGGGTTGATTGGTGAAATTTTGAATAAGGGAATGTTGACCATTTCATGAGTTTCTAACTTGATTGCTCTTTCCTTCCTAAATATAGGTACATGTACAGTAAAATCTCGATTATTCGATTTTTTTTCTATACAAGATTTTAGACTCTTTTTTGGCAGGTGGCTGCTTAATGCATGGTGAAATTCACGCAGAAAGCTCCTAGAGGAGTTTCTGCATGACTTTCACCATGCATTAAGCTGCCACCTGTCTGATAAATATTTTAGTGTTTTAACAATCGAGATTTTACTCTATATATATTATATATATCCTCTATAGATCCTCTAGACTTTCTTCCTTACAAATACCACACTGTTACCAGTAACATCTTCCCTTCACTTTCCAGTCCAATCAAACATAGCCAGTTCTCGTTCAATATTCACACCTTGTTTTTGTCATTTAAATATGACAGGGCCTAAAGCAGCAAGTAGTTTAACCCTCAACCCATTCCCTCATAGGCTCTTTTTAGATCCAACCTCTTTGAATAATCGAACGAAAAGGAGCATTAACTAGAGAAAAGTAAATTTTTAGAATTGTGTAGTTCTGAAACCATTGTGATAAATAGAGCAAATGCTCCTTAGGAGCAAATGCACTATTTATCACAATGGTTTCAAAAAGTGACTTTTACAGAGGCGAAAAAAGTCGTATTTATGGAGGAAAGAGTTAACCTCGTAGATAAAACATTTTTGCAAATACAGTAGACACTGATCAGAATGATGACCTTTAGGAACCATCTGGTTACGGTCTATTGTTTGCTTAGTTCTGATTCTATATTTTCTGTCATGTCCAAAAAATGTCTGTATTCATAAAATAATTATGCAGTTATAAAAATTCTGCTAATAAATATTCATGTCGCAATTTCTTACATTCATATATTTTAGGTAAATGGTCACCCCTTTAACCCTTTCCTCCATAAATATGCCTTTCTACGCCTCTGTAAAAATCACCTGTTGAAACCATTGTGATACATAGAGGAGCAAATGTTCTATTTATCAAAATGGTTTCAAAATACAAAATTCTAAAAAATTTCCTTTTCTCTAGTTAATGCTCCTTTTCGGTAGATTTATTCAAAGTGGTTGGGTCTAAAAATAGCCTATGGAGGAAAGGGTTAATCCATAGATAAGCCTTCTATGCCTTGCAAACAGAGTAGACCCAGATCAGATGGCTCCTATAGGAGCTGTCTGATCAGGTTCTGCTGTGTTTGCTTATGATATAATATAGATATGGTTCTACAAATTTCTGCAATGGCCCTTGTTCATGTCTCATTATAAAAAATAAACTAATTAATATAATTATTATATTCATGATGTTTTTATTTCATACATGAATATTCATGAAATAAAGGGTTAATCATACAATACAACATACTCTCTATAACGGCCACTAAGTTGTGTTAATTAGCTGGTATATAGGGCAGGTGGTTGCTTAAAGTAAGGTGAAAGTAAAACAGAACGCTCCTATAGGAGCATTCTGTTTTACTTTCACCTTGCTTTATCAGCCACCTGCATTTAACACAAAATACTTGATGTAATTTTGTGGCCGTTACAGAGAGGTTTTACTGTATATATCTTGGGAATAACCCTTGTATTCTGTTCAGACTTTCATAATATTGGGTACTACACTTTGAAAGCACACTTATACAACCCTTGTAACATATATTTGGTACCTTCACATACATTTACTTTTGTTACAATCATGATTCTTTAAATGTTAAGAAATTGTCATCTTAACCCTTTACTCCATAAATACACCTTTCTACGCTATTGCCAACATAGTAGACCCAGAACTAACATTCCTAAATTATGTTGGACTAGTACTTGGATAAAACCAGGCATAGTTGAAATATTGTTTTTAACGGTTTCAGTATATGATTATGAAATGTTTTGAAGCAAGCTTTAGTAACAAATCTTTTTCATTACAAGTAAAGCTGTAGTGTATGATTTTGTTACATATCACTCGACCTAGTAGGAACGGTACTGCATGGCTGTAATAGACCCAGACAGTCTTTTACTACATCATAGATGCTCTCTGATCAGGATCTACACTGACTGTAGCTTAGAAAATCTTAACATTTTCCCTGATAGAGATGCCCTCTGACACCTTTGGAAACACATAAGACCCAGATAAGACAGCTCCTGTAGGAGTCCTCTGATCAGAGTCTGCTCTGTTTGCTTATGAATTGGTATAGATCTGATTCTATAGCTTCTGCCATGGTCAAAACTTTTGTTGTTCATGATGTCATTATAAGATTCAACTAATTAATATTTATACAGTGAACCCTCATTATACAGGCATTCGTTACAATGGCTCCCTTGTTATACCGGCATTCGTTACAGTGGCACCCTCGTTATACTGGCAGTATGCATTGAAACAAATTACCGTTAAGTCTTTGAAACAACCACTGAATAAATAAGTGCAATGCCAATAAGACAGGTGATCACCTAATGCAGAACACAAGAAGTTTTTTGCACCTCTTGTGTTCTGCATTAAGCGTTCACCTGTTGGTACTAGTTTAAAACTGGCCATTATGGTTCCTTTCATATCTAAACTCGTTATAACGGCAACCTCGTTATATCGGCAAAATGTCTGGAAACAAACACCTACGTTGTAATGAGGGTTCACTGTACATGAATATTCATGATGGAAAGAGTGAAAAATCTAAGCTGCTGGTTTGACTAACAGTGTAGACGGATCGGATTCCATGACTATGACACATTGAATGATCTTGGTCTACTATGAAGGATCCTTTTCTCAAACAGAGGTCCAGATAAGATGTATAAATTTAATCATTTTCAAGAATAGCTCTTTTATTTCCCCACCAAACCCTATGTTGAGGCCAGTCTTTAGAATCGTCTCTTTGAGACGATTCTAAAGAGTGGTCATAACATAGGGTTTGGTTAAACCTTTCCCTGTTCTATGTTTATTCCAAATTTCGATACTTACTGAATATTCATGAACAAAATAGTTATAATGAAATATGGAAGGTGGAATATTGTAGCCATTTTAGAAAGTAAAGAAACATAACTATCAAATTCCATAAGCAAACAGAGTAGACCCTGATCAGACGGCTCCTATAGGAGCCGTCTGATCTGGGTCTACTCTGTTTGCAAATGCATGAAAACATGTTTTATATGAGGGAAATGGTTAAGAAATGACGATTTTAGTACGCGTCTTTATCCGTAGCTCTGCTCATAGAGCGGCTCATAAGGAAATGTTTGTCTTCCCCAGCAGCAGGGTGTCGGTACAGTAGATGTGAGTGTGTCAATCAATGGACCCAACTCCGAACCAGCCATAGACATGGAACCAGAGGAAGAGGAAGAAACAGTAAGCTTCAATATACATTGTAGTATATTAAGTCATTAAGATGATTGGTAGATTCACTTGGCCCTGATAATATGAGAGACATTCATGTAACTTTGTCATTGGAGTCCTTCAAAGTGTATTATTAGACTCACACATAATTCATTCACTTCAACCCTTCGAAGTAGTCACCTTTGAGGCAAATACATTTTTCTAGCCTTGAAATCCACTCTTTGAAGGCTTTCTTGGGGGCTCACCCTGTTAACCCATTCCCTAATAGGCTATTTTTAGATCCAACCTCGTTGAATAAATCTACCGAAAAGGAGCATTAACTAGAGAAAAGGGAAGTTTGTGTAGTTTTGAAACCATTGTGTAGATTTCAAAATTGTTCGTGTAGTTTTGAAACCATTGTGATAAATTAGAGCATTTGCTCCTGTGGAGCAAATGCTCTATTTATCACAATGGTTTCATAAAGTGACTTTTACAGAGGCATTAAAAGGCATCAATATGAGGCAATGGGTTAACAGGCAAATGGCTCTGACCAGTGCACTTTGAGAAAAAATGATTTAAATTTCTCCGGATGATATATTTTCAACCCCTTAGGTTGGGATTGCCAAATTTATTGTGTGAATGCATTTTGAGAAAAGATGGTGTCATATACTACTTTAGTGTCTGTGACCTTGACCTTGTCTATGACCTCAGTTTTGGTGAAAAACTGTCTGAAATAATTTGTCTAGATGATAATATTATAGACATAATTAATTACTAACTTATAGCATCTCGTTACATATTCAATCAAACCAAAGCGTCATATCAAATTGAGTCCCCTGGCAAGTAACGTACGGTAATAAACATTCCTGATCATACCTAATGTCATTGTTTCCTACATAAGTAGTGGATTGGCTACAGGGTTTAGGCAGCTTAACCCATTACTTCATATTGATGCAGGGTTTTCCCTTGACCCCTTCAAAAAGACCAATTTTAGGGTCCTCTTGACCCCCTCTCTATAAAGTAATGAACAGACCCTCTTACTTTTGGGGGTCATTTGTAAAATTTAGGGGACATTTCAATAGAAAAAGGGGGTCAGGGAAAACCCTGTTGACGACTTTTGTCAACTCTGTAAAAGTCACTTTGTGAAACCATTGTGATAAATAGAGCATTTGCTCCTATAGGAGCAAATGCTCTATTTATCACAATGATTTCAAACTACAGATTTCTAAAAAATTCCCTTTTCTCTAATTAATGCTCCTTTTCAGTAGATTTATTCAAAGAGGCTGTATCTATAAATAGCCTATGAGGTAATGGGTTAATGCAGAAAATGTTGCAGAAAGCATCCAAAAGAGATGTCTGCATGACTTTTGCCTTGCATTTTTGGATTAATCAGTCTATGGTTACTTTGATACTACTGAAAACAGGTTTTACTGTATAAGTGTGTACTTACATGGCCCTATTTGTTGATTTCAGTTTGACACAGGTGACGTGTTTGTCGGCCAGGCCATCCACACAATCGAGTTCTGCCTGGGCTGCGTCTCCCACACAGCATCATACCTGCGACTGTGGGCTCTTAGTCTGGCTCACTCCCGTAAGTCTATCATTATGTTGCCTTAATCTCTTTTCAGCTCGTGGCGAAGTTGCCATTACCTATGCAGACAGTTTGGATCCAAGCTGTTTCACTTTCTGACTGTATTTTTGAAGAGAAATCGAAAGGAAATTTAACTTAAAAAACATATTACTGTAGGACATGCCTATAGCAACTAGGTAATGGACGTCTATTGGAGCAGGTGGTTGCTTAACCCTTTCCCATTATATAAACGTGTTTTCACACATTTGGAAACAGAGTAGGCCTAGATCAGACAGCTCCTATAGGAGCCGTCTGATCATTGTCTGCCAACAGAATTTGACAAATCTGTTTCTTTAGTTTCTAAAATGCCTACAATGTAAAAAAAATGTACAATCAGATCTAAATAATTCCATAAGCAAAATGGAACAGAACCTAATCAGACTTCTTCTAAAGATGCCATCTGAACTGGGTCTTCCCTGTTTGCAAAGGCATGTAAATGTGTTTATAGTTGGGAAAGTGTTTAGCCCTTTCCCTCATATGAACGTGTTTCACATGATTGCAAACAGAGTAGACCCAGATCAGTCTGATCAGAGTCTGCTATGTTTGCTTTCTAAAATGGCTGCAATGTTACACCTTCCATACTTTATTATAACTGTTTGAACTATGAATATAAAGTAGGCATTGAAGTTTGGAATCAATATAGAACAGGGATGGGGTTAAACCCCGACTTGGTTTGTGTGGTTGCTGTAGATAGAAGTTACTTATACTTTTGCAGATAGATGAACTTTGGCGTCAATGTGCAGTAGTTACTTATGCTATCATTTATCTCTTTTTTCTCAGTTAAACCATTACCTCATAGGCTATTTTTAGATACAACCTCTTTGAATAAATCTACCAATAAGGAGCATTAACTAGAGAAAAGGAAAGTTTTAGAATTTTGTAGTTTGAAACCATTGTGATAAATAGAGCATTTGCTCCTCTTTATCACAACGGTTTCACAAAGTGACTTCTACAGAGTCGTCAAAGGTCGTCAATATGAGGGAATGAGTTCAACACGATCATGATGGTATTAATTCATTAGAATCACCTGGGACAAGTGATTTTAATGAATATTACGAGACGATTCTAAAGAGTGGTCACAGTATTTGTGAAAATTATTTAATTTACGCATCTTATCTGGAACTCTGAAGGTCTACTACAAGAAGGTCTGATCTGTTTGCAAAGGCATCTCTATTAGGTAAAGGTTTAACCAATTCCTCCATAGGTTTTTTTTAGACCCAACCTCTTTGAATGAATCTACCCAAAAGGAGCATGTACTAGAGAAAAGTAAAATTTTAGAATTTTGTAGTTTGAAACCATTGTGATAAATAGAGCATTTGCTCCTATATAGGAGCAAATGCTCTATTTATCACAATGGTTTCAAGAGTTGGTTATTACAGATGCCTAGAAAGGCGTATTTATGGAGGAAAGGGTTAAACAATGATGAACCATTCCATTTCCACAGTTCAGATTTCAATAGATTCTAAGTTTGTGAAAACATGTTTACCTTGACTTTCATTGCAGAGTTATCTGAGGTACTGTGGTCCATGCTGTTCCGTATCGCCCTGAAATTGGACATCAAGTACGCTGGAGGCATCATAATCTGGGCAGTGTTTGCAGCCTTTGCAACTCTCACCATAGCTGTGCTGTTGGTTATGGAGGGCCTTTCTGCTTTCCTGCATACCCTTCGACTTCACTGGTCAGTTTGTAAATGTTGACTTTCATGTTATTCTATTGCTATGCTGTTCAGAGGTTTTATACGCCCTCAAGATCTGGATCAGGGGCATATTGTTTTGGGGCTGTCTGCTTGTCTGTCTGTTGAACTACCGGTATTAGCAATAGAGACTTCATACATGGCACGTAATCTCATAAGGCTTCATATTTTCATTGATGCCATGTAAGGTTTTATAAAAGTTAACCCTTTACTCCATAGATATGCCTTTTTACTAGTGATGTTACAGTTTACGCTTTTTTCAGATAGATTAACCGTTTTAAACATAATTTGAAAGCAAGTTGCATTTTTTCAGAAACGAAAATCCATGTATGCACCGTGCAATACCTTTTCCAGATTGCCACGCTTTAACCCTTTACTCCATAAATATGTTTTTATATATAAATATGCCTTTGCAAATAGAGTAGACCCAGATCAGACGGCTCCTATAGGAGCCATCTGATCAGGGTCTACTGTTTTCTTATGAAACACTATAGATCTGATTCTACAGTTTCTCCTTTGGCAAAAAATGCATGCATTAATATGCCATTCAAAAAAATAAAAATTAATTAATATTCATGGGGTCACAATTTCTTTCATGAATATTCATGGAGTAAAGGGTGAATACCATTGTTGTAGTAAACAGGGTTGTCCTACAAGCAGGCTTATCAAAAAATTAGTTGTCATTAACAGCCGGAAAAACTTTTAACCCTTTCCTCCATAAATACGCCTTTCTACGCCTCTGTAAAAGTCACCTGTTGAAATCATTGTGATAAAAATAGCATTTGCTCCTATAGGAGCAAATGCTCTATTTATCATAATGGTTTCAAACTACAAAATTCTAAAAAAATTCATTTTCTCTAGTTAATGCCCCTTTTCAGTAAATTTATTCAAAGTGTTTGGGTCTAAAAATAGCCTACGAGGGAAAGGATTAAAACAACAATTGGGTCGGCAATTACTTTATGATTAAAGCACCGACTGATTTGTTTGCCAGCTTGCAATCTGAGTGAAAAAAAAAATGTATAATTCACTCTGACAGTTTGGATCCTTCTGAAAAACTATATTGCTAAGGTTGAATGTATTCCAGAGTTAGTTGGTTATAAATCACTATGACAAGGTGTGTATTTGATTTTCATTTTAGGGTGGAATTCCAGAGCAAGTTCTACCATGGCGAGGGCTACTTGTTTGCGCCATTCAACTTCAAGGAGGAAATGGACCCAACATTTGATGAGAAATAGAAATTATCAACATTCCACTAAAGCAGGCTTAGGATAATAGTCTCCCTCTTGTAGTTTTATATACACTAGAATTATGACATATAATCAAGACTTTTATCTGAGAGACAACTGAATGAAATCTTGCCTTATGACTTCTAAGTGCTTTACTTTCATTTCTACCAGAAGTGCCTTAATATCAATTGCATTGTGCTGATTTTTATTGTGGTTCTGTGTGATATTTTTTCTTTGAATATAAATCATTTCTAGCCTGAAAAAAGACAACAACAAAAATCCAACCAATTACATGTATATGGAAGTATAAATCGAACAAAGACCTGCATCCATATGCATTAACCCTTCGCTTGCTATTCACATCAATATACGTATGTGTAAATAGTGAAGACCCAGATGAGACAGCTCCTGCAGGAGCTGTCTCATCAGGGTCTGCACTATTTACAAGATGATTGTGCAACCAGTGCACCCCACAGCAGTGATTGCACAGCGAAATATTTGTACACAGTGAAGATATATGTAATTATACAACAGGGCATGGGTAAAGAAGGAGAAATGTATTTTAAAATTCAGCAAGAGAAGGGTTAATATACTGAAATTGCAAGTTACATGTGTTTTGGGTCTACTCAATTACTCATGATTGTGACCTTACTGTTATAGAGTTGGTTGTTTTGGCATAGCAGTAGTTTTGCTTAACCCATTATAGCATAGGCTATTTTTAGATACAACCTCTTTGGAAAAATCTACCGAAAAGGAGCATTAACTAGAGAAAGGAAAATTTTAGAATTTTGTAGTTTGAAACCATTGTGATAAATAGAGCATTTGCTCCTATAGGAGCAAATGCTCTATTTATCACAATAGTTTCACAAAGTTTACTTTTACAGAGTCGTCAATATGAGGGAATGGTTAAACCAATCCCCAATAGACCATTTTCAGACCCCACCTCTTTGAATAAATCTTTTGAAAAGGAGCATTTACTAGGAAAAAGGGAAAAATTAGAATTGTGTAGTTATTAAACTATAGTGATAAATAGAGCATTTTTCTCTATAGAGCAAATGTTCTATCTATCAATGTGCTTTCAAAAAGTGACTCTTACAGAGATGTCAATATAGGAGAATGGTTTAAATTATTTCAGTATATCCTAGTCATGTTGGAAGTTACGAAATACACTTCTTTCTTTTTCTTCTGTTATTGATAGCCTGTAAGTAAGCTGTGAAATATTGTGTTTTGTATTTTCTTAACTGACTACTCTTTCCCTCTTATAACCCTTTCCCTCATATAAACGCATGTTCACGCATCTGCAAACAGAGTAGACCCAGATCAGATGGCTCCTATATGAGCCGTCTGATCAGGGTCTGCTCTGTTTGTTAATGGAATTTGAAAGATTGGTTTCTTTTCTTTCTAAAATGGCTACAATGCACCACCTTCCATATTTTAAAATATTGAATAAACATAGAACACGGAAAGGGATAATCAATCGAAGTCATATCTCAGAAATTGTTTGGAATTTTCCAAAGAAACTCTGTGTTTTTCGTACTATAGAGAAATGCGACCCTGCATGTATAACTCACACTAACCTTAGAACACTAGAGTTGTGGCTCTTTGTTTGCAAAAAAATTAACATTTTGTCTGTCTGGTCAATAAATACAGAGGACCACACATGCTTGGCGGGGGATATCAATTAAGTGAATTTGCTTGTTAAGTTGGGACCAGCCCTGAGTAGAATTTAGGCTGTAGGAACTTGTTTCAGAACGTTGTATTACTGTCTGTATTTAATGGGTCAATTTATGATAACCGTTTGATCTTTAACCCTTTATTCCATGAATATTGATGCAAGAAATAAGGACATCATTAATAAGATATTTACTGAGTATCTATAATGGCAAATCAACACAAAAAGTATTTGACCATATCATATCTATATTATTCCTTAAGCAAACAGAGCCGACGGTGATCAGATGACGCCTACAGGATTTATTTGATCTTGGTCTACTCTGTTTGCAAAGGCATTAAAAGAAGTACAGTAAAACCCCGCTAATGCGACCACCTAAAAGAGGTATAATTGTGGGTGGTAGAGGCAGGTGGTAGCTTAATGCAGGACAAAAGTAATACAGAAAGCTCCCAGAGGAGCTTTCTGTATTACTTTTATCCTGCATTAAGCAACCACCTGCTTATAAAGACAACCATGTTGATTCATTAAGTGGTCGCATTAGAGGGGTTCTACTGTATTTATGGAGTAACGAGTTAATAAGAGGTCAAATAACTCTGCGTCTCATCAGGATCAAAAAAGGTTTGGCACTGATCAAGTTTGGGAATGACAGGTGATACTATTCTGTGGTCAAATGGTAAAAATAGGCAGTTACATGTTCAGTGTTTGGCAGCTTTCTACAATACTTCTGACCAGTCACCTGTATTTAGCTACTACAGGCATTGAAGATCCAGACAGGGCCAGATATATTTTTAATAGTCACTTCCGACAGGTTTTACTGTATGTATTTACATATATTAATATACCATATTCAATTAAAACCCCTATTTTTGGTGCACTTATTGTCTTCACAATCACGCCTACGCCAATATTATTGTTAATGATCAGTCTTCCACTTGCTAAAAAACGAAATACAGGTATTTTCGGAAAAATAAATTATTTTTTTCATTTGACTGTGTTTGTTGGTATTTAATTACTTCCCTTTTTATGCCCCCCCCCCCCCCAAAAAAAAAAAACAACAAACAAAAACACACACACACACAAGGTGGTAAGCATATGGCATTGCTCTTGTTCCGCCGTACGTCCCCCAAATCTTGTGTGTCTCCATCTGCTCATACAACACTGGGAGGATTTACAATGTACTTCACTTTCACTGATGATCAACCTTGATAATTATGTTGATGTACTTAACCCACTTCCTCATTTTGACACATTTTGGCGCCTCTTTCAAAGTCACTTTTTGAAACCATTGTGATAAATAGAGCATTTGCCCCATAGGGAGCAAATGCTCTATTTATCACAATGTTTCAAAATTCAAAACATTCTCTAGTAAATGCTCCTTTTGGGTTGATTTATTAAAAGATGCTGGATCTAAAAATAGCCTATGAGAAAATTGGTTAAAGAAGGGATTTTTCGCTCTAACCGGTTTTACCAGAGCATTGATTTTCTTCACTTGATCTATATATAACATTTACAGAAACGGCGTGCGTGTCCAACTCCTCATACACCAATGGGAGGATTTACTTCAAACTTTAACATCTGAACAACCTTGATGTGAAGATGTAGGTAAAGAAGTGAATGTTTGCTCGTATGATTTTTACCACAGTTATGAGACTTTGAAGTCCTCATACACCAATGGGGGACAATTTTTATCAAACTTTCACAGATGAACAAAGTTGAAATGAATAAAGACCTATATTAGGTCTTTGATATGAAGATGTACGTAACGAAAGGAAGTTTTGCTTCAATTGTTTTTATCAGAGTTACGGGAATTTGAAATTTTCTTCACTACATGACATTGTGAAAATTGCTTGATTTAGAGACAATATAGCTAGAGGGATATCTGTGTTCCATGGGCACAATTTTCTAGTTTGTGCTGTATTCTTCCTGATGAACACCCCTTACTTCTGATGAAACTAATCGTGAATAAAACAACTAAAACCCTATGAACGTGTATATAATAACTATTAAATAAAGGGTTTTTCCAAAATACAGGTGGTAGGAGCTCTCTCCATTACTTTCATTCCGCATTAACCTATTACCTCATAGGCTATTTTTTAGACCCAACCTCTTTGATTAAATCTACTGAAAAGGAGCATTTACTAGAGAAATGGAAACTTTCAGAATTGTATAGTTTTGAAACCATTGTGATAAATAGAGCATTTGCGCCATAGGAGCAAATGCTCTTTTTATCACAATGGTTTCGTAAAGTGACATTATAGAGGCGTCAATATGAGGGAATGGGTTAACCCTTTCCTCCATAAGTACGCCTTTCTAACATACTCCATCAACGGGTCTTTTTACGCATTTACAATCACAGTAGACCCAGATTAGACTGCTCCATGTCTGCTCTTGGTCTACCCTGTTCGTACATGCATGAAAAGGAGTTTATTTGAAGGAATAATCTGTAACGATGCAGGCATGTTTCAAAAATGAATATTAACCATGCGAAACAATCCGTATTTTAAAGCATTTTTTCAGGAACCTTTTATCGCTAAATAAAACGTCGTGAACAGAAAATATGAATTTCATAAAGAAAATATCTGTCCTCTGTTCTTATAAACACAACTTATTAGTAACATATGTGACCCTGGTGAGGCTCCGATTCGGGATTATAATCATCAAGACCTCAGATATCCTATTAACCCTTTCCCTGTTCTATGTGTGTTATAAATTTTAATATAATATACCTACTGAATATTCATTGAAATCATTTTGATGAATTATTGAATAGTGTAACCATTTTAGAAACTAAAACGGATCTATCAAAATCTATTAGCAAACGGAGCAGACCCTGATCAGACGGATCCTATAGCAGCCGTCTGATCTGGGTCTACTCTGTTTGCAGGTGCGTGAAAACACGTTTATATGGGGGGAAAGGGTTAACGTTTCGAGATCAAAATTTTCTAACCCGGATGAACAAAGTAAGTATTATAATCGGTCTTAAAGACAGGTGAAAGCTTTCTGCACGAGTTTCATACTGCATTCAGTAGACCTAAAGTCTTCTTTATTACAATTCCAGTTTAGAGGATCTTTACTATACATGCAATATGGTGTATATCTCTTGAACAAGTCTCAAGTTAGGAGTAACTCAACGGTCATTAGTTTGATACATAAAGATCTATGGGGAAACTTGAATAGTCACTGACCAAACCAGGCGCGCATTTAGATAGGCGGGGCCGGCGTACGCCCCGCCCCATAAAATTGCCTAAAAAAACTTTTTAAGTAATTTTATTAGATCTAGATCTATTAAAAAGCAATAAAACAATGAGTTAATCTGAATGTTTTATTTCCCTGTTCGCTCCATTCGTACTGTTCGAATGAATTACTCTTTTCCCAGGTTACTTTACTCATGTACATACCAGGTATAAGCACTTTTAAAAATCTACATCCCATTCCTACTCTGAAATCCTGGGTCCGCACCTGCAAACAGTACAGTGATAACGGGTCTGACCAGGGTCTCTTCTGTTTAACCCATTTCCACTTATTGACGCCTCTGTAAAATTCACCTTTTGAAACCATTGTGATAAATAGAGCATTTGCTCCATATGAGCAAATGCTCTATTTATCACAATGGTTTCAAAAACTACGCAATTCTAAAATTTTCCTTTTCTATAGTTAACACTTCTTTTCGGTAGTTTAATTATGAGTGAATGAGTTAAGTATGATGGAATGAGATAAGTTGGAAAGTTTACAGTAAATGAATTTTCCCTCATGAATAGTTATATAATAAATAATGACATTACGAATATCTTTCTTATAATGGATTTTGTAAATATTTGTCAATGGCATGTATACACAGGAATCTACCAGTGACAGATCTGTGGAATCGGGTCTATATAAACTCATGAACAAACAGAGTAGACCCAGATGTTTCCTACATCAATCAGGTAAGTCTGTTTCATTAAAACCACGGCAGCTTAATATATGGGGCAACATTTATGCGCATTTTTTCTGCATTGTTCTTCACGAAGCAACCACCCGTTTTAATACACTAATGAACATGTATGAGATATTTCACTACATATGTTGACAATTGCTACGTGTGTCTAATAATGTAGACCCTGATCAGACGACGCACCAATGACATGGCAACTCGTTTTGTTACACATGCAGAGCGTTATATATTTAACCATTTACTATGGCTATAAATGTTAAAGTTATTATCGTCCATGTTAATTTGCTTATTTTTAATGACACATGAATATATTTAGCCATAACAGAAACTAGAATCAGATCTATACAATTTCATAAGCAGACAAGACTAGTCCCTGTTCTGACAGCTCTTTCATGAGACGTCTGATCTTGGTCTTTTCTGTTTGCAAAGACGTGGAAATGCGTCAGGCAAACGGTTACGTGCATCTTCAAATGAACAACTTAACTCATTCCGTTACACGGTGCGATGCACAGAAAGTAGTAGATTACCTAACGTAGGTACGATATTTAAATTATGACCTCCCTTGCCTTTGTTATTAATCGCCCAACCGTTGAAAAAGATTACCTTACATGCTATTGTTCTATCGACAAACTTTTTTCGCAGAATTTCGTCTGACATGAGTAGCCTCCCTTCGTTCTTGTTCTAGTTGTCTCGCTTTGTACGAATTTAACTCATTCTGATTGAAAATTAATTTAACCATTTACTGCACAAACCTTTTGCAAGCAGTCAGAGTAGATCCAGATCAGACGGCTCCTATACGAGCCATATGTTCATGATCTGCTCTGTTTGCCTGTGATATAGATATAATCCTACACTTTCTGCCGTGGTCATACACCCTGTGCCCATGTGCTATTATAGCAATTACAAATGTAATCTACTAGTAATTAATATACAATGATATCTCTATTTAACACAATGGTTTAAAAACTACACTAAAAGTTTCCTTTTCTTTAATCAATACTCCTTTTCGGTAGATTAATTCAAAGAAGTTTGATCTAAAAGTAGCATATGAGAGAATGAGTTAAATTGGATATTTTACAGTAAAGGTATCTACGTCACCCATAACTTTTTACCTCATGACTAGTTATATAAGAAATAATAACATCACGAATCTCTTTTTTCATAATGACAGTGGTAAACAGGATCATTTGTCCATGGCATGTGTACACAGGAATTTGCTATTGACTGAAACTGTGGACTCAGATCTATATATTTTCATGAACAAACAGAGCAGACCCAGATGTAAATTACTTCGTGATAGCAATAATAATAATAATAATAATAATAATAATAATAATAATATAATAATAATAATAATAATAGTAATAAAAATAATAATAATAATAATAATAATAATAATAATAATATAATAATAATAATAATAATAATAATAATAATAATAATATAATAATAATAATATTAATAATAATGTTTCCAGTTCGGTTATCCCTTACTCCATGAATATTCATGTAAGACATACTGACATTATCGTATATTCATTAGATTAATTGTTATAATGGCACATGAACACAGGGTGTTTGACCACGGCAGAAATTGTAGGTTTATATCTATATTATATCACAGGCAAACAGAGCAGACCCTGAACAGACGGCTTGTATAGGAGTCGTCTGTTCTGGACCTACTCTGATTGCAAAGGCGTAGAAAGGCGTATCTATGGAGTAAATGGTTAAATTAATTTTCAATCAGTGTGAGCAAAATTCGTACAAAGCGAGACAACTAGAACAAGAACGAAGGGAGGCTACTCGTGTCAGACGCAATTCTACGAAAAAAGTTTGTCGATAGAACAATAGCATGGAAGGTAATCTTTTTCAACGGTTGAGCGATTAATAACAAAGGCAAGGGAGATGATAATTCAAATATCGTACCTACGTTAGGTAATCTACTACTTTCAGTGCATTGCACTGTGTAACGGAATGAGTTAAGTTGTTCATTTGAAGATGCACGTAACCGTTTGCCTGACGCATTTTCACGTCTTTGCAAACAGAAAAGACCAAGATCAGACGTCTCCTGTAAGAGCTTTCAGAACAGGGACTAGTCTTGTTTGCTTATGAAATTGTATAGATCTGATTCTACAGTTTCTGTAATGGCTAAATATTGTTCAAGGGCCATTAAAAATCAGAAAATTAACATGAATGCTAATGATTTAAACATGAATAGCCATAGCGTAAATGGTACACTGTATAACGCTCAGTATAACAAAACGAGTTGCCATGTCATTGTAAATACAGTATTTACTTCGTGTTACTATTATTATTATTATTGATTTACATTTATCGCTATCAGCAGATTAATCCTTTACTCCATGGATATTCAGTTAACCCTTTCCCTCATATAAACGTATTTTCACGCATCTGCAAACAGAGTAGACCCAGATCAGACGGCTCCTATAGGAGCCGTCTGATCAGGGTCTGCTCTGTTTGCTAATGGAATTTAATAGATCCGTTTCTATACTTTCTAAAATGTTTACAATGTTCTACCTTCCATATTTTATTATCACTAATTTGTCCATGAATATTCAGTAGGTAATGAAATTTGTAATAAACGTAGAACAGGGAAAGGGTTAAGAGATAATGACATCACGCATTTAATTAGATCACAGTTTCTATAACGGCGCATGAACACAGAAATGTTTGGCCGATGCAGAAACTGTTATATCATATCTATATTAGTTCGTATGCAAACAGAGCAGACCCTAATCAGATGTCTCCTTCTCTGCTCAAAATGTGAATTTAACCCTTCTCTTGCTGAATTTTAAACTACATTTCTCCTACTTTACCCATGCCCTGTTGTATAATTACATACATGTATATCTTCACTGTGTACATGTATTTCGCTGTGCAATCACCGCTGTGGAGTGCACTGGTTGCACAATCATCTTGTAAATAGTGCAGACCCTGATGAGACAGCTCCTGTAGGAGCTGTCTCATCTGGGTCTTCACTGTTTACAGGTAGGTATATTGATGCGAATAGCAAACGAAGGGTTAAGGAGTAAATGATTAAATCAAAATTGAAACCAACGATATTTTACTCAGAAAAACGTCGAAACCCTCGAAGACCATTTTTCTTGACGTGTGTCTTGAGGTGTTTTGCATCCCTTTCCCCATCATTCGAATCTTTTCTTCTTACAATATCCAGTATCTCTGTGATCGTCCTGCATTACTTTCACCGATTATTAATCCCCGAGTGTGGGAAACGAGTCAATAATGCCATTTGCAAACAGTGTAGACCCAGACGAGAGGAGCCCTCTCGTCAGGGTCCACACTATTTGTCATGTTACAATTTTCTTTAAAATGAATATTCACGGTAAGAATGTCCTGTTTGAAGTTTGGTTTGGAATAGTTCGTTTGAATATTTAGTGAAAACTGTGTTGAAAGGGTTAAGTAGTCATCTGCATAGAATCCCCAGTTCTTCTTTATTACCTGTTCGAATTAACGAGGTTTGATGTATTTAACAAATTTGCATAAAACATACATTAATGTTTTATTTTGTTTATATCTCAAGTATAGTAACTCATTCAAGCAAATTAGTATGTATCAAAATGTGCCGTCGTTTGCCTTCGAAGGATCTCCTACTTTCAGAATTGCTTTTGATCTTTCACAAACACATGACGTTTTACCATTGCATTCACTTAGATATACATTTTAGAAAATTATATGTTGAACCTGCAAAAATTTAGTACATGTATATTCAATCCTTAAGATATAGTCAGTATTTTGACCCGCTAGGATACACCTGCGCCGTTCTAGAAACGAACTTTCCCGGGGAGCATGCCCCCGGACCCCCTACAGTTGGTGCGTATCCTATTTTTACACCCAGACAAGCCCATGCTTTATAAAATTAAACTAATATAGATAAACATTTTGAGCATTGTTTCTGTTCTTTGAAAATAAATGTGAAATATCACTCAATATATGTATGACAAATTATGATATTCTGTTGCACAATGTAATGTGTGATATACTGTAAACATAACTGATAATACTGATGATACCGGTAGTTATTTATCTCATTCCCTCATAGGCTATTTTTAGATCCAACCACTTTGAATAAATCTACCGACAAGGAGTAGCCTATTAACTAGAAAAAAGGAAATATTTTAGATTTTTGTAGCTTGAAACCATTGTGATAAATAGAGCATTTGCTCCTATAGGAACAAATGCTCTATTTATCACAATGGTTTCAACAGGTGACTTTTACATAGAAAGGCGTATTTATGGAGGAAAGGGTTAAAGGAGAGTCATTTGAGAAGTAGTGGCAACAGTCCAGTACTTTCACCATTTGTACATGTGCAACCACAAATATGGCATATCAATGGAAATATTTTTTTTCCTATCCAACTGACCGGATTTGGCACAAGATTCACGTGCAAAAGCAAAATGTATTTGTAGTTGAAATACACGCAGTATATAATCATAATGGCTGAAAAAAATGGACGAATCTATCTACAAGTTTCACAAAGTGCATGGGGCGTTTTGTAAGATATTCCCAATGCATTCGCGCATCAGAAATAACATGCACGTGTACTGGGGCGGCTGGGTCCTGTACGGCAGTCGTGAATTAAATGTCGCCAGTACCGCACGCTTGTGTTCTTATACTTGTTCCTCATTTGGGGTATTATTTAATCGATGGCTTATCAGCAGTAACAATTTAGAAACGCCGATCCAAGCACACAAACAAAACAAGAGGGCCAGAATGGCCCTGAAGCGCTTACCAGACAATCAGAGGAGAAGATTTTCAAAGTGTTCACTATATGTTTCTATAGAAAACTAGCCGGCCCTGGGGCTGTCAATTTTGACTCCAGGAGCATAATTTATATAACTTTTGTAGAGAACTTGAATATGATGCTATGAGCCAAATATGAAAGCTGAGAATCTTTCAGTTTCAGAGAAGAAGATTTTCAAATATTTCTCTATATGTTTCTACTGAAAACTACCCACCCCTGGGGTTGGGCTAATTTTGACCCCAGGGCCATAATTATGTCTCCCCCATTTATGGGGAGATATATTGTTTTTGCCAGAGTTGTCCGTCTGTCCGTCCGTCCGTCTGTCCGTCTGTCTGTATGTCTGTCTGTCCGTCACAAACTTGTGTCGCGCGTATCTCTGAAACCAGTTGGGCTAGAGTCACCAAACTTCACAGGAATGTTCACCAGCATGAGTTGTTGTGCACCTAGGGTTTTTGAATTGTCTCCCCCTGATAATTTTGGAGTTATCGCCCCTGATGACTTATAATTAGAAAAACTTTGTGTCGCGCGTATCTCTGAAACCGCTAGTACTAGAGTCACAAAACTTCACAGAAATGTTCACCAGCATGAGTTGTTGTGCACCTATGGTTTTTGAATTATCTCCCCCTGATAATTCTTGAGTTATTGCCCCTGATATGAATACTTAAATTTATACAAACTTTGTGTCGCGCGTATCTCTGAAACCAGTAGGGCTAGAGTCACCAAACTTCACAGGATTGTTCACAAGCATGAGTTGTTTTGCTCTTGGGTTTTTGGAATTGTCTCCCCCTGTTAACTTTGGAGTTACTGCCCCTGATGACTTAAAATTAGACAAACTTTACTTAGTGTCGTGCATATCTCTAAAACCACTAGGGCTAGAGTCACCAAACTTCACAGGAATGTCGACTAGCATGTGTTTTTGTGTACCTGGGGCTTTTGAATTGTACGTATCTCTGAAACCAGTAGGGCTAGAGTCACCAAACTTCACAGGAATGTTCACCAGCATGAGTTGTTGTACAACTGGGATTTTTGAATTGTCTTCCCTTGATAACTTTGGAGTTTTTGCCCCTGTTATGATTACTTAAAATTAGAGAAACTTTGTGTCATGCATATCTTTAAAACCACTAGGGCTAGAGTTACCAAACTTCACAGGAATGTTCACCATGAGTTGTTGTGCACCTGTGTTTTTTCATTGTCTTCCCCTGATAATTCTTGAGTTACTGCCCCTGATATGTTAACTTAAAATTAGAGAAACTTTGTGCTGCACGTATCTCTGAAACCAGTAGGGCTAGAGTCACCAAACTTCACCAGCATGAGTTGTTGTGCATCTGGGGTTTTTAATTGTCTCCCCCTGATAACTTTTGAGTTACTGCCCCTTATGACTTAAATAAGAGAAACTTTACTTTGTGTCACATGTACCTCTGAAACCACTAGTACTAGAGTCACCAAACTTCACAAGAATGTTGACTAGCATGTGTTTTTGTGTACCTGGGGCTTTTGAATTGTCTCCCCCTGACAATGTTGGAGTTATTGCCCCTGATGACTTAAACATTAGACCCTGATAAGTTTGGAGTTACAGACATTACACTTGTGTATTGGAAAGCGGATGGGAGGGGGAGACATCTGTTTTTGTGACAAAAACAAACCTCTAGTTCATATAACTTTTGTAGAGGACCTATACATGATGCTATGCACCAAACATGAAAGCTGAGAACTTTCCCGATTCAGAGAAGAAGATTTTCAAAGTTTTCAATATTTGTTTCCATTGAAAACTGCCCATCCCTGGGGCGGGGACAATTTTGACCCCAGGGCAATAATTAATATAACTTTTGTAGAGGACCTGAACATGATGCTCTGTGCCAAATATGAAAGCTGAGCGCCTTCCAGTTTCAGAGGAGAAGATTTTCAAAGATTTCACTATTTGTTTCTATTGAAAACTGCCCACCCCTGGGGCGGGGACAATTTTGACCCCAGGGCCATAATTTATATAACTTTTGTAGAGGACCTAAACATGATGCTATGTGCCAAATATGAAAGCTGAGAACCTTCCAGTTTCAGAGGAGAAGATTTTCAAAGATTTCACTATTTGTTTCTATTGAAAACTGCCCACCCCTGTGGCGGGGCCAATTTTGACCCAAGGGGCATAATTTATATGACTTTTGTAGAGGACCTGAACATGATGCTATGTGCCAAATATGAAAGCTGAGAAACTTCTGGTTTCAAAGGAGAAGATTTTCAAAGGTTTACTATATGTTTCTATTGAAAACTTCCCACCCCTCGGGCGGGGCTAATTTTGACCCCAGGGGCATAATTTATATAACTTTTGTAGAGGAAATGAACATGATATGATGCTCTGTGCTAAATATGAAAGCTGAAAATCTTCTAGTTTCAGAGGAGAAGATTTTCAAAGTTTTCACTATATATTTCTATTGAAAACTGCCCACCCCTGGGGCGGGGACAATTTTGACCCCAGGGCCATAATTTATATAACTTTTGTAGAGGACCTGGACATGATGCTCTGTGCCAAATATGAAAGATGAGAGCCTTTCAGTTTCAGAGGAGAAGATTTTCAAAGATTTCACTATTTGTTTCTATTGAAAACTGCCCACCCCTGTGGCAGGGCCAATTTTGACCCCAGGGTCATAATTTATATAACGTTTGTAGAGGACCTGAACATGATGCTATGTGCCAAATATGAAAGCTAATAACCTTCTGGTTTCAGAGGAGAAGATTTTTACTATAATTTTTTATGTTTCTATTGAAAACTTCCCACCACTGGGGCGGGGCCAATTTTGACCCCAGGGGCATAATTTATATAACTTTTGTAGAGGACCTATAGGTGATGCTATGTACCAAAGATGAAAGCTGAGAACCCTGTAGATTCAGAGGAGAAGATTTTTAAAGGTTCAAATTGTTGACGCGGGACGACGGACATCAGGCGATCACAAAAGCT
The DNA here is from genome assembly GCA_963576725.1 of Azorinus chamasolen. NCBI lineage: Eukaryota > Metazoa > Mollusca > Bivalvia > Cardiida > Solecurtidae > Azorinus > Azorinus chamasolen. Next base: position 32,632,159 of record OY755236.1, read on the forward strand.
CACCCTGAGCACTTTGTGCTCTGGTGAGCTAAAAACATGTCCTTGTGTATGTGCATCAGGCCTGCTGATGATAGACCATCGGATTTCATGGTTGTTCGCAAATAGATCTTAATTCTTTCATTCAATTGCATGACCTTTCGCAAGAAAGAGGCAGATGTCTGTTTCCGATGGCACATACTGAAGCTATCTCGTTATCTATCTGTGTAAAATCGGATTTAAATATAATGATAAAAACTTCAATGATAATTCATAATTCTTTATTTCATATTTCAAGTTAAATAAATATCCATTCAAATTACAGCTTCAGTGCACTTATACTGCTATAGCCCAATACAGTAAAACCTCTCTAAACCGGAATTCTAGTTGAGAATAATTTAGATACTTTTAGGCAGGTGGCTGCTTAACCCATTCCCTCATATTGACGATTTTTGACGACTCTGTAAAAGTCACTTTGTGAAACCATTGTGATAAATAGAGCATTTGCTCCTATAGGAGCAAATGCTCTATTTATCACAATGGTTTCAAACTATAAAATTCTAAAAAAACAAACTTTTCTCTAGTTAATGCTCCTTTTTGGTAGATTTATTCAAAGAGGTTGTATCTAAAAATAGCCTATGAGGTAATGGGTTAATGCAGGGTGGAAGTCACACAATAAGCTCCTAGAGATGTTTACATTAAATTGAACGTCCAGTTTAGAGGGGTTTTACTGAACCATGAAAATCAATATTTTATCCCATTACCTGATGAATATTCATGTAAGAAATAATAAAGTTAGCTGAATTTGTATAACAGCATTATGAAAGACCTCATCAAGGCTATGGCAATACCTTCTTTTCTTTTCAAAGAGTTACCCTGAAATATACAGCCCAGCTGTACAAAATCCTATGTTTTATTAACCCTTTACTCCATCTCCTAAATACGCCTTTCTACACCTTTGCAAACAGAGTAGATCCAGATCAGACGGCTCCTTTACAAGCCACCTGATCAGGATCTGCTGTTTGCTTATGATATTCAAGTGTTCCTGCCAGGACCAAACTTCCTTGTGTTAATGTGTAATTATAAAAGTTAATCTAATTAATATTCACGAGGTAATTATTTCTTGAATGATATTCATGGAGTAAAGGATTAATGTTGAGTTTTATCACTTTGGACCAATTCATTGGTTGAGTCCAGATGATACTCAGTAACTCCACCTTACATAACCAGAGCTCCAGATATGATGCGTAAATCAAAAAGTTTTTAAGAATAACTTCCGTATTTCTCCATCAAACCCTATATTGTGACCACTCTTTAGAATTGTCTAGAAGAAACGATTCTAAAGAGTGGTCACAACATACGGTTTGGTGAAGAAATGACGATTTTAGTATCAGATAAGATGCATAAATTAAAACATTTTCAAGAATAACCAAACCCTATGTTGTGACCACTCTTTAGAATCGTCTCTTTGAGACGATTCTAAAGAGTGGTCACAACATACGATTTGGTGAAGAAATGACGATTTTAGTATTTGAGTAGGCATCTTTATCTGTTGCACTGATAACGGTCTAATTGTTTAACTCTTTACTCCATAAATATTCATGTAAGAAATATTGATATCATGAATATTAATTAGATTAATAGTTATAATAGCACATGGACACAGGAATTTTTGCCATGGCAGAAACTGTAATCATATCAAATGCAAACAGAGCAGACTGACCAGACGGCTCCTACGGCTGTCTGAACTGGGTCTACTCTGTTGCAAATACGTGAAAAAGCGTTTGTATGAAAGAAACAGTTAAAAAATCTGTTCCTTTTTTGAAAAAAGAAATTGAAGAAAAATACAGTTGTAGAATTGCAACAGTTGTGAGTTGTCTTTTAAGATCACATGTTCCTAAACGAGCCTTAGAAAATGTCACTAAGCGAGCCTTGGCGAGCTTAATAACATTTTCTTGGTGAGTTTAGGAACCTGTGATCTTAAAAGACAACAAGCATTAGATTCTTTTACTCACATAACAAAAAAGTGTATTTTCCCCGTTTAAATGATATGTAAACATCGTTTTCCAATGGCATAACATCACATATATTCTAAAGTGATCTTACACGTGTTACAGATCAGGGAATCTTAACCCGTTGTTGTAACTCAGAGATAAGGGAAGGTATGTGAGAAAAAAGTTTTTGCTGAATTGAATTGAATAGTTTGAATCCAGAACAGACACAAGGTTAGTTGACATCTCATCAGGATCTTATCTGTTTTGATACTCTGATCATGTTCTTGAATATTGAGGGAAACTTAAGTCTGATACCTGAAGCAGACTACAGTAGAACCTATCTTAACCCTTTCCTCAGTAAATACGCCTTTCTATGCCTCTGTAAAAGTCACTTTATGAAACCATTGTGATAAATAGAGCATTTGCTCCTATAGGAGCAAATGCTATATTTATCACAATTGTTTCAAACTACAAAATTCTGAAATTTTCCTTTTCTCTAGTTAATGCTCCTTTTCGGTAGATTTATTCAAAGTGGTTGGATCTAAAAATAGCCTATGGAGGAAAGGGTTAAGCAACCATCAAAATTATGTCTAATTATGGGTCTGTAAGGCAGGTGGTAGCTTAATGCAGGTAAAAAGTAATACAGAAAGTTCCTATAGGAGCTTTCTGTATTACTTTTTCCCTGCATTAAGCATTTGCTTTGTAGGACTCCTATGTTGAATAAATGAAGGTAGCCTAAGACAGGTTCTACTGTATAATGTTAGCATATAAATTCTAATTGAGCGTCAAAGATTAAAAAACGGTAAGCTATAAAACAGCTATCATCAACTGCCACTGTTTTCATCTGTCTGATCAATTGGTTGCTTTAAGGCACAGTCCTCAGTCACTACACTAGAATTCTGAGTCTGCATCACTGGCACGTTTGAAATGTCACTACATGTATTTAGATCACAAGGTCCAGACTCCTGACTGTTTGTACCATTGGTCCTAGTCTCTGTATCCAGCCTTGTTGGACTTTCTGATTTAGTTGTCTCACCTAAAGAGTCTTTTCTATTTTCTAGTTCTGGCTGCGTGGTAAGAATTATCTTGTGACCTGCAGAGAGATATTTGTAAAACTAAAGTTAAATCTTTTACTCCATAAATATTCCTGTAAGAAACTAGAACTATCACTAAAGGTGATGAATACCCCCACACGGCAGCCTTGATTGCAAATCCAAGTTTTGAACATGTAACAGGACCAAATAACAAAAATACCCAAAGTTCAAATAGAGAAAATTCTGTAATTTATGCCAAGTATCAAGTGAATCAGGTTGAAATTGAAGGAGTTCAAAGTACAAGATTTTGCCTGCCAATTTCAAGGCCAACGGTCAAGGTCAAGGTCACAGAGACCTGAAATTTGTGTCTTGCACATCTACTACTCCTGAGTAACATTTATGCCAAGTATCAAGTAAATCAGGTTGAAAGTGAAGGAGGAGTTCCCCGTACAAGATTTTGCCTGCCAATTTTAAGACCAATTTCAAGGCCAAAGGTCAAGGTTACAGAGATTTTAAATTTGTGTCTTGCACATCTACTACTCCTGAGTAACATTTATGCCAAGTATCAAGTGAATCAGGTTGAAAGTGAAGGAGGAGTTCAAAGTACAAGATTTTGCCTGCCAATTTTATGACCAATTTCAAGGCCAAAGGTCAAGGTCAAGGTCACAGAGACCTGAAATTTGTGTCTTGCACATATACTACTCCTGAGTAACATTTATGCAAAGTATCAAGTGAATCAGGTTTAAATTGAAGGAGGAGTTCAAAGTACAAGAGTTTGCCTGCCAATATCATGACCAATTTCAAGGACAAAGGTCAAGGTCAAGGTCACAGAGACCTGAATTTTGTGTCTTGCACATCTACTACTCCTGAGTAACATTTATGCCAAGTATCAAATGAATCAGGTTGAAAGTGAAGGAGGAGTTTGCCGTACAAGATTTTGCTTGCAAATTTAAAGACCAATTTCAAGGCCAATGGTCAAGGTCACAGAGATTTTAAATTTGTGTCTTGCACATCTACTACTCCTGAGTAACATTTATGCCAAGTATCAAGTGAATCAGGTTGAAATTGAAGGAGGAGTTCAAAGTACAAGATTTTGCCTGCCAATTTCAAGACCAATTTCAAGACCAAAGGTCAAGGTCAAGGTCACAGAGACCTGAAATTTGTGTCTTGCACATCTACTACTCCTGGGTAACATTTATGCCAAGTATCAAGTGTATCAGGTTGAAATTGAAGGAGGAGTTCAAAGTACAAGATTTTGCCTGCCAATTTCAAGACCAATTTCAAGGCCAAAGGTCAAGGTCAAGGTCACAGAGACCTGAATTTTGTGTCTTGCACATCTACTACTCCTGAGTAACATTTATGTCAAGTATCAAGTGAATCAGGTTGAAAGTGAAGGAGGAGTTCAACGTACAAGATTTTGCCTGCCAATTTCAAGACCAATTTCAAGGCCAAAGGTCAAGGTCAAGGTCACAGAGACCTGAAATTTGTGTCTTGCACATCTACTACTCCTGAGTAACATTTATGCCAAGTATCAAGTGAATCAAGTTGAATGTGAAGGAGGAGTTCAAAGTACAAGCTTTTGCCTGCCAATTTCAAGGCCAAAGGTCAAGGTCAAGGTCACAGAGACCTGAATTTTGTGTCTTGCACATCTACTACTCCTGATTAACAATTATGCCAAGTGTCAAGTGAATCGGGTTGAAACTGAAGGAGGAGTTCGCCGTACAAGATTTTGCAGACAGACCGACCGACCGCCCGACCGACCGACCGCCCGACAGGCTGATTCCAGTATTCCCCCCTCAAACTCTGTTTGTGGGGGTATAATTAAAGAACTTTAGTGAGTAAGCTCACATACCAAACACCACCACATTGTCAGAGAAAAAAAGTGGTTCCCCATGACAGATTACTCTGAAAACTGAACTCATCCAAGTTTTTATTCATGACAATTCTTAAAGTAAATTTGAGAAGCATTTATGTGAGGTAAAGGGTTAAACTACAAAAAACAAAATCCTGCTACACAATGCACATTCATGTAATTTGTAGTCCAGAAGCTCTAAATGACAAAGGGGGGTTACCTTTCACCATGTTGTTTTTCATTCATATACACATTCTGATTTTTCCCTTGTGATAAGACATACCTTGACCTTGGTAAATGAATTCAGTTGATGGCCATATAGGATCAATGGTTTTACTTACAAGTTTACATCAACCTAACTCGCAATGCAATGTAAGAATGCAAGATTGATTGATGACAGAAAACTGTTTTCCACAATACAGTACAATCTGTCTTAACCCTTTCCCTGATATAAACGTGTTTTCACCCATTTGCAAACAGAGTAGACCCAGATCAGACGGCTCCTAGAGGAGCCGTCTGATCAGGGTCTACTCTGTTTACTAATAGAATTTGAAAGATCGGCGTCTTCACTTTCTAAAATGGCTATAATGTACCACCTTCCACATTTAATTTTATCTATTTTGCCCATGAATATTCAGTAAGTATTGAAATTTGGACTAAACATAGAACAGGGAAAGTGTTAAGCAACCAGTTACTTAATGAACAGAAGAGTTTTACAAAGCGGGTGTAGGTTTATGCAGGGCAAAATGAATGCAGAAAATTCTTAACAGAGCATTCTGCATAGCTTTTGACCTGCATTAAGCTACAAGCTGCCTGACAAGCCAAGAATAAGACTTTTTAATGGTTATTGAAGACAGGTTTTACTGTATGATGCCTGTTGCCACTGAATGATGCATATTGCCAAACTGTAGACTCACCTGGGCAGTCAATCGTCTCTTGAAAAGTTTTCTTCCGACAGCAGCCCTTGCACATGTTGTAGGAACACTTCTGTCCCTGCAAAACATTACAGCACAGTGATTCTCTCGAGTAAGACGGCTCAGAGTGGTACGTAACATAAATACTTGAATCATTGTGGAGGTAAAAGCACAATGTAATATGCACCTCTGAACTTATTCCTGATGACACTTAATTGGATTGCTGCTTTTAACCTATTCCTTCATATTGACACCTTTGTAAAAGTCAATTTCTAATCTGGGCAATTTCTCAGGTTCACAGCTTAATAAAGGTCTAAGTAATGCTGAAACCTCTTGTAGGAGCTTTCAGCATTACTTTTGACCTGCATTAAGCTGACACATGTGTTTCTAGATATGCATAGTGATACAATTTAGAACAATTTTGTAATGTAAATTTCAGAAGGACCAAACTTTTACTTCGAGTTATCCGAGTTTGAGATATCGAAGTTCAACTGTAAGAATTTGAGATATCCAAGTTCAACTGTACATATATCTACTCAAACTCATCCTATGTAGTTCTCATTTTCATTTCATTCATCTAATTTTTATATCTGCTATTGGTTCTTTCACTTTCACTTGCAAACTGCAGATTAAGGGCTCACATACTCATGATCAAATCTGGATCCACATTGTTAGACAATATTTGACAATATGTACAGGTGCATTACAAACAAGACTTACTCTAGGATTAGGACAATTTGGATCCTCACAGATTTCAAATACCGCTTTAACACGATCAAAGTTCTTGTTGGGGTTTCGTAGTCTTTTCTTAATTTTCTTCCTGGAAAGACCCTTCTCTGCCACTAGCTCCTCAATCTCAAGTGGTCGCTTCAGAATTTCACGCTTCCCACGATTCACCAAGGCTTCTTCTGGACTAAAAGGTAAAATGAACATTTTTAATGCTATGAAACTTTGGGAATATTTCAACTCAACTATTTCTTCTTGAATCTCTGTTCAAAAAACAGTATCAAAATGTTGAAACTGTTTATGTCCTGTTGAGACACTGGGTTACCCTTCTTCTGATATTGATACAAATTATAACAATTTCTCTATTTAAGTACTGTGGAAGGATTTAATTAATAAATCTTTTAGATCTGTTAGTCAATACAACAAAATTCCGAAAAAGGACCACAATACAATCTAACATTGTAGACCGAAACACATCTAATATTGTAGACCCCAAAGCTAACATTGTAGACCATCGCACAGTTAACAATGTGGACCTCAACACATCTAACTTAGTAGAACACCGCACAGCTAACATTGTAGACCATCATGTAGGTAACATTGTGGACCACATCACATCTAACATTGTAGACCACATCACATCTAACATTGTAGACAATCACACAGCTAACATTGTAGACAATCACACAGCTAACATTGTAGACAATCACACAGCTAACAATGTAGACCACAACATATCTAACATTGTAGACATTCACACAGCTAACATTGTAGACAATCACACAGCTTACATTGTAGACCACAACATATCTAACAATGTAGACAATCACACAGCTAGTATTGTAGACAATCACACAGCTAACATTGTAGACCAAAACACATCTAACATTGTAGACAATAACACAGCTAACATTGTGGACTACAACACAGCAAAACCTAGTAGACCGTCACACAGCTAACATTGTAGACAATCCCACAGCTAACATTGTAGACAATCACACAGATAACATTGTAGACAATAACACATCAAAACCTAGTAGACCGTCACACAGCTAACACTGTAGACAATCACACAGCTAACATTGTAGACCACAACACATTTAACATTGTAGATCATCACACAGCTAGCATTGTAGACAATCACACAGCTAACATTGTGGACTACAACACATCTAACCTAGTAGACCATCACACAGCTAACATTGTGGACTACAACATATCTAACCTAGTAGACCATCACACAGCTAACATTGTGGACCACAACACATTTAACATTGTAGATCACAACACATCTATATTAGAACATAACACATCTAACATTGTAGACAAAACCAATCTAACAACATCAAAATACTAGACCACAATACATCTAACATTGTAGACCGTCACACAGCTAAAGTTATGGACCACAACACATCTGATATTGTAGATCACAACACATCTAACATTGTAGACCACAACATAAATTGTAGATCATCACACATCTAACCTTGTAGACAGCAGCAAACTAAATTGTAGACCACCACAACATATGAGACACTACAGACAGCAAGATGAGACACTACAGACAGCAAGTTGCAACACATCTAAATCTGTAGACCATCACACATATTATACTGTAGATAGCAACAAATCTAAATTTTTAGACCATCACACATGGGACACTTGACAGCAACACATCTAAATTTGTAGACGATCACACATGGGACACTTGACAGCAACATATCTAAATGTGTAGCCCACCACACCATAGACCACAGCACATCTAAAATTGTAGACCTCATCTAAATTTGGTCAATTTTTACTAACCATTATCTAGTCTTGCAATGGGAACATAAAGACAACAATTGTACTGATTAACTGAAGTTAAAATAAAAGATGACATCCAACGGTTTTAAAATAACCCATTATCTCAATGATACACCTTTTTATGCCTTCGCTAACAGAGCAGACCCAGATTAGACAGATCTTGTAGGCTCTGCTCAATTTACTTATCAAACTAGATCTATCACTAAAGATTAGGGATGTCAATAATCGGCTTTTTCACTAACCGATTAATCGTTCATTCTTTCGACCGGTTAACCGGTTAATCGGAAGATTTGTGACTATTATACAACGACATTTCAAATTTGACGAAGTTCGTGTGTGTCTGGATACCTCATAACAGCGGACTGCACGTGTATTGGCCCCAGATGTTTAATATATTGTTCTATTAAACGGGTTTTCAAAACAAATCCGACCAATGAATAAATGTAATGACTATGGTTTTCTCAAAGATACAGACCCAACAACAAAATATCAGCGTTCTAGCTGTCCGATTTTCATCAAGGGAGATAATGCAAACGCACTTTCGACGAGTTCTATTCGGTGACTCGAATCTCACTTTCGATTGCATTTGAAAATTATTATTTTCATACTGCAGCTGTATCTATTAAAACTCATTGGTATAGAGTTAACACCTATTTTAACTGCCGTAACGTGTGTATAGCGAAGGAATTCTGCGAAGGAATGGCTACACAATGACAGCTTGGATAGTTCGTTGTTTCTTGCGTACATTTGGTAAGTGGAATGAACTCATTCATTCTGCTTCACCACTCGGAACATGTCAGCTCTGACGGAATACGGCGAGTAGTTACGAATTGCTGCTTCATATTTTCTTTAACTAAACACAAATTAATGTAGAGAGTAACTTGCGCAGAACAGGTGTTGATCCACTTGAGTGGATATTGTCATTCGACCGAAACAATATGCAAACAACAAACTGCTCCAAATGATACAGTGGTTATCAAAACAAAATGTGCTTGATTGGCGCTTATCTACTGGTGACACCTTAGACCTATGGATGCTATCACTAATCTGCCTTGAGGGTTTGTTTGTCACAACAGGGGGCAATCTTTATGATATGGATGGGAAGAGAAAGTTAATTTTCGGGATTTTAGTGTCATTATAAAATGAATGACACTACCATTTATTAATATTTATTTTTTAATTCAGGTAACCGAATATCATATTTAATAACCGATTATCGGTCATCCGATCGATTAACCGGTTAACCGGTTAGCCGTTGACATCCCTACTAAAGATGATGGAATACTCCGCTCAGCTGCCTTGATCGCAAATCAAACAAAATTTGTGCCATGTTGTGCAATAGACAGACAGACAGACCAACCCACCGACTCCTATATACCCCCTCTCAAACTTCATTTGCAGGAGTATAATTATATAATTTGATTTTACAGTTTATGCCATGGCCAATTAATCCTGTGTTCATAAGCCATTATGAAAAATATTAGCTGACTAATATTCATGACAACATTATTTCTTAACTGAATATTCATGACATGAAGTGGTAAGGAACCAAACCATTAACCCTTCGCTTGCTATTCACGTCAATATACATACCTGTAAATAGTGAAGACCCAGATGAGACAGCTCCTGCAGGAGCTGTCTCATCAGGGTCTGCACTATTTACAAGTTGATTGTGCAACCATTGCAGTCCACAGCAGTGATTGCACAGCGAAATACTTGTACACAGTGAAGATATATGTAATTATACAACAGGGCATGGGTAAAGAAGGAGAAATGTATTTTAAAATTCAGCAAGCGAAGGGTTAAGACTTACAACAATCAGTATGGTGGACTGGTGGGCAGCTACTTACTTTGGCCTCACATAGGGCTGGCAGTACCAGTAAGGTAGAGGTAGCTCACCAAACAGACCCTTTTTGGAATCAAAATTCTCATCCTTCATCTCTATCTGCAATTTTGAAAGAAAACATCCTAATTATCAAAATAATTCAGACAGAGAAGCTTAGGCAAATACTGCTGACCTAGATCAAACTGTCCTGAATGAGCAGTTTGATCAGGATCTACACTACATGTATTTGTTTCTGTCATTCTAATTTAACCTATTACCTCATAGGCTATTTTTAGATACAACCTCTTTGAATCAATTTACCGAAAAGGAGCATTAATTAGAGAAAAGATTTTTTTCTTTTTAGAATTTTGTAGTTTGAAACCATTGTGATAAACAGAGCATTTGCTCCTATAGGAGCAAATGCTCTATTTATCACAATGGCTTCTTCAGCTCTATAAATCCCTGGAGAAAGGAGATTGGGTGTCTGAATACTTAGGGTGTCCTAGCAACTTGGACAAACCAGTAGTGCAATAGGCTCCTTACGCTCAAATTTCTTACTTCAAATATTTAGTTTTCATATGTCACCAACGCTGTGCGTTTAGGTTTATCATTGAACAAGAGTCGCATGCTGTGCCAAAGCTCGTCTGATTTAGTACTTGTCCAGCTAAATTAAACATTATTGAAAACGATAAAGGGTTATAACTCCAAAATTTTGAAATAAAGAGTTATAGTTCTTATGTAGGGGTCTTCCCCTCAATGAGATCTACTAACCTATTTAGTTTCATGTTGAAACCTAGGGTCATAACTCCAAAATTTTGAAATAAAGAGTTATAGTTCTTATGTAGGGGTCTTCCCCTCAATGAGATCTACTAACCTATTTAGTTTCATGTTGAAACCTCTTATACTTTTCGAGTAACGAGCTACATTAAAGTTTTTGCAGGCCGATGACAATGATGACGACTACGACCCAGTGATCACAATAGCTCGACTTTTCTTCGAAACAGATGAGCTAAAAAAACATACATATGACAGCTAGTAAAGCAAAATACAGTGAAACCTCGGAAATCCGAACCCCTTCCGGACCAAATGAAAAGTTCGGATTTCTGAGGATTTCGGATTTCTGAGGTTTCTCATATAGTTAAATGTTTCGACCACAATTATGCTCTCTAAGTAAGGTTGATGTGATCAAAATGTTGATTGCTGATATTGCATGACATGAAAGGGTAGATTTTGCTCACAAAGTATTTGCAATGGACTTGTTTCTTTAAAGCTTTCTACTTTGAAGAAGCAACACCAATGTAAATAATAGTTGAACTGAACTTTAATGTCAAGGGTTAAGTCAACCCGTCTACGCTTACTCGGCGGTTCAGACATGATCGTGATCTTAACTAGAACTTTTCTTTACGATGTAGAATATAGCCTAGAATGAGCGAGAATGGTGAACAATTTGAGAAACTGCATCATTTATTACATTTGGAATAATTAGGGATTACTCGCGACCTTAGTTTGCAAAATTACCAAACGAGATTAAAGATTTTTTTGTCAGTCAGCCCACCGTGTGTAAAACAAAAGTCGCCGCACAAAAGAGACCGCTCTTTATTCCACAAAATTAGGACATAATTTGGACATTAAAGAGGTCTTACTGCAGTCGATCGCCACAGCCCGTCTTTTAATCCATTTAAATCAACAGCGGCATCAAACACCTAATGATTCTTCGAAGATAAATGGGGCTTAAACAAACACCAGTTGACACGACTACCGCACACACTTTATCGTGTGTATGTACCGTGTAGAGTTGTGGTAACATAGCCGCTAAAAATAGACGCGCATGCCAGCCCAAACATTCTCAGGTACAGTAAGCGTTCGGAATTCCGGGTTACATTTAAGCGCAATTAAACAATTTCGGACGAAAAAATCGTTCGGAATTCGGAATTCTGAGTTTCCGGATTTCTGAAACTTTCCCGTAGTTGAAATAAGAAGAAAAAAAATCGGGACCAAACGGAACGTTCGGAATTCCGCGGATTTCGGAATTCCGGAGCTCCGGAATTCCGAGGTTTCACTGTACTCAAAATACTCAATAGTTGTCAATGTCTAGATATGTTGGGTCTTTCATTGACTAACCTATTACCTCATAGGCTATTTTTAGATCCAATCTCCTTGAATAAATCTACCAAAAAGGAGCTTTTACTAAAGAAAAGGAAAGTTTTCGAATTGTGTAGTTCTGAAACCACTGTGATAAATAGAGCATTTGCTCCATAGGAGCAAATGCTCTATTTATCACAGTGGTTTCAAAAAGTGATTTTTACAAAGGCGTCAATATGAGGGAATGGGTTAACAAGGCATACACTCACCTGACACCTGTCTTTAATTTCAAGCACTGCCTCCCGTAGTTCCTGACGAGTGTTGGCCACACCAACTTTGTCCCTGATATCATGGTGAAGATGTAACCTGGAAAGTGATGACAAAATGTTTCAAGTAGGACCATTATACCAGGACCCTGGATATAAATAAAGACCTAACTTTCCATTTACCCTTTATCATGACATTATATCTGACATAAATATTCATGAGGGAAAGGGTTAAATAAAGTGTTGTTTTTTTCTTTCAAAAAACAATTTGGATCGTGATAAGACAGCAAGTCATTCGGCATCTCATCTGTATCCAAACTGCGTTCTGTCTTTTGAACACACTGGGTTACTTACGCATGATGAAGGATTTTGAAGACATGGCCTCTGACGTAGGAGAGGGGACAGGGGTACTGATCTGCCAGATCCAGGTACTCTTCACACATCTGCCAGACAGGAAAGTTGGCCCCAGAAAAAAGAGCTGGGTTGTGTAGATTCCCCTCTGCAACAGAAACATTCATTTGTTTAACCCTTTCCTTCATAGAAATGCCCTTTCTGCCTTTGCAAATAGAGAAGACTCAGATCAGATGGCTCCTACAAGAGTTGTCTGATCAGGGTCTGCTCTGTTTGCTGATGAAATTATCGTAGATCTGACACAGTTTCTACCAATACCAAGATATCATGTGAACATATCGAGGTTTTGTTGCAAAACAATTGTAACTCTTTCACAAAGTGACAGAGTTACAATAGTTTTGCACCAAACCCTCGATATGCCATTATTAAAAAAATAGCAAATCAGTATTCATAATGTCATTCTTTTATGAATATTCAACTGGATAAGGGTTAAAAAGCAACATCAAGAGTAAACAGGATTTTATATGCTTCTAAATCATTTAATTCATGAATATTCATATATGAAATGGTGACATTATCAATACATTGAACCCTCATTACAACTGAGTTGTTTGTTTCAAGACATTTTGCTGGTATAACGAGGTTGCCTTTATAACGAGTTTAAATATGAAAAGAACCATATGGCCAATTTTAAACTAGTTACAACAGGTGAACACTTAATGCAGAACACAAGAAGTGCAAAAAGCTCCCTTTGGGAAAACAGCAGAGAATCAGATCTGTAAATATGTGTAACATACAAGCAGCTGGAATAGATCCAATAACAACTGGTCTGAGATTACAAGGCAAAAAGTCACCAATGACACAGGCAATAAGTGAATTAGTGTCATATTTTTTAACCCTTTCCCTCATATAAACGTGCTTTCAAGCATTTGCAAACAGAGCAGACCCAGATCAGACAGCTCCTAGAGGAGCCGTCTGATCAGGGTCTCCTCTGTTTGCTCATGGAATTTGAAAGATCTGATTCTTTACTTTTTAAAATGGCTACAATATTCCACCTTCCATTATAACCATTTTGTACATGAATATTCAATAGGTATTGATAGTCGAAATAAACATACAACAGGGAAAGGGCTAAGGAGGATTCAGACTAATGTCTCGCTGATTATTTTGTAAAACAAAATAATACTTCAAATTCTTACAACATTCTATCCCCCAACTTACCAGCAGTCATGACTCCCTCAACACTCGTCTCTTCGATACACTCCTTTACATCTGACAGGTACTGAATGTTGCCATTGGAGAACACGGGAATATTCACAGCTTGTCTGGAGTTACAGAAGTAAGATACAGTAAAGCCTGTCATTAACTCTTTGTTTTATGAATATTTATACAAGAAATAATGATGTCATGAATATTAATTAGATTCATTTTTATAATGGCATATGGACACCTGGTATTTTGGCCACGACAGAAACTGTAGAATCAGATCTATATTATATCATAGGCAAACAGGGCAGACCCTGATCAGACAACTCCTATATGAGCCATCTGATCTGGGTCTACTCTGTTTGCAAAGGCGTAGAAAGGCGTATTTATGGAGTAAAGGGTTAACCCTTTATTTTATGAATATTTATACAAGAAATCATGACTTATGAATATTTATTACAATCATTTTTATTCTGGTATATGGTAAAGCAATACCAAAACATTTTCTTTACCACATGTTTTTAGCACCAACATTGTTTCAAGTCACACAGATTCCAATTCTAAAAATATTTTGTTACGCAAATTTGGCGAAATTAATGAGCAGGGTACATCTTTAACTCATATTGAAAAACCTTTTGATGCCTCTGCAAAAGCCACCTGTTGAAACCATTGTGATAAACAGAGCATTTGCTCCTATAGGAGCAAATGCTCTATTTATCACAACAGTTTTAAACCACAATATTCTAAAAAAATATCCTTTTCTCTAGCTAATGGTCCTTTTCGGTATTCAAAGCGATTGGATCTAAAAATAGCATAATATCATGAGGGAATGGGTTAATATTGGACAAGAGAAATGCAAACAGCTTACAAAGGAGTCTCCGATTGCTAAAACCATACTTACTTGATAGCTTTGACATGCTGCCAATCAGCTAGCCCAGTCTCCCGACCCTTCATCTCCCTGGTCCTCCCGTGTACAGTCAACAGCTGAAACAACAAGAAACTTACATCAACAAGCTTCTCCATAAATAGGCCTTTCTACGCCTTTGCAAAAAGAGTAGACCCAGATCAGATGGCTCCTATAGGAGCCGTCTGATCAGATTCTACTCTGTTTGCTTGTGATATAATATAAATATGATTTTACAGTTCTTGCCAAGACCAAAATATTGTGTGTCTATGTGCTATTATATGACAATTAATGTAATTAATATTCATGATGTCATTATTTCTTTCATAAATATTCATGGAGTAAAGAGTTAAATAAACTGGTTTTACTCTTAGTATGCATTGCCAAAGCTGTCTGGTTCAATTCCCAACACAGAATATTTTCATAAAATTATAACCTTTAATTTTAACCCTTAACCCTTTACTCCATGAATATTCATGAATGAAATAATGATATTATGAATATTAATGAGTTGATTTCTTATAATGGCATCATAAACACAAGAAGTTTTGGCCATTGCATGAACTTTAGAATCAGATCTATATTATATCATAAGCAAACAGAGCAGACCCTGATCAGACTGCTCCTATAGGAGCCGTCTGATCTGGGTCTACTCTGTTTGCAAGGCGTAGAAAGGCGTATTTATGGGGTAAAGGGTTAACTCATTAAACATGCCTTTCTATGCCTTTGCAAACAGAGAAGACTACTCCTGTAGGAGTTGTCTGATCAGGGTCTGCTGTATTTGCTTATTATATAATATAGATGTTTCTTCAAGTACCAAAATATTCCTGTGTACGTATGCCATTATAAAAATTCAACTAATAAATATTCATGATTTCATTATTTCTTATATGAATATTCAGCATGGAAAGGGTTCATTAGATAAATAATGAACAAGAAATGTGTCACAATATGTGATAAATGCCCCCAAAGCAATATATTGTTTGAATGGCATACTTTTCGAGCTTATTCACCTTAGTCTCAAATTGGCTTAGGTCCAACACACAACAAAACATCTCATCATAAAGCCTAGCTTTGCAGTGCTAACTTCATCATGATGGACAAAATTGGATGATGAAGTTGCAGTTCTCATCTAATATTGTTGATGTGGTGTAGTACATATGTTACAGACAACCAGACAGGTCATGGTGACCAAGGTCAAAACCTAGAACAAGACAATCCAATATATCATATATCCATTGACCTAAAAAAAAGTATGTGACAATCCGCTATCCTAAGATGTACCGTCATCCCAAGATTCTGTAAGTCGGTGTATGAA
Organism: Azorinus chamasolen; assembly: GCA_963576725.1. Lineage (NCBI taxonomy): Eukaryota > Metazoa > Mollusca > Bivalvia > Cardiida > Solecurtidae > Azorinus > Azorinus chamasolen. Next base: position 32,648,416 of record OY755236.1, read on the forward strand.
ATATGCTCTGGTGAGGTCAAACATCAAGGTCAGATTGACCTATAAATAGTA